>CALSFV010000024.1:230000-830000 GCA_943737045.1 Parapristionchus giblindavisi | reverse complement strand
ATTTTATTTATGAGATTAAAGATAAAAGATTCATGGCATCGAAGATTAAAGATCAAAGATAAATTTTGTCAAAGATCAAAAACCAATTCCTCATTACAGTCCGACATCTTCTCTGAACGGGCGACGTGTACGCTTCAATCCGGCTCAATTTGATCGTGTTCGATTCTGTGCATCCACTGGATTGATGCCAGTTACAGTACTCGCATCGCTCATTGTTCTTCTCAAGACCCTGTTCTCTTGAACACCTACCGTACCTATCCAGATATTGATTTATCTATTCGGTCACAAGTTACTGTAGAAGTATTATTTTGATCTGTATTTACGTTGCCCATCTAGCACATTACCGTACTTTCTTATCTTTCGCTCGATCGATAATTCCCCCATACAGTATGATGACTGACAGATATCGTAATCCACCTGTGGATCACCACTAGTCTTCACTACAGCATTTTGAGCTTGTGCATAGCACGAATACTGTAATCAGCGTGCGGTGCATGGTTCAATTTACCAATAGTCTCCACCGTATGACCTTTTTCGTGCATTTCCCCTCCCACTGTTGGTTCAATAATTCCTAACACATTGCCATTCAATATAAACTTTAAAGTTCGGTGCTACCATTAATAATAATCAATTTTGTTCTAACTTTGTCCTAATGTTTTCATAAATTGTAATTTTCCCATGTCGCATGCCAGGCAAAATGTTTTATAAACTTCATGATTTCGGCCCGTAGCCATAGTTTTGTATATTTGTACACTTGCCATGACATAGAACAACCACATATGGCTCTACTCGTATAGATGGTACAGTATTATTCTTCCAATAGGCATATTATTGATCTCATAGATAAACAATTTTCATTTGTATACATACTTTAAATTGAAAGCCAATATTCACCAATAAAATGGGATTTGAGGAGTTCTTTTAGAGTATTAAGAATGAAAAATATGTGTAGGTAATACACATATGACGCAACATTGTAAACTCTGTCCAAACACTGGTTGTCATGGATTTTTTATCATTCCTTTACTGTGTGGAACCTTCAGCTTCCAGAATTTGAGCTTTTCGAAGTTAATATGGATCTTGATAGATGTTGCAATTAGATCTTGATGTGATCTTTTTTGCGGTCTGTGCTTCGTTTATCTCTTCTTCAAGATATTGCGAATCTCCCTTCTTGAAAACTTAGACAAGTCAGAAGTAGAATGCATTCAATCAAAAAATTGAGCGAGGACGTCGTGTGTTATTTCTATGCGGGTTATAACTCAAGTTGACCATAGATAGGTAATTTTGGTTCTGTTCATTGTTTTTATGGATGGTACTATTTCTGTAGAAGTTTACCATTGATCTTTAATGAAAAAAAAAGATAAAACAGCAAAGAGCTAATAAATTTATCCTTTCTTTTTATAAGTCGTGTGGCATTTAGAAAAAATATACAATGCACAAAAACTTTATACACAAGCGAATTCTGATAAATGAAAAAGCAAGTATTATAAATATATCATATTAATTCATTACAAATTTGAATGCTCATAAATCTAAACTCTCTACTACAAGAAACATTTAAAAATCGAAGAAATGAAACAACCAATAAAGTGTAAAAAGAATGTCTGTAGTGTATCCGTTTGGCGGGCTTTTGGGAATATTAACAATCGATCGATAAATTTAAAAAATCAATCAATAATTGATCGATAATCAGGGTCAATGGCATGAATGTAGCGGGAACTCTGTATGTTCTTCGGTGGTCTTGACTAGAAAATTTGGGTGAAATAAAGCATACGGTATGTTGAGAACGATTGATATCGATTGGTTGAGAATTATGCAAACGAAAAATAGGTGTGCTGCATGTTGTACAGTTTGTCGATGGGGGTGGAAGGTACCATTAGGGCGGAGGGTGGCAAGCCATAGTTGTCCATAGACTGGCCATTGGACGATAGATGACTATTATCATCGGCCATTGGCCCGCCATGGAGATGATGATCCTTGAAATCAACTGGAGATGATGACATCATCTTGTCCGTCTTGCTGTTACTATTCTCGAGATCATCGTCCGAATCTATCTCTGAAAGATTGATCTTTGATCTTTTGATCTTTGAACTTTGGTCTTTGATCTTAGAACTTTGATCACTAACCTTCTTCCGAATCAGACTTCTCTTCACTCTTAACTTCTTGCCCATTCGATGAACCAGATGAACTACCAGTCGCCTCTTTTCTCTGTTGTTTCTTCATCTATAAACATCAAAGATCAAAGAATAAACTGCAATGATCGAATACAAACTACAAACCTTTGCTCTCTGATTTTGGAACCAAACTTGAACGACACGCACGGAGAGGCCAGTTTCTTTCGCGAGTTGTTCTCGGACCTAGAAGATATCATATAGGGCAACGCATTTGCACCAAGTTTGAGGTAATCCAAATCTCACTGATGATGAGGAAATAATCCTCTAAACGTCTGAATTATAAAGTTTCTCTCTTCATCCACCTGGTCTCACACAGAATCTTACATGTTAAACGACAAGTTACAAATGAAGATAACCGAGTATTCACAATTCATACCCGTTGACTTATCCGATAATCTTACGATCGCCGCACAAACAAAAATTTTGGTTGATAATATTAATATTCCAAAAAACGGCGCAAAAGCACAAAAGGAAATCGGACAAGTCAACAACCAATCAATCAATTTGTCATTTCAGGCAATAGTTTGGCGGAAAACTTCATAGGCTGTATTCGTAAGAGACGTGGCTTTTTTGGGGTGGGGGCGAGGGGGGGACTGTCCTTGCAGCAGTAATTGTTTTTGTTTCTTTCTCCGAAAAACATGTCTTTTCTTCATATCCAACTCATTCTCAGGAACAATCCGTTCAAAACAATCTGATTTTTTATTAATAATTTAATAAAATAATGTATCGTACCTTTCTACACGGTTTGGCACTCTTTTCGAAGGCTGATTTGAATTGTCGCCGTTGTTGAGCATTCAATATAGTCCGTGGTCGTTTTGGCGTTTTCCGATTCGATTCCGACAATTCGAAATCGTAGATGGAAGGCACTGAAAGTAAATGAATATTGTAATAAGTTTCATGGTTCTATTATAATTGCACTTCTAATAAATATTTAATGCACGAGATTTGAAAACGTAAAAATATTTTACTATGAAGGGCTTGCTGCTGTGCACATAACAGTTGGTAGTCAGCTCGACAGAGGGCCTCGTCGTTGATGATATGGTATTCGTCGCCCTACAATGGTGTACGATGATCGTGTATTTCAATGATGTACGGTAATGGTGTACGGTGCACTCAACGATTCCTACCTTTTTGAAATTCACACCGCATCCGATGCACGAGAAGCAAGCCTGAAATTATTGAAGTTTGAGTGCCGCTCGGTCTCGAAACGATTCTCTGATTACGGTAATCACAGTACCTGATGGTAAGTCGTGTGTATGCATCGAAATACCACGTCTGACGGTTGGAGGACGATCCCGCAACGACCACACTTCCGACCGAATATGCTGCAAAGGTAAAAGATCAAACATTAAAGATCAAAAGGGAACTACTTCTTTCAAATATCAGTGTTATTCGTGAAAATATTCACAACAAGTACATATTTAATTGACATTGTAGTGAATGATTTATGAGACTAAAAACATGTCAATCATTATTTCTATGAGGATATTAATCCCTACTTGACTGTTCAGTCGAATGAACGAATGAGAAGGGATGACACTCATTATTGAGTAAGAGTGAGGGAGATTCTGACAATATGGAGAGGGAGACGGATATTGGAGGAGAGGGAGAGGGAGAGATATTCTAGAGGGAGAGGGAGAGATCCGAGAGGGAGGGGGAGGGTCAAGAGTCCTTACTGCAACTACACTAGTACATGAGATCAGAAAAGATTAGCCGATGAAGTGTGGAAGGAAGGATATTGATATACTTGAAGAGAATGAATGAATGAATGAAGAAATTGGAACCGAATGAGAAGGACTATTGTGGAAAAGTTCAATACATGATACTTTAATTTCATACCACTGCTCAATTTAACATTTATGTGCAGGAGCGCATCATTTATTTTCGCAAATGCGTGCCGTAGCGGGAAGCAGGTACAAAACTCGATCGGGATCTATTGTATATTATAGTAGTTCTTTCATTTGTTTAACAAGGGTTTCTATTTCGTTGTATACAAAATGCTATCGGTGAATGGAAATTTCAAAATGATCGTCCCTTCTTAAGTGTTGTATGATATCTATAAATCAGTTTCATTTCCTACTGAAATGTCTCATTTTCTGTCACAACAGTTGCATTCAAAAAGAAATGTCATCCATCCATTCTTATTCTTTTCCTTTTTTTCTTTTTCTGTTCCATTCATTTATGATTCAACATTGATGATTATCAATCATATCATCACTCCTACTGAATACTCTGATAAAAGATAAAAGATCAAATATCATTCCCACTCCCTATCACTCTTATCAATCAGCCTAATCACACGGAGTATTGAAAAGTTTGTACATAGTTAAAATATCCATTAAATTCATTCCAAAAGAACGCCTATTAACTTTCCAAGTTTTCAGAAGTTCTTAGTTGTTAGAATATTCTCCCCAAATCTCAACATTGCTGCAGTCACGCTAAAGGAACATTAATTTTTCAGATTCACTGTTTGTTTGAATAAAGAAGAATCTTTTCATATTTCATGACGTCACAAATGATTTCTGAACATTGTAAAATGTGAAATATCTGTGATGATACTAAATGAGAGAATGAATGAGAGAGGAAAACAGGAAAGACCCCCCCAGGCAATATATCCATTCTATTTGATAGACGTGAGAGGAGTTGGACAGGGAGAGAATGGTTAGAGAGTACGGTAGACTGCGAGACAGGGTGTCAGGAAGATGGAGGAGAGAGAGGGAGAGGGAGAGCGAGGGGAGAGAGGGAGAGGGAGAGGGAGAGAGGGAGAGGGAGGATACTTCATCGATCAATCTGAATAGAAGTGTGACCTCATCTGTGAAGGGATGACATTTAAGGAGAGGAAGAGACGTAGAAAAGGGAGAGGGAGAGATTCTAAAAGGAGAGGGAGAGATTCTAGAGGGAGAGGGAGAGATAGAACGGTGGCTGAGAGCGAACATGAATCATTGCCACTGTAAACTAGAAGAGAAGCTTTTGTTTCCGATCATCACCCCTTTGATCTTTTTTGGCCAACTTAAAAAATCAATATGTCGATTCCTATTGAAGTCCCAGTGTCAGAAAGAACTTTAATAATAACTACACTTTAATATATGATCAATGGATCTCCCGTGGAGAGACTTTTCATTCATTCGAGAGTTTGATTGGATTCTATCTCTCTTTTCATATGGGTTACGGTAGCACCTTTTTACCTCTCACACACAAAAAGACATCACGGAAGCGATTGTCTTTTGTAAAGATAACTTTTGAGAGTTGATCTTTGATCCTTAGAAATATTGATCTTTGATCTCTCAGGGATAGACTAGAGTGAGGTTGTATTGCCTATTATCTGCCTGGTCTCGAGATCTAATGTGGTGTTAAAATCTTGGGAAAGCGAAAACTAGTGTTAATTTTGTGATTGTAACAGTTGTTGGAAAAGTAGTATAGCTTCGAAATTGACAAACTTTTGCAATAAGAACCCTTTACGCGAGTGTTGGATTACTAACTACATTAACAATCACAAAATTATCACTATTTTTAACTTTTCCATCTTCTTTTCGATTTTAGCACAGCATTACTTTCAGCTAACTTCCTAAAAAGCAAGAAATATTTGAAATTCAAAATTGTGTTATTGCTAAACACAGTAGTTAGTTTTATTGGATGGTACCATGAAAGTTTCAAGTACCAAATGGATCTTTTTCATTTCACCATAGGTCATTCCATTTCCCTTCATCACATCTTCTTTCCTTCATCTAAGCTTCCCTTCTTCTATTTGCTTACCAGTTGCCTCAGGGGCAATAAACACTGGCTGGCCCTGGATATTGCCACCTCCTGAGCAAACAAAGGGTACGGTAGGAAGAATTCACGGATCCCAGAATTTAGTCCAACATCAATCGATAAATCGATCGTAATCAGTCCATTTTACGTATGGATATTTGACTGGCACGGATATGTTGGATTGAGTCATTGAAAGAAGCCTTAACGAACTATAGCCCCTTATAGCGCTATAGAATGTAATAATGATAGGGTTGATGAGATAGACCAGGAATGATGAAGCCTTCCAAAAAGGAGAGGGAGTGATCTAAAGGGAGGGGGAGAGGTAGAGATTCTAGGAGTAGAGGTAGAAAAAGAAAAAGGTAGAGATTTCAAGGAAACATCAGATAAACTTTCTAGATACCGTAGTCTGGAGGAGTTTTTGATTTGCTGATGAGAGAGATTAAAGATATCTCTGATAGATAATGCGTAGCCGCGTACTTTCCTCTCTAAACTCCCTCTTGAAATGAAGAGATTTTGAATGGAGAGAGTACGCGGCAGTTGCGTGATCATGAAGGGGGACTCTTCTATAGAAGACAAGAGGAAGATTCAAGAGGTGGTCGAGGTCCTTAACTGATCAAGACATCTTATACGGGCTATTACCGCAAAAGAGATGGATGAATGAGATAGGCTAAAAGGGAGAGGGAGAGGGAGAGGGAGAGGGGGAGAAAAGGGAGAGGGAGAGATAGAGGTCTGACAGGTGTCCATCATGTCTCATGGGGTTGTACTGACCACCCGGAAGCTTATCATCCATATCAGACGGAATTATCATAAAGGGATTAAAGTTGTTGAGATGAGATTATGAAACTATCGATGCATGTATTACTTTTACGAAAATCAAAATTTTAACGGACGAATTCTTCGTCAGACCTGTTGTACAACTTATTTGGAAATTATTAGGCATTGGTTCGAAAATATTTTGCAATTGATATGGCCAAAAATGTAGATACGCACAGTATTCACATGTGAATAAGTATATTTTTCAATGTTTCATCAAATAGCTGAATCGGCATGTGAAACTATAATAGACTCATTGAAATCTCTACGAAAGTGGACTGAACTAAGAAAACACAAAGAGATTATTGGGAAACGAAACGTTTTCAGAGGATATGTACATAAATCAACCCCCTTTTCTCACTTTATTTAGAATCGTATAGTTAGTTATTGCAATAAGCTAAATGATAATATGCGCTTCTATTAAAACATTTCATAAATTAATCGCTTCATCAACTCCATAAATTTATCTACAATTATCGTTTTGCCCAGAACAAAGTATATTATTATTGTATTGATGGAAGAAAAAAACTGCATAGGCTTAAACAAAACAAAAATTTCTCTCACAATACTCATATTTGGCTATTTTCGAGTTTGGTCGAGCTTTAGATTGGAAGCAAAGCAAGAATAAAGAGTGGAAGACTCAAGAGGATCTTATCACGCGATTCAGATTAGGTAGAGTTAGGGACTTAAATATTAAATCATAAGTCGCAAGTCATAAATAAATCGATAAATCAATCAATAACTCACTGTGCATGATCTTCTCTACAGTAAATTCGTCCATCTTTCTCAAAGCATGTTCCGGACGTTGATAGGGGCATCTGACACGTACAACATCGTAAACAATGTTCGTGCCAAGTCTCATCCATCACCTACGACGATTACCAATTATCACACCATTCAGAACTTTTTGATATAATCATATTAGGACGACGATTTCCAATTATTACACCATTCTAAATTTTCCATAAAATCACATTAGGACGATGTTTACTAAAAGACTACACCACACCTTGAGGACAAATCGATCGCGAATGTCGAAACCGCAGCCCGCACACGTGTAGACAGATGACTCCGATGAAGTGGTAGGGGCGGAGTCACAGTCTATAAAAGGAAGTTTAGTTTATGAAACATCAGGACAAAATAGACTAGAAAAGGAAATGAAATTTTAAAATTAAGTTTAAACCATCAAACAATCCGAATACATAAACTGTACGAGTATTAACTTCATTGTCTCTATTAAACTACGATTGGGATGAGACAGCATGAATGTATGGGAACATTATGTTTAGAATCGTGGTGTTCAAAAGCCACAAAAAGATACGAAAAGAGGGAAGAGAGTGTACAAAACGAAGAGAGGCTTCTCTACTTTTTTTCTTTTCATAACAGATAATTCGATGGCCATAGTAAGGAGGAGTATGATCTAATGTAACATGAAATAGTTTACAATGATGATCAAAGGAACAAAGTGAGGCAACTATGAATGATACGATTTTTGTCGTGATTTCGGTCCTTTTGATCTTATGGAAAGGGGACATTTCAACGAGGAAGAAGGGATAGAAGGGATCTTCGAAGACGACGTTTACTAGTACACTACATCATAATATAATATTGTTGAGGGCGACGTTTACTACTACATTACAAAGGATGAAATATTGATTGACTGAGAGTTTATGTAATGGCCCTTAGAATATACCTGAATTGTCATGGACTAGAAGCATTGAAATTTGTGGGAGGGATGAGAGAGAAGGAGAGGGAGAGAAAAGGGAGAGGGAGAGATAAGGAGAGATAGGTGAATAGAGAAAAGGAAGGAAGAGCGAGAAGGTCGAAGAAACACGGCGAATCACAGTCAAAGGGCAATTCGGAGAAATAGCGAACGGAAACAGAATGTTAGTTACATGTGCGCTATAAAGATAGACCCAATGATAAGGAGTACGGTAATTACCAAACCCGTCTGGTTATCGCCGCAGGCTTACTCACTTCTGGCCTCAGGAGAGGTTGACGTCGGAGGAAAGTCAGCATAGTCATCACAAGGAACCATGGACGATGAAGAGAGCTAGAGAAATTATGGATTATCCCACCATCTTTTTGAACTACACTTTTGATCCTTTAAGCCAGACTGCATAGCAGCCCCGCCATGCACCCAGATTGTGTAGCAGACCCACTGTACCTTGGACATAACGTCGAGATCCATGAGATGCACTACCTGCATATCGGCTTCCGCCATCGGGGTACGACCCTGAATCAGGAGGATACTGTAAAGGAGAATAATACGGTAGAACCGTGAAATAGGATATGGAAGGCTGAGAGTGGTAGGAAAACGTCATGATGTGGGAGAAAGAGGGGCTTGAGGGCCTGAAAAGTAGGCGGAGTCTAGCTAGGAAAGAGGGCTGAAGAAGCCTTCTCCCTGAAGGGTCCACAGTATGCCCCTCATCCTCTCTCTCTGACTTCATACTCTCTCACTTCTCTATACTATCTCGCTATCTCTCTCGATGTCTTCCATGTACTCTCTCACTTTTGTGTACTCTCTCGCCTTGTCTCTAGCCATACCTTCCCTCTCTCAAACGTGCTTCAAGCAAGAGATATTGAGTAAGGCAAGGATATATCATGGTTAAGTACGGGGGATTAATCTTCAAGTGTATGTATTACACCTGCGGATTACTGTAGCGAGATATTACGGTAGTCATAGATTACTGTAATAACAATAGGTCAACGAGTCAATAATATACTTTATTCAAAAAATTAAGACCAACTCCTTAGGCGATGAACATTTATGGTGTGGCTACCGTACACTCGGTGTAGTTAGGAAAGGTCGATGGTGCACAACAGTAGCAGTAGATGTAGTGTCTGTGCGAGAGTTTCTGAATAGGAAGGGGAAGGAGAAGGGGAGAAGAAGGAGAGGGAGAGAGATAGGTGAGGGGAGGAGAGGGACATCGAACTATGTGTTGAAGAAAGTATTATTGTGACAGATCCTTTCATATTGTAGAAAAGAGAAAGAAGAAGGAGAAGAGGAGAGAGAGGAAGAGCGGGGGAGGAGGAGGATGGAGAAGACAGCGGCTCCTGTTTTCAGAGAAGAGGAAACACTCCGATGTGCATGCACGGAATCATGACTCACGCCGTTTCACACCTAACCGTGGTATGCATCTAGGAAATGACGGAAAGTAAAGTAAGGGATATGGCAATGAAATATTGATAGACATAATCATATCATAAACTGTCTCGACATGAACAGATCTTTCATTGTTATCACTAATGGAATGTTTGAAGTGTTCTTTTATGGGTTTTATTTATTTATGGGTCTATATTATTCATTGCATAATTGACAAGCTTAATAAAATAATTTTTACACTTATTAATTTTCAATTTACAGGCAAAATAAAAATTCAAAACAATAATATTTGCGCAAATCGTGGTGAGGTGGTGTGAAGGTGGTATACTGTAAGAAAATTCAGCCAGATCTGGCAATTTGCCAAGAAACGTGGTTTGTTTTTTTGCTTTACAAATTTGTGTTTCACTCTTTATTCTTCTGACTTAATTTGATTAACGATCCTCATAGTTGTCGCGGAGGTTAAGATGACGTAATCGCTAATCGATTGATCACAATGGGAGCTAACGAGAGCACGCCACAGGTAGATTCATCTCTCTTTCCTCTATTTAGACTGATTTTATTTGGTTTTAGAGCAAAGAGGCGAAAATCGAACTCGGCGAGGAGTACTCGCACAAGTCTGGCGTTTATAAATTGTGGACTAGGGTTCATCCCTGTTCGAGAAATAAGAATAATGGTACTTTATTATTTATATTTATTTATCTGTATTGAGATATTAATGCATTATCCCGGAATATCTGTTGTCAGCCATCGATTGTAGTTTGGCTATTGAATTTGTTCTATTAAATCAATCGTCACTAGAACTTTTTTGTTAATTGCATCTCTTGTTCACTGATCAATCATGTTGGAAGTACTATTATCTCGAATAACTGATCTCGATTCTGTAAAAAGTAGTTGATAATCGTACTCACACTACAAATTAAGCTTTTATTTTTGATTCTGCTGGATAATCCGACCGAGAGCAGAATATCAAGGTCATATCCTTCACAGATTAGCTGTTAAAAGGATCTTAAAAACACCTTATCTGTCTCATTTCTGGGAAAGATTAGTCTGGGGGTACATCAGTCTATTAATAATAATAGTACTAATATAAGGTGGAATGTAATGTGCGTAGAATGTGATTGTTCTATTGGGAATATATTGGATTTCTGTTAGATTATCTCATTGTCAGTCGGGGATCATACAGCTGATATTGTCTAATTTCTATGAATGTTCACTTCAGGTACTCTATTCTTGAAAGAATTCGGTGTGGTTTCATCAGCATCTTCCGATCTCAAGAAATACTTTGATAATGGAATCACGGTACAAACCTGACATTTTCATGTTTCACTACTTTCTCTTATCCTTTGTTCATTTGTTCCAGTAATTCTTCATAGACTTCTCTATGACAATAAACAATCACTATAACATTTAAAGCTCTGGCAATGCTCTTTCGCGAAGAGAAAGTGAGAGAGTGTGGTCAGAGTTGGGAGTAAAGTTAGCTTCGGGTAGCACTTCAATATATTGATAACAAGCATTTGATTACATAAAAAATAATTTAATTAATAAATCTTCTACAGTCACTCCGTCGACTACGCCATCCATGCATTCTTCAATATGTCGATGCTCAGTTTACACCTGGAGAGGCACAATTGTTCACTGAACGAGTACAGGTTAATATTATTAATATTAACTTTCTATTATTTTAATTCGTTTCTTTGATTTATTTAATAGCGTGATTGTTAGATCTGTCTACCTCACTAACTAAAAAGAACATATTTCTATTGATTCATTATCGATCGTTTAGTTAATTAATACCAATCAATAATCTCTCCAGATCCTTGATCTATGCATCGACTCTCAATCTCCAATAGAGATTCGTGCGGGACTTCGATCGATACTGGAAGCTCTCGTCTTCCTCCATACTACGGTATCACTCTCATTACTTTATATTTGATCTTTGATCTTTTAAGTCGTGATTTTTATCTTTGAACCCTGATCTTTGATCGTTGTAGGCATCAATCTCTCACAATGCCGTATGTCCTTCATCTATCTTCGTCTCTCCAGATGGAATGTGGAGACTAGGCGGATTCGAATTTGCTCGTAATTGTGGACAGACCGCTGCGGGCACGAATGGTTGGTGTGAATGGTTCTTCGAGCTTTGCTTATTTCGTAAATCATTTTGATCTTTTCATATATCATTTAGAAAAAAATGACACATATACTCGGGCATTTTGTAAATCTGAAACTACGCAGTGTGTCTCAATCACCTGGAATTATGCGCAGTAGTTAACATATTAATAGTTGTAGATGATCATCTCCTGCTATCGGAGCTGTTTCGTTCAGTGAAACCGGCGCCATTCTCACCACCCGAAGATCAGGTATGATAGTTAGTCTTTGATCTTTGATCGTTGATCTCTGAACGTTGTCATTTCAGCAAGCGATGCGCACAGGGCAACCATTGTGGGCTCGTGATGCGTACGGATTTGGTCGATTGATCGAGTACTCCATACAGTACCTAGAAGGAGAAGAAGATGAGAATGGTTAGTGTGATTAATCAGTTTTAACTTCTTCTTTTACGTTGTTATTGTATGATGAACAACCGTTTCTAATTGTTATTATCAAAACATTCATATAATTAACACAATCATGAAACAAGAATCTGCGGTGTTGAGCAATGTTGAAGTTCGGATAGAATTCCGTTGCCGGGTGATCTATAGAGTGAATGATCATTGATTACAGTACTCTCATCGTTACGGGACGCGGTGAAACGGCTGTGCGCGTCTGATGCGGATGAGCGACCAACGCTCGTGCAGTGCATGGATGATCCGGCTTTCAGGCGAGATTTTTTCACTCAGTTTCTGTTGGGTAGTATTAATTAGAAAATAAAGCAAACCATATTTGCTTCTTGGTACATGAATTCACCTTGTTTGGCCAACTTTTTTTGAATTTTTTTTCTTTATCTCAACGATTCAATCTATCTATTATGATGATTTTTTATGTTTGATAATTATATATCGATTACAGTAACCCGCTGAGTGAAATCGAGAATTTTGTACGCACGATTCAGACTAAAAATGAAGAGGAGAAGCGGATATTCTTCGAGTGAGTACCTTAATTAATGTCTGATCATTAACAATTGTAGTTTGATCTCTGATCATAAGCAATTGTAGTTTGATCTTTGATCTCTCCAGTTCATCCCTATCACTCCTTCGATCACTACCTCCTCGTGTGGTTGGTCGCCGTTTGACGCGCACTCTTCTCTCGAGATATGTGATGCTTGAGCAGAGGGCGCATGAACGACTACTGTGCGCTCTCATGAAACCTGGTAAGCGGAATCGTGGAATCGATCGGAACATTATAAACATTTATATCCTTTTATTGACAATGAATTAGTGTACATATGTCCCCTTACAATTTTGTTTAGATTGACTTGATATTTGTATATTTTCAATACTGATTATATGAGATTTAAGAGAATTTTTAAAAAATTGTGTCATTTATAGTCATCAATACATCCTGTTTCAGTGCTGCATACAGTATCCAGTGATGGCACTACCGTATCCTTGGATGGTAGTCCTGACTCCGCCCCCTCAACATCATCATCAACGTTAGATGACGTCATCGTCGGACTTCTACCCATTGATCTCTATAGAGAGACTGTCCTACAAGAATGCGCACACGTTCTCAAAGTGAGAGATGCCGCTGTGAGACTGGCGATTATGGACCATTTTGAGAGGTTTGAACTTTGATCTTTTGATATTGACATATATGTATAGTCTTCGATATCAGTCTTCGATCTTTAATCTTTACCTATTTTGATCTTTGATCTTTGATATCTAATATTGCTCTCGTTTAGTTTCGCACCACACTACTCCAAAGAGCAGCTCATATCGAATGTGCTGCCTGAGGTTTGTTTTTTTTGCATTCATTATTGTTTATTTTTATTTTACGATATATTTTGGTTGAATAGCATTGTGAATTGAGTTTTAAAAATAGTTCGGATTCTGGATGGCGGGTTTATGTTTCACATCCACTGTTTTATTTCCAAAGTATAAATTTATTGCTACCTTATGGACGTCTTACTAATTAAATCAAGATCATATCGTGTTTTTCAGGTGTTGATCGGTTTGGAGGATGCTGATAATCGTATCGTCGCTGCCACACTCAAGGTACGGTATGCAAAGTGTGATATTGATTGAATCGGGCGATAATAGTATCTGAATTATACGTGCAAAAAGAATACTGGAGCACAATTTAGTATATAATACATCATTAATCATTTGTGTGTGGCGCCGATTCACCTGGTGCACATGTATAGTGTAATATCATTGTTATTATTTTATTTATTTTTATCCATCCAATTAATGAGCATATAAGAGAGACTATCTGACTCAGTGAACATATTTTGCTTATGGCTTGGCACTTGGCCAAAAAGTGATAGTAACCGATCGGGCCCAAATCGTGCACAGTTGTAGTATGGGGTGACATAAGCTCACAGACGGAGTTTGGGTTGATCATATCTGCCCCTTCGTTAAATAACGTAAGTTCGTTGACATGGCATCAAAATTTCAAAGTTTACCGATTCGTTTGATATGTATATACAACGATGGGCAATTATAAGTAGGTAAATTCCACCAAGTGTCATCCCGATCCAAAACCGCGAGACCCAGAAAAAATTTAAAAAACAATAAAAAAAATTTTTGTTTTATTTTTCCTACAATTGCCTATCGGTGAGGGTCATTTTTTATTCCTTCAATTTGACAAGTATTTACTAGTCTAACTACTGTACAAAAATGAACTAAAACAACGGAGTGGTACATTGTCATTTTCCCGAAAAACCACGACTAATTCGCCTTTTTTATCGCAAACTGAAATTATTTAGCGTGTGCCCCTACCGTAATCCTATGCGGAAGTTCAAAATTCGCCAATCATTGTATTTTTTTAGCATTCTATTTAATTTACCTGTCAAAAAACACCGAAAAAATCGGTTAAACAGTAAAAACAGTAAAACTCTTAAAACCTCGGTATAATCGCGAAAAAATTGCAAAAAAAATTCTGCGATGTTTGCAACTCTTTCCATCAGAACTGCGACACCGTGGCTGTCTCTATAGGTGAATGACAAACGGCTAATTTGTTTTTACGTTGACCTCAGATATAAAAAAAATGTTTTGATTTCTTTTATTGTGTTGATAAGTTTAATACGAGTAATTTAAGAGGAGAATTACTGTTTATTGAGACATAAAATCACATTCGGATACGGAAAATTTCTTGACATATTAAACAAAACATTAAAATACGCATAATATCTAGTTTAAATTTCGGTAATTACCGTTGAGAAAACGTAGAATTTTACGAAAGGTCAGAGACAGGTAAAACCGGTAAAAAGTCGGTAACCGGTAAGGAAAATATTTCCACCCAACCCTGCACCACTTACCCACGATCTGTAAAACAAATTAGCCATTTGTCATTCACCTATAGAGACAACCACGGTGTCGCAGTTTTGATGGAAAGAGTAGCAAACTTCGCAGAATTTTTTTTGCAATTTTTTCGCGATTATACCGAGGTTACTGTTTTTACTGTTTAACCGATTTTTTCGGTCTTTTTTGACAGGTAAATTAAATAGAATGCTAAAAAAATACAATGATTGGCGAATTTAGCTTCCGCATAGGATTACGGTAGGGGCACACGCTAAATAATTTCAGTTTGCGATAAAAAAGGCGAATTAGTCGTGGTTTTTCGGGAAAATGACAATGTACCACTCCGTTGTTTTAGTTCATTTTCGTACAGTAGTTACATTAGTAAATACTTGTCAAATTGAAGGAATAAAAAATGACCCTCACCGATAGGCAATTGTAGGAAAAATAAAACAAAAATTTTTTTATTGTTTTTTAAATTTTTTCTGGGTCTCGCGGTTTTGGATCGGGATGACACTTGGTGGAATTTACCTACTTATAATTGCCCATCGTTGTATATACATATCGAACGAATCGGTAAACTTTGAAATTTTGATGCCATGTCAACGAACTTACGTTATTTAGCGAAGGAGCAGATATGATGAACCCAAACTCCGTCTGTGAGCTTATGTCACCCCATACTACAACTGTGCACGATTTGGGCCCGATCGGTTACTATCACTTTTTGGCCAAGTGCCAAGAGAATGTCACTTGAGCCAGATAGTCTCTCATAAATGAGATACATTACCATAACACATATTCATTGATATTATATATTTAGTTTATTATTTAGTCATATTATTATATATTCAGGCCATGTCGGTACTCGTTCCTCTCATGGGTGCAGACATCGTACTCGGTCGTAGTCCTCTTGATAAGGTCTCATCGATTGGAGGAGACAGTCGCCACTCATCCGCCAATGGACGTCAGAGACACAGAATATTCGCTGATGGAACGCCAAAGGTACGATTTGAATATTATTTGGATAAGATATTATGAAGATATCGGCGTCTCTATTATTTTGTTAAGTTTATGAATGATGTGAAACTTGGAAGTGTCGGGTGGGAGTGGATTGAGAATGTCACACTGTTTGGAATCATGGCTTCTCATAAGAATCAACATCGGAAATAAACCAAACCGATCAACATTCACTGTGATTTATGAACAATTTGAGACGCAAAACAAGCGTGTAGATATGATTGATTTTGAAAATGAAAGTGGTTTTGAAAATGCAGTCCTCATACGGGATTCAATTGTACTTTTAACCATGTTTCTGTTCCAGATGTGTTCCCCTCTATCTACTCCACTCGAAACACCTTGCGCATCTCCGCCAATGGCCCGCCATACTCCATCATCTCTGGCTCGCCAGTCTCTTCCATCAGCGCCAATGGCCATCCAGATGGTTGCAGCTCCCACTCTGTCTCAACCAGTGGCCAGCCAGATTACACCACTTCCCACCACTGTTCTTGACGAAGAAGAAGGAGATGAGACAGTGTGGCATGACGATGGGGGATGGAATGATGGATGGACGAAGGATGAAAAGATCAAAGATCAACTTGGTGAAGAGATCAAAGATCAATCAGAAGAGACGGATCGGGTGGTAGAAGTGATCAAGCCAGTGGTTGTGGCCAAATTGAGTAAAGAAGCCATAGGAACGAGTCAGAGACAAGGAAAAGATATTGGTCAGTTTGATCTTTGATATTTGATCTCTGGTTGATGTCTCAATTGTAATTGCACTGATTGGGTAGGTAAAATTGGAACTAAATTTAATGCAATATTTTTTAATGTTTGTAAAGTGTATATTCTTAGTTTACTTGTGCTCTATGTATATTCTTAGTTTACTTGTGCTCAATGTTTGATCGGCTCGTAATCCATCAATTCGAAGATTTAGGCACTTCATTGTCATGAGATTCCGACTATTATCATTGGTCTACGATATCTATTCTTGCAGGGGCAGAGTTCGCAGTGAAGGTTACTGTAAGAAATGAGATCGACGATTTGTTCGCGGAGATGCAGCCGGAGATTAAGGTTTGCACATTTTATTGATTACCTTTGTTGGAAAAAGACAATTACCGACTGCAAGGATACAGTAATCGATTGGTGATAATTTGCAGACGGCCGGATCGATACTGTCCCAGCTGGAAGAGTTAGCCGCATTGAAGAGTACGGTAGCCGAGGATACGGTAGATTTGAGCAGTTCGTCGATCGATAAGAATAAGAATATGATAGTGACGAAGAAGGAATCGATTACAACTACGAGACTTAACTTCTCACCCATTGAAGAGGTACGGTACAATTAATGGAAATATTGATTTTGTGTAAAAATCAACCATTCTGATAGAGTGATATTACTGTTACTGATAATGCATAATGGAGAGAGGGAGAGATTGAATGATGATTGAAACATTGTGATCGATGGAGTGAAGGAAGTGAGCGATTATTGTTATGAGTTTGAATGTCTCTAACATAATTGTTGTATTGGAGTATCGATGAATATCTGATTGTGAGATGGGTAGTGTAGTAACCGATATAAGAATGTCTTAGAATTTTGCATTCTGATCGGAAACATTGCGCGTATTAAGATTCATGCAGTTCGTCGATCGATAATCAGATGATCTATCAATCTAACAATCTAGACATGTAGGCAGCACACACGTTCTTTATTCCGCAAGAGATTATTGCAACACCATTTAAAAATTCCCGCCAGTGAATTAATGAAAACAATGATACATTTCGCGTTCATGGCTCGTTAGATTTAACATTTGAGTAAACCTGGTGTATCGCTGTTTCGGAAAAGATCTATGATTTGAATACTCAAATTATCTTGTTGGATTTCACAGCACTTTCTTATCATATCTAGACTATAAAGAAATAGTTGATATTTTTTAATTTATGAATTTATGATTTAAAAAAATATTTCTTTTCTCTTACAGACTGATGACGACGGAGGTGACGCATGGGGTGTGGATGATGAAGATGTACTCAATCTTGATGATGATTAGAAGAGATCAAAGATCAACTTCTCTCCGTCCTCCCGGGATGAAACTATTCATGATGCTCATTTGTTCTGTAGACTGACTTCATTGATGACTCTTCTTCTATATTTCTTCATTTAATCTGATGATGACATCGATGTACATAATATCAATTCTTTTGACATTTCCCCCTTTTTATATTCGCTTCGCCCTACTCGTCTATAACCATAGGTCGAAATGTACGTTACAACTACGAAACATTTTGTGAAAACATGACTGCATTTTGCGATTCTGTTACGTAGCTATTCGACCTATGCTCGTAATCACTCATGTGTATAATTGATCGGTATTTGTTCCCATATTGAAAGTGAGTGCCTTAGCGGATTATGGTAGGTAGCTAATTTATATTGATTGATTGATTCATTGGTCAACCCTGTGATGGAAATGCTTCCCCCTTACCTCATTCTCACTACCGTACTCGATTCCCCTGTTGAAGAATCAATCGATAAGATTATTGTTTATTGATTGATTCCACAGTTATATACCGTATCCCCGCCTTGCATGCTATTATATAACGGGAGCCAGTGTTGGATTGAACTGTGATATATACTAATATAGATTGGCCTTTTAAATGTGTGTATTTGTTAATAATGTGTATGTTTGCAAGATCCATAGATAATATTGATAAAATATTCATTATTTTTAGGTACTTTGTACTTTTGACAATCCGGTGAATCGCTGTTTCAGGGTTTGTCTAGAGCCGAAAAGCGGTTACGGTCTCTTCACACACTATTTCTCTGTTATGTACATATCAAAAATCTTTGGGCGGTAAAGAGACACCGACATAATAATAATAATTATAATTATAATTTATCACATTCGCACATTGATGCGGTGGGTCATGCAGGTACAGACACCGACAATGACACTTTAATGAACAATTATCACTTTCAAAAAGAAGTTTATCTATTACCTCGTTGTAGTTTTGGCCCCGATTGTTGGATTAATAAATGTTTTTATATTTGACATTGTGTAAGAAACAATTGTATGAACAATGTTTGTCGATGATGGTGCAATTTCAATAAAACAAAAAAACGTTATTTTAATTATTATAAATAATTATAATTAAAAATTTTGCTAATCAATGAATTGCTATATACGGTACCGTACCGAATTCATGAGTACGAGAGTGTACGTCGTTCCGATGCTATACTTTACGCGGCAGTGCGTTGTACTTTGAATCGATATTCAAATCCTCTCTTCTACGCTTCTTCATCGATTTAGTCCAATTTTTCATGTTTATCAGTTTTCGAATATCACTTTGATTTGTTAATTGAGAGTAATCATTGAAATATCACACGCGGGATATCCATTCTCTTGTATCCTATTTGTTTATAGTTTATTTTATTTAGAATTCGGCCCTTCTTCTCGAGAGAGATCTCAACTTTAACGTCTCAATCTGCACCATGAACGACGACAAGAACACGAAGAATGTACGAATATATAATACATTAACTAATATTTTATGTTAAATGAAATGTTTATTTGTAGGGAAGACGTAAACGTGCCACTTCAAATGCCCTTAAGCCTTATTCCGCCCCGAAGATCACCAAACAGAAATGGGTAAATATTGATCACGGCTATTGTGTTGAAGATATTCATTTAAAATATTCAGTCTGCTACTTCTACTACAATCAATGCCGACCTGTTGCCTGATGATATATTTAAAGAGATCTTCAAGCGTTCCGATTATACTACTCTTCGTACACTAAAACAAGTAAGTCTAGTGTTTCACACCTTTTGAAATCGTTCATTGAGAGAAGGACTGGGAGAGGCACTACACACAACATTTCTCTATCACGGGGAGAGCAAACATTGAAAATTTGAAAAAATGCCAAAAGGGCCGCTGCGCCTCCTCTTTCGTCATTTGCGCTCACTTACCTGAACATACGTTCTCGTTTCCTCTTTAACTCGTTTCTCTGTCACACCATGATCTCAAAACGTTGTCTATGATATATTGATTCGAAGAGTCACAGCACTTTCATGGTGTTTGTTATTGCGGATGTTGAGTCTTCTGATCTGATCTTGTGGCAGGTCTGATTCATACATTTTCGGTACCCTCGCCGTTTATTTTTATATAGTGGGTCAATTCTCGAAATAGGGGGGGTTGATACACAAAATTCGTTATTTTCGCTTAAAAATCGTCATTTTCAGCTTCTTTTTTTATCAAGTGGACTAAAATGGGCCTTATATAGTGGGTCAATCCTCGCACTGCGAGGGTATTGCAATGTATGGTCTGATTTGATGGCCTTAAATAAATATCATGATTGTCAGGTTTGTCGTCGTTTCCAAGTTCTTCTATCGGATATTCCTCTTTGGGTTGATATTTGTGAGACGTCTGGATGCATCCTTCCACCCACTTCCTTCAGAAGAAGTCTGTTGGAAAAACGAGCGGAGATTGAAGAAACATATGGACAATCACCACAAATCGATTATGAAATGATTTGCTCGAAGAATCCATTTAGGTACGATGCTGCTCAATTTAAAATACTTTTTTGTGATGATTGATTAATCGATAATAACTTTCATATCCAATATCGTTCCACCTCTCCTCTCTTCTATTGATCTACTGAAGGAACAGTATGGATGGAACTTCTATGGAAGGTGCTGGTTATCAAGAAATATTTCGATCTCTATCTTTTTCTTGCAGTATGCAAGTAGAAGAGTTGAAGGGTGAAGAACCAATAACTCGTTGTATTGCAACTAGTTATATCTGGGGAGATCGTCGAGTCGTTATCGATCTCATCAACGAAGGCGTATCTGTTAGTCATTTCCCTTATAATCATTGCTAAAATGATGATAGTTCAATCAGAATGAGTATAATTCTTTTCTATTTCAAATACCTCGCAGTGCACAATTGCGCGGTTTGTGAAGGAAATTTGAGATATTATCGATTTATGATATGATTATTGATTTGTTTTAAAAAAATGTATTGCCAGGAATGGATTCTTGATCATATCCGACCCCGTATTGTAGTGAGCGAGTGGGTGAGACCTCGTGATGATTGCGCTGCCGTCTATATGGTATGTGCTATATTTAGATTATATTTTGACTGGTTTTCTCCTTTATTTTGATGTTTATATCATCAATCGATAATACATAGAATCTATTATGCGTGCAGCATTGTACAATGTTAATTTATAGATTCGTGCTCAATTACTCAAGGATAATGAGTCTTTTCTTGATAACGAGTTCGAGTTCGCACAACGAGACAAGATTGCTATTAGGTCGTGGCCTCAATGGACAAGTACGATAACTTCGTTCACACTGAATCTATTATCGATTGAAATCACTTAACTCATTACGCTGACTTGATCAGTCTATTTATCTTTGGTGCTTTTGATATGCATATTGAAATGTATCTTTAACATTTCAGAACTTGGATTTGAGAAAGTCGAGCTAGTCTTTGAAGATTATCCTATTAGTGTGAGAAAGATTGAAATTCAATCGGTCGGAAAAGATCAGCAGTCGTGGGCCGGATTCTACGGTGCCAAATTTGCCAATCTCGGGGTACGGTGCATTGCAGATATTGTACATTTATAAGTTTGGCTACTGTAGATATCATATTTGTATTACTGTAGATCAGAATAATCTTTCTCCGATATAATAATTGTCCATCTTTCAATAGGTTCGTATCGAAATGCCGAATGAAGTTAGATGGTTGACTGAGGATGTCTTCCCTGATCCTTCTACTGAATAGAGTTTGAGCTCCGTTATTATTAATACTCTCAAAATGATATTTATGCTTGTTAGTCTGATAAAAAATCATCGGATGAGATGTCTAACTTGGAATTAATCTTTGATCTTTGCTTTCTTATTTTTGCTCTCTAATTGATCATGATCTTTGATCTTTGAGAAGATGATTTCCTTTTGATGTTGCAGTTGTTTTTAATCGGTACCTTGTTGTGTTTGTAAACTATTAATAATCATGGATAGTCCGAACTTTTTGATATTGTTAATTTACTCTATTATCACTTAACTTAGTTCTTTTTTAAATTCCATCCCAATTCTATCTAATAAAATCGTGGTTTAATCTTTGATCTTTCAAAATACGCCTTTTCACATTTTGAAACACCTTTCTGTTGATATCTCAATGTAATTGATCGATACCTTGTTGTGTTTTTGTATGTCATATTATCAATACTTAGAATGAGTCTGCCCTTTTCTTGTTATTAATTTACTCTATTACTACACCATGGATAAATGCGCTTTATGATCGATTAAATGCTGATTAACATTAAATCATACACTGTTAAAATATAATGTTCTTTCTTTTACACAGCGTTAATAGAGAACATGGTAAAATACTGCAGGTACGATAAATGGATTACGGTGGGTACGGTAGTTATTACTGTATATACTGGTACTGAGAGATGGATTACGGTGGGTACTATAGTTAATACTGTAGATAAGATAGATGGATCACGGTGGGTACGGTAGTTATTACTGTATATACTGGTACTGAGAGATGGATTACGGTGGGTACTATAGTTAATACTGTAGATAAGATAGATGGATCACGGTGGGTACGGTAGTTATTACTGTATATACTGGTACTGAGAGATGGATTACGGTGGGTACTATAGTTACTACTGTAGATACAATAGATGGGTTACGGTGGGTACTGTAGAGTTACTACAGTAGATACGTTATATGGATTACGGTGGAAACGGTAGTTATTACAGTAGATACGGTAGACAGGTTATGGTGGGTACTGTAGAGTTACTGCTGTAGATACTCTAGACGGATCACGGTGGGTACGGTAGTTATTACTGTATATACTGGTAATGATATATGTATCACGATGGGTACTATAGTAATACTGTAGATACTCTAGACGGATCACGGTGGGTACGGTAAATAGTTAATACTGTATATACTGGTACTGAGAGATGGATTACGGTGGGTACTATAGTAATACTGTAGATACTCTAGACGGATCACGGTGGGTACGGTAAATAGTTATTACTGTATATACTGGTACTAATAGATGGATTACGGTGGGTACTATAGTAATACTGTAGATACTCTAGACGGATCACGGTGGGTACGGTAAATAGTTATTACTGTATATACTGGTACTAATAGATGGATTACGGTGGGTACTATAGTAATACTGTAGATACTCTAGACGGATCACGGTGGGTACGGTAAATAGTTATTACTGTATATACTGGTACTAATAGATGGATTACGGTGGGTACTATAGTAATACTGTAGATACTCTAGACGGATCACGGTGGGTACGGTAAATAGTTATTACTGTATATACTGGTACTAATAGATGGATTACGGTGGGTACTATAGTAATACTGTAGATACTCTAGACGGATCACGGTGGGTACGGTAAATAGTTATTACTGTATATACTGGTACTAATAGATGGATTACGGTGGGCACTATAGTTACTACTGTAGGTACGATAAATGGATTACTGCAGATACATTTGTTTGGATCTGTAGTAGATGGATTATTAGGTGCGGAAAGAAAGTGGAAAAAATGAATCAAAATCCTATCATAAGCTACGCATATTTTTGCGAAATACCACTATTAATACTGTATTATTTATATCATAGTATTCAGATTAAGATGTCATGTAGGGCTTGAGCAGACTTTTCATAATAAAATAGCTGAAATAACTGAAAAATGAAGATATAAAGATCATTGTTCAGCCCTGAGCTAACAATAAGCTAACTAGGCTAAGGAATACTGTCTATGAATACCGACAGAGTGAACAAAACAACTACACAGAATTGCAACATCGAAGTGTTGTTTTGCATTATTTGAAAAACAGCAAGACAATGTGGTATTTATTCACTGTTTTAAAATATGAATAAATATTATTAGTGATGTTTATAAGGCAGCCAACATTACGGTCTTCGCCAGCAGCTATTCAGATATCGAGACCCGGGTTCAATTCCCGGCCAGAGAGAAATTTTGTTTAATTTTTATCAAATTACACAGTATAATTTCGATGTATACTTTTGTACATATATTTTGAAAAATAAATATCATTTTGGGATATTTTTAACTGAGATCTTCTTTGTGATGGTGGACATGAAATGAATTGTGTTGCACTGGCACTCTTTCAGACCCCTTCTTCGGATCTATGATACTCAACATTGTTCCCGTTACTAGTAATTACTGTGGGTGTACACACTTGTCTCCTAACATTCTAATATCCAATGTTCTAATATCCTCTATAGCTTATCCGGCTTTCACAGAACAATTGCTTGAGACAGAACACTGACTTTACATGTGATGTACAATAATTCAGTTTGTTATTTCATGAAAATGAATATCACACTGTCAAAATCACACTTCTGACTTCCAACGTTGTGTTACTCCCCTTGCCACTCTCTCACTCTACTCTCTAATATTCGCATGCTCTCTCACTTTTCTCTAACCATCTGCGCTATCTTCATCTCGTGTGTTCTCTACTCTCATGGTTACCCTGACAACCCTGCCTCTTCTTCTCTTTTCCATCCATGGCATGCCATCCTGAATAGTACATCCATCTAGGTTCAAAGATGACGTCATCAGATAGATTGACGTCATCGATTCCTCCATCAACCAAACCATCATCATCCTTTATCATTATAATAACGGGTCAGGTGGAGAGCGGATATGTGAGTAGATCTTCCTCTTTTATTTATTCCGCTTTACTTTTTACACATTTATCCCGTCTTATTCTGGTTTTTAGACATTTAGAACATCTCATTTGTCGAATCAGTAGTGTTATGGTTACGGTAGTAGTGATGAAATTAGATCAAAGATTAAAGAAGATCTTTTCAGTTTCCCTCAACGCCTTCTCTTTACATTCGTTCATCGTATTTTTGTTCTACTTCAAATGGATGGCAACGACTATCAGGAGAGGACGCACTGTCCACATGTTGTACAGTACCCACCAATGGAAAGTAAGCGATACGATAACTCGCTCAATGGTAGCTACTGTACCAATCAATGTAGATAATTATATACTGTAGCTTTTTCCTTCCGATGATACAGATACTTCTAATGGAATGGAACATATTCGGATACGTGTCCGTATCCGACGGACCGCCAAATTGCGGCCGCAAAATGGCGGTCCGTCGGATAGTTATCCGACGGACCGCCATTTTGCGGAATTAGTATTATTTCTTATTTTGCTATTTAAACAAACAAATGCAGACTCTTTGATAGGCTAAATAATGGATCAATAGAGTAGTGCGGATACTAAGCCTAAGCCTAAGCCTAAGCCTAAGCCTAAGCCTAAGCCTTAGGCTAAGCAAACCCTAACTAAAGGAACTCTGCTGATTGTTAATAGTAACTGAATCGATAGGCAAATTAAATGGATCAATAGAGTAGTGCGGATACTAAGCCTAAGCCTAAGCCTAAGCCTAAGCCTTAGGCTAAGCAAACCCTAACTAAAGGAACTCTGCTGATTGTTAATAGTAACTGAATCGATATAATGTGTTTTTCGAATGTTAAAGCTCTGAAACGATGATAAAACAACGAAAATGAAGTTGAGGCAGTTTGTAAAAATTAGCAAAAGAATAAAGACAGAGATGGGATTCGAACCAGGGAGTGTAGGGATGCTACTCTGATGCACTCCCGGTTGAGCCATAGAGGTAGCTTCACACTCTACGTTGCATCTCGTAGGGTATTTTGGCGGCGCGCGTGTGTCGCCGCAAAATGGCGGCCGCAATTTGGCGGTCCGTCCGTTACGGACACCTTATTCGGATACAGTGGCCAATTCTAGAACTTCATTACAGATTCGTTGTGGACTTGCCGTTGTCGGCGACATTTCGAGGGACTACACCATTCCGATGTAACCAATCAACACAAGTTCATTTACAGTTAATAGCAAATTATTGATTACAGGGCCCCAAATAGTATTTTCGTGTTATGGTCTCGACGCGCTCGGTCACGACGTTTGTAGAGGATACGGCGCGTGTCTTATTCCTACGGTACCCGGAAGGTATCACTGCTTTAATCATGAACAAATAAACGATCATTGTTCAGCCATACTCGAGAAGTTTCATGTTTTACGCCAGAAGCATCATCAACTATTCAATCATTAGTAGGCTGGATTACAGGTCGACGACCAGAATTCATTGAACCAGGCATTGTGGCACAAGAAGAAGGTAGGGAAGGTAAGTGAAACAGAATCATCAGTAATACGATAAATCTATTGAGTAACAAGAGTGCAGACACAAGGAATACTGAAAGTAAAGCTGAATGTTATGATACGAGGAACCAAACAAATGGGTTTCGATTTGATCTCATCGACCTTGCAACGTGTTTCCGATTTTCCACTTCCCGATTTCCAGGTTAGCAACAAAATTAAATTTTATGTGTAATAATGATTTTCAGATAATGCAACCCGTTAATACCATTAACAAAGATTTGCAACAAGCACAACCGCATAGACCTCCAACACAGCAAGTGCTGCAAACACCAGCCAACAAGGTTATAAAAAACTGAATAAACTGTAATACAACTCAAATTGCAGATGACTCAAGTTCTTGAGGACCCAGAGTCCGATAATATACCACATGTCGACAAAGGAGTTGAGCAGACGGAAGGTAGGGACGCAACAATCATAGGCATTTTCAAAAACATTATTTTACAGTTGAAGAAATACCAGCTTCATCGACAACAACCACCCAACGCCCAAGAAGACTACCAACCCTTGTAAAAGATTAAATTGTTCATGTTCATCATTTCCTGTCATATCATGCTTTGCGAAACATCGTTAACGAATAAATGTGTACATTCATTGGTAACAATAACAATGAGTGCATCACCCAACAACAATTTACTTCTTCTCAGCAGCCTTTTCGCTCTCAGAGATCCTGCGAAGAGTTTCAAGACGCTTGGCCTGGACTCTCTCCTCACGTCTCTTTCTGGATTCCTTGTTCTTCTCACGACGGGCCTGGGCCTGGTCACTGAAAAAAAAAGCAAATGATTCAGTGCCACGACGAAAAAATATATTTTAAAAAACAAGACTTACGCAAGCTGCTTGGCACGGGTGTTCTCGACCTTCTTCTTGAAGATGTACTCCATAAGATTTCTCTTGTTCTTGAAGGTGTTACCCTTGGCACGAAGGTAGAGATCGTGGTACAGATGCTTGTCGATCTTCTTTGACTCTCTGTACTTGTGAAGGAGACGACGGAGGACGCGCATGCGTCTCATCCAGAGAACCTTCTGGGGCATACGAGCATCACGGGTACCGAGACGCTTACCGGTGCCAGTGTGGCGACCCTGAAATAGTATTTAAATGGATGAACTGAAACTAGGTTGTGCAAAGTTGCACAATAGGATAAATATATTGTGCAATAAAACAAAGTCATTGTGCAATCAAGAAAATCGTTGAAAATATTTAACGCTATTCAATATTGAAAGTCATCAATACCTAGAAAGAACTTCATTCAAAACTGAGAGGAATTAATAATACGAAAAACAAAATTACCTTGCGGCGAGCCTCGAGGTTCTTGCGAGCACGATAACGCGAGTGCACGGCAACAGGCTTGCGGATGATTAGACCGTCCTTCACCAAACGACGGACATTCTGACGGGAGTTGGCGTTGGAGATCTCGTTGACCTCATTGGGGTCGAGCCAAATCTTCTTTCTTCCGCACTTGAGCACCTCGGCGGCGAGGCGCTTCTGCAGGCGCAGATTACTGAAATTGAAAACGTTGCACAACAATAAAATTCCTGCAAGCTCTTAATCATCAGTCGAAGGAAATAATAAAAAATGGATGAAAAGAAATGTTCCAAATTTACAACACACAAAATACAAAATATTTCCCACTTCTTTTCAGTATAAAATCGTCAAAAACTCACCACGTTGAAATTTACAGCAAGGAATAGTAAAATACATCAATATATTTGAAAATAGTAATTAAAAAAACAACCAACCTCATTCTGCTGCCCGGTTTCCTGGTAAAGGAAAAAAGAAAAATCGGCCAAACACAACTAATATAGAATACCGTATTCTTTAAATTGATGTGCAAGACTAGAAATGGGTGCCGCGATTTTAAAAATTTTGAAGCAGCCCAAGACACGACACAGTACGGGCTGCTACACAGTCATTCTCTTGGCGGGAGTTTAAAATTTGGATGTTTGCCAAGTTTTTTTTGCTTTCCCCATAAGATTACGGTAGTTCGGGGGGTCATCTTTCTCTTTAATCGTTCCTTCGCTTTCAAGTTTTCGTAATTACATTTACATACTTTCGGATTTATTAATTAACAATATTCCATTTAACAAATAACTATTATATCAATATCAACGTTCCCTATAAGTAATACTCTGTTTAAGAAACTGTGTGCTGAGAATTGAAGAACGAAATATCTATTTGTGGAATCGCTTCGTTTCCCTTTTTGAATATACTTTGTTTTTATTAATTCTGTTTTTATATAAATGTTCTAAAAGTGAGCAATAAAGTGCCCAGTTCCTTCCTATCTTTCACTTATGCACTCTTCCGCCCTCCACCAGTCCTCTCACCCAACATTGATCGATTTCCACTCCCCTCTTTCTTCTTTGTTGCATTAAACGACACATTCTAGAACGTGATGAATTATAATATTCTTCTTCTTAATTATCGTTCAATTCCATTTTTTTTTCGGTAAAGTTTGTCACTTACACCTTTCCTCGAAATAATTTATGTGTTCGTACATTCACCTAATTACATTTATTTATTATACGTTTTTGGTGAATTCGTCGTAATTTTTGAAGAGGCAGAAAGTTGTCTTTCTCGAATGTTGTGTGCGCTCATAAGATCGATTTGCCCTACCCCGACACTCGCTATTTCTTCCTTTCAACTACTCCTTCACCTTCTTCCTTTCTTTGCGGTTCCTTTTTCGTCATATTATATTTTCAAATTTATCTGTGCACTACAAATTCAGGTTCTTCTCCAAATTTTGTTATTTCGCTATATCGAATGTATCCCTTGTCATATGACTGACGCAAACACAGAAGAGACTCGGAATAAGCCCAAAAACTCTGAAGAGGATTGGGACATTGAAGATTGTTCATACTTGCTTCGTACACTCGGCAAGTTTCTAGTCTACATTTCATATGTTCTATTTTCATTAAATTATGTATTTTCTGTTTAAAACAATTTTGCGATATTTGTAAACATGTAATGAAATGTAGTAATTGCAGAGCGGAATGCATTCTCAACGGTTGTCGCTGCCTTACGAGCGCAAGGTCCACCATCAGAGCATACTTTCACTCTTATCGATCATCTGAAAAGCGCGCTATTGTGAGTTCTGTTTCATAGTTTTCAATGTGTGACTCTCACCCATTCGCTCTTTCGCGTCCACTCTCTTTTTCTCTGTCGCTCACGCTGAGTATTCACGCCGTCTCTCTCTGTTATTTGCTCGTCGCTTTCGTTTTTGCCGTCATCTTTCGGAAATAAGTTCTCACAAGTGAAGACCACTAGCGCGTTTTCACATTTACCAATGATATTAGATATTAGATAGAAGTATTTGGTATTGATTCAATTCGATAATGATTCTAAAAATTGAATTAATTAAAAATTGAATAAATTGGAGATCCATAATGAAGTGTCTAATTTCAGTATTAATGACGAGCTTTATCGAGCCGAAGTACGGCGTGCGACGTATGATCAAAAACTCACCAAAATTGCTTCAAAGTTAGTTTAACTGTTATTGATTTTTCCGTTCTATTGATCGATAGTACAATTCTGAACAGTTCTCGATGATTGTAGCCTTATTGTTATCGTGTCTAATATTTCAAAATTTATGTCTTTGTATTGATCAAATTGTGAAAATTTTAGGCTGTAGATTTAATAGAAGAAATATGCATTATTCATTTATGAATTCGTCTTCAGACTCAATCCATCTTATGACACCTTTACCGATTGGGCAGTGATATCTGTTGAAGCTAGAGGAGCCATTGAGACTGCACCACCAAGAGCAAAACCATTCAACAAGTCTACTACCATCAGTGTAAGTATTTTTTTAGTGTTTGTGTGATTATTTTGTTATGTACTGGAAAGTACAAAATGCTCAAGCAACGTGACTGTGTGCTATTACGTTGCGCTTTTTTCATTGGAAAACTGAACTAACTGAGCTTTGAGAACATACAATATTATTGATGAGGTTGTTTTTTTTCGAAAAAAGAATAAATCTTTGCAGGTTGCCGATCGATTGTTAGCTCTCGCGACTGAGCATAATAATCGAGTAGATGATACGAGTGCACGCGCATTCGAACTGCTCAAACTCCCTACTAGGGCGTTCGGTAAGTATTTTAAAAAAATTTCCTAATTTTTTTCTCATTTATTTCAACGATATTTTAATCATGAATTTGATCAACAGATTTTATAGTAACTTTTGTTCCAAATCTTTGTTATTTTAAGCAGCGTTCAAATTTTGGAGCCCCCCTCCCCAAACAGGGATTTGTGGATTCCCATTTCATACGAATAAATTCATTGATTGGTAATAATGAATACAAAAGTGAATGTAAAGAATATTAATTGAATAAAGATTGCGAGTTATTTGAAATAAACTATTAATAGAAAATGAATGATTTAAAAAAAAATAAATATGCCATTATAATGTCGCAAATTTTCTTTCATTTTTTTTGTTTAAAAAATGCACAGCATGATCTATCTTTCATCTGATCTTGTTCATTTCAGTTCCTGAACGTCTTCGTCAACTCCTTCGTGAGACGGAACGTGTAGTGTCTGAACGTGTCCTTCTACCATCTGAATCCATCGTACCCGTCGTGGTTCCACCCCCTCCCATCGAAGTACCCGATACCCGACCACCACCTGCAAAGAGGAGACGAGGACGACAGAATAAGAATGCAGTAGCCGCAGCTGAAAGAGCTCTGCCACCACCGGAGTTGATAGCTGAGAAGACGAAAGATGAGGTCATTCTATTTATGCCAGTCACTTTTTGGTTTCGGAAAAAATTACTCAGTCTAAATGAAAATGTTGATCATCTTTTAACACTGAGAATAGAAAAGAAATGAATTAATTGTGAGGCGAGGTGGTATCTTGTATAGATTACGAAAAAACAAAACATGTACAATTTTATACCGTAATCATAATTGTACTTTATAAAGAATCAATGGTTCATGACATCTGTTTGCAGTTGGTCCATCATGGTTCTTTATTCCAACGAGAGGGTTCCCTACAACCATTGGCACCCGATTCACTCCATGGTATGCCACTCACTGCTACACCATCGTCCGTCCATGCTGTAGTCCCTCACAATTACGACCCATCCACCTCTGGAACGCAGGTATTCGTTTTGGACTGTATAGTTGGATCTAATACCCTCTTAGCTAGTCAAAACACTCGCCAATCTGGAATCTACGCAGTTGATCTTTGATCTTTTCCAGCATCGAGGCAATGATCTGACAATCGAGCGACTAATGGAGATTGAGAGGCAAGAACAGATCAAGTTGGATGATGAACTCGGTGCTGGTGGCGCCGGAAGTAGTGGTACGGTATCGGCTACAGTATCCGACGAATCAAAAAAGAGGCGACGACCGAAGCCGGTATGAATATTGTGGGATTACTGTAGATTCGTTTGTACTCTGCGTACTTGATGATGATGTCTTTGATGAAAGTTAATTTTTGTTTGTTTGTTTTTTTTTCTTCAGAAAATACGATTGTTTTATTTGCAGGCGTTTTCACCGGATCTGAGTTTGGCGAACACATCAGCGCGTACGCGACCATTCCGATTCAAGGCTGGTGAACCGGGACAACCGAAACCACCCCGAGGCAATCCTGATAAACGGTGAGTGATGTACTCTGTGATTTCATGTTTGAAATGAGTGATAGAGTGAATTGAGACAATGAGAAGTTTGATTTAAATCTCGGGTCTAGGGTCGTAGTTATGGATTGGTGAAGGCAATAATCGATTTATGTTTGCTATTTAATAATTAAATATCGATTTGTAGATCAGCCAAGCGTACATCACCTGGTTTCGGTGGTAATCTACTCTCTCCATCCGTCGGATCTTCCAATGCAACTACACCATTGTCAGCGCGACCTCAAGATGTCTCTCCTCTATATAGTGCGTTTTATTGATTGGTTTACGGTACTTACTCCGATTATAGTTACGTTACATTTGGTCAAAGAAAAAAAAACGAAAGATGATTTGAATCAGTTTTCATGTTAACAATTGTCCATTCAAAGCTAAATGGGATAAGAAAGATGATGAGATTGTTTTGCGAAATAGACAATGGATCTTTTTAAGATGTGCGAGGAGTGGATGATGATCAGATGCAAGGAGGAAGTGGACGGAATGGTCTCATGGTTCCCAGTGGAGGAGTATACGGTAGTGGTGGTAGTACTGTAACCACTCCTGTATACGGTAGTGGATCTACAGTACCCCAGGCAACATCCAACGTAGTCCTTAGTCGACCATTGTCATCCGGAGTGTCGCTTCCGTCTGGTAACAGCAGTGGACATGTCGTCAAGAGGAGTCCCTATGCGTAAGTGTGGTTATTTGTATGAAACATGAAACATACAATCAACTGTTTTGTTTCCAGGGTGAATGCTGCGCGCCAACCACAAGCCAAGTACTACGTGAATCCGGGAGCAAGTGGTAAGAATTATTGATTGATTATCGATCGATGTAGATCATACTGTAGCTATGAATATTTTATTGATTAATATCAGGTGGAGGAGCATCGTCATCTTATTCCTCGTCTAGTGTACTGAATACTCCAACGACATCGCGCCTACCTGTTGGTGCAGGTCTCGCATCGCGTACATCTAGTCTGGGTACGGTAGAGCATACTGTAGTGTCATATTGACCAATCAATATTCTTGGTAGTTGCAGGCAGCCAGCAAATGTCGTCTATACAGCAAGGACCAAAGTCAGGCGTGTGTACGATAGTGTCGAATGGTCATCTATCGGCCAGTGGCCATGCTGGACCCTCAACATCGACCACTAGTCAACACAGTTCGGCTTCAGCTTCATCAACATCACTGAGTGGTGGAGCATCAGCTTCCTCATCTTCCACTAGTCATCATGTTATGGCTGCTGAACCAGCACTACCCATATCGGCCCTACCACCTGAAGAGTACGGTCATGATTATGGTGTGACAATGTCTGATCCATCTGTCAGTGGCCAGTCTACATCCGGAGGTTACAGTGGATCTGTGGCCGTCCAACAACAGTCAACGTCTTCTAATGTCTTCCATCATGGACAACAATGGCCTCCTCAACACACGTTCATCAATGCTATGCCAGTCCAATCGAGTGCCAGGATGACACCCAGGAGGTAATTTACTATAGGATAGCTAAAGTTTTTTGGAAGCTTCGTGTAATATTTACCAAAACACTGTAGTAAGAGTTCATAGATAATCTTATATTATTGTTAGTCCGTTTCTTGTTCACGTAATTATTTGTGTCAACAGTATGCCTTTGTAGTTCCTCGACAGTACGACCTCGTTCATCCATTCAACGACCCATTCAATTGAATAATCCTAACGGTAGTTCATCGACAAGTGCAGTGAGTACAGTACCACCAGTCACTGTATCGCCCTCGACGAATGTCAATCCTGCTATGACAATGGGTGGAAGTGGTGGACAATCACAGTCTCAGCAGCAACAACAACAGCCTCAACAGATGCTCCAAAGATCAAGTGGTACGATTTCCGTGCTGTATATTGTGATTGGAAAATAAAATCTAGTTCAATTCTGGTTTCACGCGTAGCATAAGCGAGTTCCTGCATTGGCGAAGGTTAATAAGTTCAGTAGAATCAGTGGTAAAAACACTAAATATGATGTTAAAGAGGAAAGGATAGATGTGAGTCGTCGTTTAGGTAGTATGTCATCATCATCATCTAGTGGACGTGGCCGTACCGTATCTCGGATACCATCAACCTCATCTGGATTGGGCGCTCCTGTGGAGGGAATGAGTGCACGGACGAGCAATGAGGAAGCCACGGAGGAAAGGGTCAAGGCTACCGTACACTCGATCAAGATTGGTCAGTACTACAGTACTCTATATTTATTGATTTTTTTAATCAATCGATTATTGATTGAACAAGTTGCAGACGCTGAGAGACTCGAGAGAGCGAATGGCAAGAGGATGAATATCCATCAAAGCAGGGACAGAGAAGCCGGAGGCAGTACTAGTGAGTTTTGAGATAATTACTGATAGATTTTAATCGACATGTCATATCATATCTTTATTTTTTATAATCTTATTTAATATCGACTACAGATTGGATCTATATTACTCATTACAGTATCCTCTCCACAATCTCACCATTCGTCCATGCCATTGACTCCTCAGCCGAAGCCTACACCACCTCAGCAACGAGTAGTACAACAACATCAGTCGGATCAACGACAACCGCAGCAAGTTCATCAACAATCGAGTCAACAACAACAGCTACAGTATCAACAGCGATTGCAGTATGAACAGCGTCTGCAGCAACTCGCTGAACAGTTACATCACGGTCAGCAAGTGCAACATGCCATATCGACGACACCGATGACGTCACCATCTACCTCAAGTAATACTCAAGTACAACCACAACAACGTGTCACTGTCCTTCCGGTTCAACAACAATCGATTCGAGCGAGTGCGGGTGGTTCATCTACATCAGACTCGCCTTCAACAGCCCACACGTTGGATTCGGTGCAAGCAGCCATCTCTGCCACACTTGCTGCTGCAGCTGCAGCCTCGGGTAGTTCATACAATGAGGCATCTGATGCATCGACGGCGACAACGACAGTGGATAGAACGCCCTTGCTGAGAACCGTCCTCAATCTGCCCATCTCACAGGACGGTGCGGACAGTTTCAAGCATCTGGTGAGTTCTTTGGATAGAATAAATTATATTTTAAATATGGTGTTTTTTGAAAGTGTTCCTGGTGAACATAGTGTGGTTGATTTCTGATTATTTGTTCCCAGTGAATTCATGTTTCAACATCGCTAAAAGAGATGGACTAAAAGATTTTTTTTCTGTTTTACATCAGATTTAGTATTCATCAAATTGCAGACTCTCCGTCACGTGGCTGAGGCGTCGACAGCAGCACAACGTGGTGTTCCCCCGATACCGCTCATCGTGCCTAACCAACCTCCAGTACAAGCTCCACCCCCATTCGCTTCGTCATCAGTGGACGGGGCCTCGGTGTCATCGTCCGATCGCTCTTCGATTGTTCAATCACAGCCATTGCCCTCATCTACTACTGCTAGACCTGACTCACCTCCGCGCACTGTTCCCGCGCAGTTGCAGTTTCCAATTCAGGTACGGTATTGATGATCTCGATAACTTACTGTAATCCCACAAATCTTATCTTATCTTTTCAATCAATCTTGTCGTAATCTTATCTTATCGTGAACTAATTTTATTTTAGCAACAAGTTCTGGACCCGGCTGCACTAGAGAGGCTCTTTCAGAAGACATCATCATCATCATCGAGTTCACTGTTCTCTCCTCTATTCAATGTAATGTCTCCATCGACGTCGACATCGACGACTCAACCACCACGACCTCCATCCAATGAGCAGCATCTACAGCAAGAGCATCAACGTCTTCCATCCAGTAATAGACCAATCATATCTCAACAACCGCAGCAACAACCGAGGGCACCTAGACAGTTTGTGCTCCAGCCCGCTGGCAGCAGCTACTCGGAGTTTTGTCTTGAGGTGAGATTGATCTTTGATCTTTTGACAGAATCACAGTTATGCATTGCAGAACCCGCTGTCGTACAGATCGTTTGCTGCGGATGGAACGCCGACACAGTATGGAGTGGATCCGGAAGAGTTGCACGATCATTCGTCTGCGTCGTCGAGGAGAACTGAGGTGCGGATACGGTTACGGTAGTCGTGGCAAATTATCTGGATTATGGTAACCGTGATGGATTCTGGGGAATACAGTAGTGATCCACCCTTTTCGATATTTTAATAAATGCTCGAAACTTTTCAGTCGTCTTCATCGCAATTGCATTCACCACTACAGTTATCGTATGCTGGTCTACCGTATCCACATCATCAACTATCGTCTACGTCAGCATCGTCTTCCTCGACTTCTACAGCTGCCGTACGCCACTCTTAAATTTGTTCTGTCCCAATTGACTACCATAATCTATTAGATGTTATCGATTGATTATCTTCAGACAAATCCGATGATGGAGCATCAGCAACGGGTAGAAGATGCAGGCAATGAGCTATCTGACATTCTCGCCAAGAGTTGTCAGGAGCTGAACCGGTGATCCACTTTCTGCTCATTTCTACCGTATCCTTGCTTGTATCATATCCAGTTTGTGTAGTTACTGTACATCATAATGTAACCATACATTTTCATGCCCTCACAGTGTGAGGATTGACCCACTATATTCGGATAATTTTCAGAGTCGACCCACTATATAAAGCTCTTTTTTATGTGAAAGATTACAATTTAAGCGAAAAATAACGATTTTTCTAAATTGACCCACTATATAGAAACAATTCGGTGAGGGCACCGAAAATGTATGAATGTAACTGTTCTTTTCTCTCATGCAAGTTGTACCTTTATCTTCTCATTGTTAGGATGATTTACTTTGTTTAGATTGCTGACTCTTGTTTGTTTCTCATATTGATCCATATATTGTAGTTTACACCGTTCACCGCTCTTCCCATACACCACACACGTCGCATACATTTCAATAGCTAATTAATATTGCCGTAATTTTAGCTTGTTTACGTATATTCTTGCTTTATCGTTTTTACATCAATCTATCAATCAATTCTCGATTTATCATAATCTCCATTTATGTGATCTGCCCCATTTGTTCATTGTTTTGTACAGTTCATTACGCATCATCAGACTTACTCATATATTCGCCTATTTCTATTCTTATCGACTTATATATTACCTACCGTATGCATCCCTTCCACTCAGAAGTACCGTAGTTGTAGTTGTATTGACAGTCATTGTAGTTTGCCGTACCCTCGCTCCTTCGTATTCGAAGTACTTTCAGGAATCAATGTATCGATTTATCGATCGATATTCAAATGAACATATTAGCATCGGATGCCGGTGTTCCTCTGCTCAATCACGTTGTTTCCATCATTATCATTATTATTATTACTATATTATTGATTTTGTTCCTAATCTTGAATATCTCATTCATCATTTTCACAATAATAACCGTGTGTCCCGACTTGTTTTAACACCCGTCCACCTTGTTATCCCATTGATTGATTCATTCATTCCTTTCTCATTATTTCTGTTTATTCTTTCACTCAGGTTTTGGTTCTCTCTGACTTCTACCGTATTCGTTAATACGGTATAAGTTTTGTTGTTATCATTGCATTTGTTCATTCTCATAATGTCATACATGTCTCCCTATCCATATTAGATAGCTTGTTATGTTTGCTCATTTTGATACTAAAATATCCGGATGATTATGAAGACGAAACCTTTGAGCGCAAAAAGATCACAAACCGTTGAGACCGTTAACCGTTTTCGCATCATCAATATATCCTGTTAAGAAATTCTTTCACTAATCCGATCTCTCACTTTTTCCCCCGTCCTCTACCCTCTCCTTATTCTAGTTGAGAAATACTACTATTCGGAATTTATGTTGTCTATTATTGTTATATCGATGAAGATGCTGGAAATAAATGAAGTACATATATTAATCAATGTAAGGATTGTTATGGGTGCTTAATCTATGGCAAAGAAATAAGCAAGGATATTTTGTAAACTAACAAAAATTCTTTAAAAATTTGACTATCTGCTTCAAAATGCACTCTTGTTATGAATGTGACAAAAAGCACTAGACTTGAACTTTTCGGCCGCAACGCGTGCACTTTGAAGCGCTGCGGCAGAGCAATTTACATCATAACGCTCCTGCTTACATGCGGAAGAATGGAGATTAGCGATTAGGGAAACACAGGTACCATTGAAAATCAGGGACGTTGATTTCTAGAGGACTAGTGCAAAAAAACGGTAACCTTGCTCGCGCAAATTCAAGGAAAATTTTCGAAAAGCCTGACTTAAATCCCTGAATCATTGCACTTTAAATATTCAGTGAAGTTCAGTGTTCGGATTCTGTAGATTTTTTCGAATTCCTGAATCAGTTAAGCTACAACGTCAAATTGTAGTCTGCTAAATAGCACATGAACCTGTGCAAAAATTCGTACGTTCGAACTAGTTCGTGTCGTGTGTTGTTCATGTGAATTCAGTTAGGCATATGGTTTTCATTGTGAAACGTGATTGCGAAACTGTTAGAAAGTACACGTAATCAGATTGAAGCACAACAACAAAATTTGTTGTGTGATTGTTTATTCATGTCTGCCGCTGTTTTCCTTTGTCGTTACGCACATATTTAATTTATTCTGCTACACTTTCGATCTATTTCAAACAAGGAATGAAATTGCGCAGAAAACGTTCACTGTTCCCTCTGTATAGGCGGAGCGTGTCGCCCTCTCTCTCTCTTATCTACCAGACTACCCTACGTATAGTGTTGTGTGGTTGACTCGTTGAAGTGCGATCGCATTAGTTGCCTCTCTCATCATTCCCATTCCTAGTTGACCTCCCTTCTCCGTTCATGGCTCTCACCAATGATGTAATTCCTTTTTTTCTATTCTAACTAGTAGTTTGAAGCATTTTCTGCTCAATTTAATTCCTTGTTTGAAAGTGTAGCAGAATAAATTAAATATAGTTCGTTATTCAAATGCGAGTGACGTTATTTTGCGGTTATACATCTATATTCTATAGTTGGATTTGTATCCATTTCGGTTGCGAAAGTAAAAGTAAAGAGCAAAATGAAACGCGTGTTCGTAGTCCTTTCGTGCTTGACATTGTTCGTTTTCAAGGTTATGATGATGTTGATTGCAGTTCACTCCACACTCGACCCCACTTCCATGGTCGATGGGAACGGGTGGAGCGACGGTCACGGGGTTAATATTATTATTTATCCAAAAATATAGTGTAGTGTTTCTATTTGTGAACCGATGAGTGTGACGATTGACGTCAGTGTAGAACAGTAAAAGAGTGAAACGAACCGAAATGTGATGGTTACGTGCTGAATGATACTTTGCTTTTCGAGTGAATGATAGCAAGAACGACTAGATGATAAGAGATCTGTGAAACGACCGAGATTGTCATGGAATGACCATTCCTAGATAACCAGAGACTATAGATAGTATCTATTATACAATCGGTGAGAATGACAAAGAGACAGATAGAGTAAACAGGTGAGACCAGATGGATGGAGATACAAAGGATGTAGAGTTCATTAGATCAATTGGGTATAAAGGGGAGGATAGTAGGAATGATGCAATAATGATGAGTGCTTGCAGCGAAGTGATCGGGCCCAGTACATCACGGGGTTATGGATATCCATTCATGCTCGATGATGCACTCAAGTTTAGTAAGGTATATTATTTTATTGATTGGGTTATTGCATCGATTTATTGATTGAAACATTCTATTGATTGACTGGGAGTAAGTTTGTTCGTATTCCAATGGGGAAGGGTGTTGTCGGAATGATCGGTGTAATATTGAGTCAATTGTACATGATTGTTTCTTTGCACCGGAAGGTCATTGTTGTCTTTTTGCCATAGATTAAACACTGGCTAAACGAACACAGTCTGTGCAGAAATCGTCTTTATTAGAACTAACCACAATGTTACTGAACGTTTCTGGAACATTGGTTATTGATCACAATACTATCTTGTTGTGCTCCATAATCATTTCTGTGCTTGAAGGATTTCGCTGCGGGAGCCGTGGCAGCTACGATCGCAAAGACGGTCATCGCACCCGTGGAACGAGTCAAACTCATCCTTCAGGTATACTGTAATCATTAATCGATTGTAATGTAACCCCGATTGAATATTGATTGAGTTATTGATTAATTCAATTCAATTATTTATCATATCAGACATTAATGCTCAGATGGGTTATTGAGTTATTGATTGCAGCTTCAAAATTCTCAATCTACAATAGCAGTGGATCATCGGTACAAGGGTATGATGGATTGTTTCGTGAGGATTCCGAAAGAACAGGTTTGTTTATTGATTTATCGTGAACAATTCTTGTTCTTTACTTGAAAAGATTATTCTTATGGAACATCCATGTACTATATACCTTTATTTCGGATTAATTAAATGGTTAACATGAATCATGATTTATACCAGTTCTTTTGTTTCGATCTTTGTCATTGATGTGCTCCATTTGCAGGGTTTTCTCTCATTCTGGCGTGGAAATCTCGCTAATATCATGAGGAGTTGTTCACAGGTTTGTAAATTTATTAATTTAAAAATAGTTTGTTATTGATTTCCGGTTTTTGCTTTGGTGTGTCTGGTGTAGGTGTTCCTATCTCTCATTTATTTATCGTTCTATAAGTAAGGTCATACAAACTGTGACTATTCGACGAATTGTAGCATACATCAGGGTGCTACCTAACTTGACTTACCAGATTGCTTATTCGTTGTCAATCAATCGATAATAGATCAATAATGTGATCTCCGATTACAGGAATCACTTGGTCTAGCCTTCAAAGAGCTCTTCAAGAAATATTCCTTGAAGGGAATTGATGAGAAGGATACGACCAAGTTCTTGATAGGTCAGTTTGGTTGTGCTATTAATGTAATAATTTTAAAATTATTTTATTATTTTAAACTGATTTTAGTTGTATTATACATATGTTTGTGATGATAAATAGACCAGGAGACAGTCGTTTTGTGTTATCACTGATGTTATCAGTAAATGCATAGATTAGAATTCACTTGCGTTTCTTTTTATGTATACAATCAATCGCAGCTGAGCACATGCAACATATGCTAGGGATTGTGGTCATTTTTGTGTGCAAAGAATAAATAAGTCGAAGAATATCAAGTATTATCAATAATCATTCGCATAATTAGATGACAGTATGATGAGGTGTCCGTAACGGACGGATGGCCAACTTGCGGCCGCAACTTGGCCGTCCGTCGGATAGTTATCCGACGGATGGCCAAATTGCGGGCAATTGCAAACTGACTTAGTAATAATTTTAAACACATTGTCTTCTTATTTCTTGCACCGAACTACTTTATTAATACATTTAATTAGTCTATCGATTCAGTTACTATCCAAAATCAGCAGAGTTCCTTTAGTTAAGGTTTGTTTAGGCTTAGGATCCGTGCTACTCTATCGATCTATTTAATTAGTGTATCGATTCAGTTAACTGTTTTCAAAAGCTTCATACTAATCGATAATTTCGATCGATAACGGCGCACCGCCAAAATACCCTACGAGATGCAAAGTAGTGTGTCCAACTTCCTCGACGGCTCAACCGGTAGCGCAACAGACTGGCAGCCCTGTCCCCAATGGTTCAACCCCCGTTTCTGTCATTATTCTTTTGCTGATTTTTACAAACTTCCTCAACTTCATTTTCATTGTTCTATCATCATTTTATAGCCTTCATTCGAAAAAAAACATTAAATCCAACTGTTTTTAATCCGTTCTAAAAGCACGACAAAATAGTCATTGAAAGAGTTCAGAATTATTTTACAAGAAGGCTATTTATGCGCTGTTACAGCCATACTTGGGATAGTGTGCCCGGTAGCGCCGGAGAAACACCCTTAGAGAAGCGCAGAGAGCACATATCACGTTTTATTCTCTTTAGAATTTTTTTTTACTATCGATATAATGATAACGCAAGAATTGCAACTGTGTGATTCTTAATTGAAGCCGCTTTCATGAAAAAGTATTTTTGCTCAACAAAAATTGTAATTTTTGTTTCAAAATTTTTCAAAAAAGTCGCTAATAATGATTAATTTTTGAAATTTTGTGCTTTTTATGTAAAAGCATTTTTTTTTCGAAAAATTTTTCGTCGAAAAAGTTTTTCGAGAAAAATTCGAAAAATTGAAAGAAATCGAAAAAACGAAAAATGCACATCCCTGCCCGTGAGCAATTCATTTGAGCAATTCATTATCCTTTACTCAGCAGAGTTCCTTTAGTTAAGGTAAGCTTAGGCTTAGAGTCCGCACTACTCTACTGATTCATTTAAACATTCTATCGATTCAGTTACTATTCGTACTCAGCAGAGTTCCTTAGTTAAGGTAAGCTTAGGCTTAGAGTCCGCACTACTCTACTGATTCATTTAAACATTCTATCGATTCAGTTACTATTCGCACTCAGCAGAGTTCCTTAGTTAAGGTAAGCTTAGGCTTAGAGTCCGCACTACTCTATTGATCCATTTAAATATTCTGTCGATTCAGTTACTATTCGCACTCAGCAGAGTTCCTTTAGTTAAGGTAAGCTTAGGCTTAGAGTCCGCACTACTCTACTGATTCATTTAAACATTCTATCGATTCAGTTACTATTCGCACTCAGCAGAGTTCCTTAGTTAAGGTAAGCTTATGCTTAGAGTCCGCACTACTCTATTGATCCATTTAAATATTCTGTCGATTCAGTTACTATTCGCACTCAGCAGAGTTCCTTAGTTAAGGTAAGCTTAGGCTTAGAGTCCGCACTACTCTACTGATTCATTTAAACATTCTATCGATTCAGTTACTATTCGCACTCAGCAGAGTTCCTTAGTTAAGGTAAGCTTAGGCTTAGAGTCCGCACTACTCTACTGATTCATTTAAACATTCTATCGATTCAGTTACTATTCGCACTCAGCAGAGTTCCTTAGTTAAGGTAAGCTTAGGCTTAGAGTCCGCTCTACTCTGTCTGTAACTGTTTTTTTGTTCTACGACAAAACAAGAAATAAGACGTATTCCGCAAAATGGAGTAAAGGAACTCTGCTTATCTTGGATAGCAACTGAATCGATAGACTAATTAAATGGATTAATAGAGTAGTTCGGAGCAAAAAATAAGAAAACAGAGTGTTTAAAACAATTACTAACTCAGTTTGCTATTGCCCGCAACTTGGCCGTCCGTCGGATAACTATCCGACGGACGGCCAAGTTGCGGCCGCAATTTGGCCATCCGTCGGATAACTATCCGACGGACGGCCAAGTTGCGGCCGCAAGTTGGCCATCCGTCGGATACGGACACGTCAGTATGATGCATGATGATGATAATAATAATAATAATAATAATAATAATAATAATAATTTTAATAATTGAAGTTGAGGTAATTTGGTTGCCGGAGGTTGTGCGGGTGTGGCGACGTTCCTCATTATTTATCCTCTTGACTTTACTCGAACACGACTAGCCATTGATATGGGAAGGAGTAAGGAGAGTAGGGAGTTTAAGGTATGTCTATTATAGTGTGCGTGTGGACGTCATTTAGTAGTTCATGACCGATGTGTATATTACAGGGTTTGTCCGATTGCATCGCGAAGATTGTCCGGTCGGATGGAGTGAGGGGATTGTACATGTGAGTTTTGAATTTTATCTTATCAGCGCATCAAGATTGGCCTACCAGCCCCTACTGTAATTGTGCTCTTTTACGGATGAAATGACGGTTTAAGCCTAGATTCATAAACCACACTTCACTAAACTGACATGAAATGAATAATAAAATAAATAGTTTATCGATGCCATAATAGTAATAAATAGGGCGATGCCGTACCAATAAGATTGAATCAATGAATATCTATGGCTTTATATGTAAGGGGGAGTGGGTGTATGTTTGCTGCAGAGACGCATAGACGGATAGAATTGAAGTGTAGCGTATTTCTTGATAAATCGATCGAAATGTCAAAAGTAGCTGATCTCTCGTGATTCTTGCGATAGATGAAGAAGTCAATGAAGTACTGTAGCTCCATTCTTTATATTTCTGATATTTGCTAACTAATAAGTCAACTAATACTCTTTCCTCTATTAATGTGCGCAGCCCTAATCTTTACAACTGGGTGGAATGTGATGGGAGAGACAATGGATATGAAGATAACATCATATTCGAAGAAACAACATCTTATTAATCAACCGTTGTAATGGGCTAATCAATGATTACATAAATGGTAGAATAAATGTGAGCGTAGTATTTGCAGTGTAACATGATGCATTTGATTATTTTGTAGCATTCTTATATGGAATTAGTTTCCGAGACTATATCCTAAAGGGTATTCTACACTGTACATCCTGTGCAAAGACAAATAATATTGATACGATCTATCAATCAATAATTAAATCAATCAATATTTCAGCGGTCTCCTCCCCTCACTGCAGTACATTCTTTTGTATCGTGGTGCCTACTATGGTCTGTTTGATTTCGCCAAACCATACGTAGCTAAGGACGGCAAAGAACTGGGATTCGCTCGAGCTTTCGCTATTGGACAGGTATCGTATTCCCGTCTTTCTCTGAATAGTTACTGTCTTTTTACTGTTATTCTTCTGAAAAATAATTTCATTCTCTGAAGAATTATTGCCATATTAAAGTCTTTCTCTGTAGAATATGGTAGTGCATAGGATTAGGAGAATAGGTGTTTTTAGTTTCTAATGTGATTGGATTATACGATAGTTTTACAGTATTTCGATTTATTGATCGACTATCATTATAAATTCATTTTCAGGTGTCAACTCTTGTGGCCGCAATGATCTCCTATCCATTGGATACAGTAAGACGACGATTGATGATGCAAGCAGGAAAGAAGAAGATGATCTATGCTGGATCGATTGATTGTGCTAAGGTAGACACTCACATACATATAATAGGGGCTTGATTAAGAAAGTTGCCAAAAATAAAAAGGTCAAATTTATCCTCTCACCTTTGTAAAGTTCTCTCATACTCTCGTCAGGCAGAGAAAACATAAGGCAAGGGTGTGCAAAAGTGAGAGGTCAAATTTGACTTTATCATTTTGGCAACTTTCTTTTCTGAACCCTACGTTACCCCGGTGAAGAATATCTATGGGGAAGCGGGACATTGTCAACAACTTATTTGTGATCGATGGATATTATGATATCATATATGGATATTATAAATGGATATGGACATTATCGAATCTCATTCAACTTGTAATTTTTCATTTTAGCAAATCTGGCTGAACGAGGGTGGTCGTGCCTTCTTCCACGGCGCATTCGTGAATGCTGTGCGCGGAACTGGTGCTGCTCTCGTTCTCGCTCTCTACAACGAGATGGCCAAGTACATGTAGACTCTGCAAGTGCGCAAGCTGACACTTTGTATGCGCCAGCCAGATACGGTAGCAATTGTATTGTTTTGTTTTATAGTGAGATTCGTAGATGTGCTTTCCAGATTATTTTTACTGTCTATTGTAAATTATCTAATCACATTTTGAGATTGCTCATTATTGATTATTTACTTTTATGCTAATCATCTGAATCGAACTTTCTATTCATCGAACATCTCTTATTTCTCTTTTCTACTTTCTGTCTCTAGTTAACAATTGAATGATTTTGCTCATTTATATCTCAGGTTTATAATCAATCGATAATAGATAAGCCTTATCCCAGTTGTATAATTGCAATGAAATGATATCATTGATCGATCTACTTTCTTTATCACCGATGATGCCCCCATATATAAGTTGTTCCTTTTTCTCGTTTGTTTTGACGACTCGTTTGTGTTGTGTGGTTTACCATCGCTAGTGTACCTTAGAGAATTGACAATTCTTATTTAGGAAAATGTTGTCATTAATAAAGGCTGATACAGCAGACTATGATGCAATCTACTTGTGCTAAAACAGCTAACTTGAATCCATTGAAACGTTTAAAATACATGGAACTTAAAGATATTGCTAGATATATATAAGATATATAGATAGAACGATATTACTTGTGAATATGAAGATACCCCTGTTTTGACTCCCCCTCCCCCTACACTACATGCTGAAAGGATAAAGTATTGTATTACTTGAAGATATACAGTTTTGACATCGAATTGCGTGAGAATCCAATTTGCTTTTTAGAATTGCAACTTCTTATAAAAGACAGCTTCAGACTTTATCTGCCGATTCTTGGTCCGCCCATTTTACCTCGCGGGCTTGGACACCTCTTTCAAGGGGGGGGGTGACATTTCCGCAACGGCATTTCCGCAACCGCTTTTTCCGCAACGGCATTTCCGCAACGGACATTTCCGCAACGGGAAATAACTCGGCTCGTCGGGGTCCTAGAACCATGGGATGAGTATCATTGTGATCAGCATCGGTAACACTATCATGACACATATTGATCTTTGATCTTTACTAACTCCGCTGCATTTTTGCAATGAGGCGTGATTTCGCTCAAAATCATCCAAGACGAGCGGGAAGGGCATCGTTCGACTCCTCATCACCTGTATATCTCCAACCAATAATTGACCTTTGAACTTTTCCTATTCGGCCACATATCGGCAACGAGCTCCATCGGTCCGAAGTCGGTACCATATCCGAAATCACGTAAAAGCGAGGTCCTAAAATGGATGTAACGCTCGAATGTTAATGTAGGGTGGAGCCTTGCATCGCCTCCCTCAATGCCGTTTGCCGATCGCCAAACGCGCCCCCAGTGACCCCAGAGACTCAACTTGCTGCCAAGACCCTCGCGACACGCGCACACGCGTCCACGCGATGGTGAGCTACCGTAATCTACCGTAACCCGGTTCGGTGGGTCAGATCAAGTGCGAAGGGTCAGATTGGAGTTTAAATTGCAGGAATAACTAATAAGTGAGTGATATGATTATAACTTATTGTAGACTACCGTAATCTACCGTAACCCAGTCCGGCGGGTCCGATTAAGTGCGGTGGGTCAGATTTCAGTTTACAATGCAAGAATAACTAATACGTGAGTGATATGATTATAACCTATTGTAGACTACTTTAATCTACCGTAACCCGGTTCGGTGGGTCAGATTAAGTGCGGTGGGTCAGATTTCAGTATAAATTGTCCAAATGGTCACTATGTGCGGGGAATGATTATGAGCTATTGCAAACTACATTAATCTACCGTAACCCGGTTCGGTAGGTCGGCTCAAGTGCGGTAGGTCAGATTTCAGTTTACAATGCAGGAATAACTAATACGTGAGTGATATGATTATAACTTATTGTAGACTACCGTAATCTATCGTAACCCGGTTCGGTAGGTCAGATCAAGTGCGATGGGTCAGATCTCACTAAAAATTGACCACTACGGTACTTTACAGTAGTTGACATCAGTTCATAACTATAGCGCACACATATTGGTCATTCCGACAATTTTAGAGAGATCTGACCTATCGAACTTGATCTGACCCACCGAACCGGGTTACGGTAGATTACGGTAGTTTACAATAACTCATAATCATACCGCGCACATACTGACCATTTGGACAATTTATATTGAAATCTGACCCACCGCACTTAATCTGACCTGCCGGACTGGGTTACGGTAGATTACGGTAGTCTACAATAAGTTATAATTCATATCACTCACGTATTAGTTATTCCTGCAATTTAAACTCAAATCTGACCCTTCGCACTTGATCTGACCCACCTAACCGGGTTACGGTAGATTACGGTAGCTCACCATCGCGTGGACGCGTGTGCGCGAGTCGCGAAAGTCTTGGCAGCAAGTTGAGTCTCTGGGGTCACTGGGGGCGCGTTTGGCGGTCGGCAAACCATTTTAGGACCTCGCTTTTACGTGGTTTCGGATATGGTACCGACTTCGGACCGATGGAGCTCGTTGCCGATATGTGGCCGAATAGGAAAAGTTCAAAGGTCAATTATTGGTTGGAGATATACAGGTGATGAGGAGTCGAACGATACCCTTCCCGCTCGTCTTGGATGATTTTGAGCGAAATCACGCCTCACTGCAAAAATGCAGCGGAGTTAGTAAAGATCAAAGATCAATATGTGTCATGATAGTGTTACCGATGCTCATCACAATGATACTCATCCCAAGGTTCTAGGACCCCGACGAGCCGAGTTATTTCCCGTTGCGGAAATGTCCGTTGCGGAAATGCCGTTGCGGAAAAAGCGGTTGCGGAAATGCCGTTGCGGAAATGTCACCCCCCCCCCTCTTTCAAGCACTATCACAGTCAAATATCTTTATTATTTCCAAAAGGACGAAAAAAGTGATTAATTCAACGTCTGCAGATGACCGTAGCCAATCCACGAAGATGAAGTTCTACTGACGACATAATCGACGATGATGATTTAAGCAGTTTGTACGATGAGACATTATCGTAAATTTTGCAACTGATTTTCACTTTTCTTGTGTCTGCAAACGAGATCGTTCACAAAGGCAAAGAGTTCTGTCGTTAGACTTTTTTTCAGAAGTAAATCTTTTAATCTTCCCTCTGTTTCAAAGTTACGGAAAGAAAAGAATTCTTTTTGCACACTATATCGCCCCTTTTTTTCTTTTTCGACATGCACAAGAATAGAGAAAAGAGCTAAATAATCAAAGAGAGATTGGAAAATAAAAAAATTCGGCAATTGCCGGCAATTTCGGCAACTTCGGCAATTTTGAACTTAACTATTTAAAATGAGCCAAAAATAATTTTTATGAAGTACTTAGCAAAAATCGTTACCAAATGAAACCAATGACAATAAAAAATTGCAACAACGAATGAAATATCAATATTTTTCGTAGATTATATTTAGAGTTGATTGATATTTGGAAAGATTCTTTCTGTATTTGTTGAGAAAGATTCCCTCCGTCCCGAATAGTCTTTCAGCTTTCGCAGATCCGGATAGGCAAATTAGATACTTCGTGGCTACTCGTGAGATAAGAAGGTGTTATGTCTTCGTAACATTACTAGTCTAATGAGAGAATGGATAAATCTCCGTGTCTGGTGTAGTGGCCAGAAAACTTTTGGCTTCCTGGAGAAAACACAAATTCTAACGAAATGTCATTCTCAAAACGACATGATTATTCGTTTTCGTATACTGTATACATCACATTTCTAAGATATTGCACACAAAAATTGTGCTTATCTGACATTTTTTTCAATGATTTTTTGATTGAATTTTATTTCGGCAATTTTTAATAATTGGTTGCCGTTGCCGGCAATCAATTTCGGCAATCAAAAGTCGGCAATTTCGGCAATTCCGGCAACCGGCAACTCAGTTGCCGCACACCCCTGATTCAGACCTGAAGAGGGAGTGGAATGGAAAAGGGCACTATGTCGAATGAGAACCGATGAATAATAACCGACTGCAGTCCATGGATGAAAACCATTTGCATACTTTCTCTATTCATTAGCGCTTGTCCCTCATATGCAAATGGTTATCATCCAGTCGGCTATTATTCATCGGTTCTCATTCGACATAGTACCTGGAAAAGCTACACTGATCTCTTCGTCGAGACGGGTTATACCAGTCATTACTGTAGGTTATTTTCCTTTGTTTGAGATATCCGAAATTTAAAAAAAATGAATTCCACCCTAGATTACATTTACCATTTGAATACACATGGTTTGTCCAAAAAAATGAAAAGAATATTTAAATAATTTAAATACGTATTCACACAAAATAATAAAATCAATCTTAAAATTATAAATCTGACACAAATGATCCACTCTGGACTACAGTATTCACTCTTAGAAATTTCGCGACCGACGGTCCCGGAATTTTCGCTTTATCAATTCATGAATATGATTTTTTTACAACTCTAATTTATCTTCCTAGTCCATATTACTCTGTTATGCGACTCGTACTATGTTAGGTTATGCCACAAAATTCACGCGATATCCGTTGCAACGAAAATTATGTCATTTTGCGAATATATTTTTATGCATAGTTAGAAATGATCGTTGATTTCGTGTAGTTAACAATGATCGTTGTTTTTTTTTCCGTCACGTAGAGTAGAAACAAGACCTGTTGACGTATGTAAGTAGACTTCGTCTAATGTGTTTGATACGCATTGAAAATCAACATATTCGTCTCTTAAACATAGGTTGGCACACTGGGGGAAAGGCTGTGCGCAAACCGGGAAATTGTAAGGCAAGGCTATGCGCATGGCCATTTTTTGCAGGTTTGGCTGGAAATTTTGCAATTTTTGCGTGGCAAAGCTATGCGCAAGGGGCAAGGCTGTGTGCAAAAATAATTCGTATTCACGCGCCCACCTATTCTCTATTTATGTTCGTTCCAGACTTTCGTTAATATTTTCTACGTCGCGTTCTCTAGTTATAGTTTTAATCAATAATCAAGTAGATCACTATCGATTAATCACATCACGAATGGATTTCGTCCATTGCAATGTGTGTGCGACCATTCCGTCTCCTGCTGCTAAACAGTTTGTTTTCACTTCGTGTGGGCATATCTACTGCAAGAAATGCATAGACAAACGTACGAGCATTTAGTTCATTTCGGTATTTCGAAGTTTATCAATCGAGAATCACTTCATTTTAGAGCAAATACCATCGTCCAAGTTTCACATGTGCAAACTGTGCAAGAAACAGTGCCAAGCTATCGATGTTGGACCGAATATGCCTAAAAAGGTTCGATGCTTATTAATATAATAATAAACAATATCAGTGTCAGGCCTTGGATCTATTCACTCCGGTAGATAAATTGATTGCTAAATATAAGGAGGAAATGAAGAAAAGAAAAAAATTTCAGGTCTTTCCCGTTTTTTTAAAAATTTTAAATAACTTCTTATTCTATAGGATGATCAAATTTCATCTATGAAATCGATCTCTACGAAAATGGTTTGTGATTTTTAAATATTTAATTAAATTATTATTTATTTATCAGCGTAGCCAACTCAAGAAGGCTGCAGCTAATCACAATCAAATGTCTAGCAAGATGTCAAACATGCAAAAGTATATCTCATTTTAATTCTAATTTTATTTGAAAAATCATACTTCACATGATCATTTCTGTAGTTTGAATCTCACATTTACTTCATTTACATTGTAAATGAATATACCGATGAATACTGTAGATGACACAACGGTTGAGAGAACATGATGAAATTATTTATGACTAAAAGGAAATTATTTAATGAATTTAAATTGTTAAATATTTGATATTCATCTTTTCTTCAGAGAGCATGAGTCACTGCAACTTTCTGTACAATATCACAAAGATCAACTAACTAAGATGGAGGAGAAGAATCGACTTCTCGAGGAAAAACTAGGCATCCAATTACCGAATAGGTGGGCACGCTAGGGGAAATGCTGAGCGCAAACCGGGGATATATTGTATGGTAAGGATATGCGCATGGCCATTTTTTGCATATTTGACTGGAAATTTTCCAATTTTTGGTAGGCAAAGCTATGCGCAAGGTCACGCAAGGGAAGGTAAGGCTGTGTGCAACAAGAATTTGTTTTCTCGCGCCCACGTATGAATTACCGTATCATAGTCTTCTAGCTAACGTTATGCTGAGGTCTACTCGGTGCTTGCTCTTGCGCCTTCTCTCTCACTGCTCTCGTCCCTACGCCTCTTTTAATGAAATCTCTTATTTTCAAAGCACCAATGCATGTTAGAGATGTTCACAAAAGTTTTGGCTGAACTTTGATCTTTGGTCTTTGTATTCGCTGAAAGCGAGTAGATCTCAGCAGAACGTTTGCTGAGGGTCTGAAAGGAATCGGAACTAAACCAAAATAAGGGAAATAAATATATGATACATTGCAAAGCTACCTGCGAAGGAACCATTATTTAGAAGACGTGCCGGTAAGGTCTCAAAATCAGTCCTTCCAAAAAATTTGTTTTCATGCCCTGAGGGCGAAGGTAGGTTACCAATAACATAATTTTAGCACTTAGAACGGGTTGTTAGCGCATCTAGCAGCTAAGTTAGAAAATTTGGGGGTTGAATTTGCAAACCCGCTACAGCTCGAAATCGGAATCAGAGCCATAGTAGACTTACTAGTCTACTTCAAGTCAAACTGATAAGTACACGTTTGGTTTTGAAATAGCAGAATAATTAAGACTTTCCAAGTCTCCGCACATCCATAATACGTCTACTGGTGAAGCCCCCATATTTGATGGTGAGTGCATTGTATTGATTGATTTGACCAAATATCAATCGATAATTTATTATCTTACAGTGAGCTCTCGCAGTGATCCGACTATGGGAAACATTTCGGTTCGTCGTGATATTCTATTTATTAATTGATTTTGCCCTATTTTAGATGCGAAGTGGAAAAGGAGTGCTTGGAAGTGCCAGACCTAACAGGCATGCTGATATAGGCAATATGGTACGAGTATACTGTAATCGAAAGTTAGAAATATTGATTGATTGAGAATTGTTCATCAATGTCAGCACTAACCATAAGCTCAGCCTCCGAAATGTCGTTTGGAGATTTTCTCGATGGAACAAAGCCAGGTAGAATAAAACTAGTTGTAGATGACGTATGTACTCGCTCAATTTTGCGTACTATTTCATACTATTTTGCCTGATAGAGAAAATATTGATGTACAAATGTGAATAACGAATTTGTCGTTTTCATTTTTGGAGATCGTTTGTTTAACTCCCTTTTCCAGGCCGATCTACACGACCTCCGGGCCATCAGAAGACTAGAGGTAAGAATTGTTGGAATCTGTAGATCAATAAAATCAATCGATAATTTACAGAATTGGATATGGCCACTCCATCGTGCTCTCAGTTGTCGCTCGGTTCTGAGCTGAACACGCCTAAGATTCTCGGCGTCAACAAGAAGACGCCAGTGGCGTGAGTTGACGCCGTTGTGGTGTGTTGCCTAAATAATCGACATATATTCAGAAGTGATAATCCGTACATGGCAATGTGGAATCGTTCTTCTGTTGAGAGACAGAAGAGACCTCCCTCGGGTGGTGCATCTGTGTAAGGATTACTGTATTTGATGGGTACTGTATATGACGGTAGATAATTTGGTAGTGATCTTGTGTTGGATACTGTAAAGATTGGTTGTGTACTGTAGATGCTACAGATACGGTAGACGCTGAAGAATACTGAAGATTGATAATTGTAAAGATACATATTGCGTCTTTATTTGCAGATCTGGCAAGAAGAAGTCCTAATTCAATTAATCTCTCAATCAGTGATTCACTAAACGATATTTTTAGTGTTATGTTAGTCCATTCTTTATTCTTGTTAAATGTTCATTCTGTACCATTGTTTGCTTCAAATTTTGTTATGTTATTGTTTTTTTGATAAAATTTTTTTGTGTTGAATTCAGTAATTGGAAACAGAGCTATGGTATTGATTGACCAGATCGTATCTTTTTAGAGTGATTGATGTGATTTTTAATTCTTTAAATAATACTACACTCTAAATTCTTTTTTTTAAATTGATTGTGAATTGTGCGATCCATGTAAATTAAGGTGTATTTTTTAATCAAGGAAAGACAATGGTTTGAAAGGAACAATGAGAGAAAATTATTGATTTAACCACGGATAAGCGAATCTATCATACATCTTCACAATGGACCCTTTGATCAAATAGCCGCATTTATGCTTATTTAGAATTGAACAGCAACCTCTACGTTCATGGCGTTCACCTGAAAAAAAATACTAACAAGCGGATAGCATTGCTGAATTAGCAGGGATTAAATAGAGTAGAATGTCCGCATCTTTAACTCTTAAACGTCCTACATAATCTCAAAAAGGAAAATTTTGACTAACCATTTATATAAATATCTTTGTAGAAGGGGTATTTTCCCACAAAATCTGAGATGTATTGAGGTTCGGAAATGATATTATATTCGATACTAAAAGGAGTTTCAGCAGACATTGACCTGTAGTGATGAATTGCCATTTCAAAAATATTTGACGTTTCGCGACGAAACGCCTCTAATCGTTTACTTGAATCAACAGAGAACTGTAAAATGTTTTAATCATTGGGCCAACTCTGGGCGAAGCGTTATTAATTACTAACTTCAAAGAGCCTCTGAATTGTAGTCGAATCAAGACATGGAATCAGTTCCTTCGATCTTTCGATCAGCTTAGATGGATATTTTGAAGCACATTGTAAGATGCGTTCCTGAAGAAAAGTATTAAGTCTTTTAAAATTAAATTTTGAAGCTTTTCTTGTTTTTTGGACTAGTTAAATTGATCAAGATATTGTTTTCCAGATGCTTCAATTTATGTAGCGACATTCTAGCACTATAGCTTCAATCGTTCCACATTGCTTAAAATGCCCATAGGGTGTAAAAATCCAATAGAATACCAAAAGTTGAGTTGATTGGATTTGATCGGCTACTTCTACGCCTTTTGTGAAATCTCTTGCAGTGATTGGTACTCGTAGCAGATATGATAGAGTGTCATTTCGAATCTTTGGAACAATAAATCGATCAGAGATCTCCAATAGTGTAAGAGCAATGTATACTGTAGATGAATTCGTTAATATATACTATTATCTAGAACTGAACCTGAACGAACTTTCGATCTCATATTGATAAAATTTATGAAAAGCTTGAATGAATGTGACTTTATCTAAAAATTTTATTCCATATTTTTTGTATAGTATAACGTGAATCGTACATCTTTGATGTCGATTATATCCTTGTTCTTGTCATTGAAAGATCCGAAGAAAAGTGCAGTGAAGAACTCGGAATATAATGAAAGGAACTGGAATAGTAGTCTTCTTACTTTATAAACTGTTGAAAAATGAAACCACCTCTCTGCTAATCGAGAACTTTTCATTTTCAACAGCCAATCGAGCAGAACTAATTGGATTAATTGAGCTGTAATTAACATTTGATTGAAAAGTTAGATATTAAAATGTATACCTGTTTGTTAATACATTCTTGTCATTTACCTTTCTTTTTTTCTTTGATGATTGATCGATACTGTAAAAATGTACACATTTTTCCTTTGCGAGAATTGATTGTGAAAACCTAATGAGTATGTGAAATGGAATGAGAACTTTGCTGTAACGCTTAATTTTGATCACTTTTTGAGACCGTTTTGTATGAAACGCTCTTGCACTTTAAAATCAAACGTATGTCCTTAAATCTTAAGCAAACCTGTAAATACTGATCTTCATTTCGTATGCGGGGTTAGAATTATTCTTGATCATATTACTCATAATCTGTTGAATAAAAATAATATATAGAATGAAAATATAGTACTATCACCTCTTTACGATCAGTAATAACAGCAAAATCAGTCTCAGTTTCGAAGATATGGGACAAGAATGAATCAATTCTTAGACGAATATCTCCTGTATAAACATCCCATGGAATTCTCATCACCGATACCTGGAATTATTGATTTTTCAAACCTGTTGCAATACTTGATCTAAGAATTGAAATTAAGACTTGGTTCAAGTGCACTTAAGTCATGTGTGTTATAGCTCTTAATTCTTTGTTCAAGAATTGTGATTTGTTCTAGTTCATTTGGAAAAATCGATTGGCTGATAACTGAGATATAATCCCTTGTTTTAAACCAAATGTATTTATTTTTGAGATAATCACCACGTGTTGTAATAAATGTTTATATATTTATTCCTAAATTGTTACCGTTTCTCCTTCACATTTGGACATCTTCACTATGAGAGAGATCTTCTTTGTAGAATCTGTCTGAAAACATTCGTTATCGATTTTTATTACCGGGAAACGATGAGAAACTTACTTCACGTCTGAAATGAATAGATGGAGGAGATGCTGAGAACGACATCGACCTTAAACATTTGTGTTAATCTATCGAAAACTGCATCATGTTTTGAAATTTAAATATAAATTACCACTGTGGGTTAGTATTCTTGATGACAAGTCTAGATGAATCTGACACGAGATGTATGAGATCGATCGATGGAGAACACATGATCGATCTAAACTATTGAATCATTTAATAAAATTGTAATTGATTTCGAAACGTATATCACAAAGTTGAAAATTTTCGGAAAAAAAGAAGAGAGGTTGTTGCTACTCGCGACAAATTCATTTCAAGGTCAAGGGTTTTCGGATTACGGTATTCCGAAAAATACATTTTGGAATGGTTTCCTGATTGGAATACGGTATGTGTCCGGATATGGATGTGTTTCGTAATCATTTCGAATAATGCATTTCTTCATATTTTCTTGTTATTCTTATTATTCTAGATGGGGTGTGAGTTATGTTATGAATGTCCGTCGGATAACTATGAGATCGATTGGTGGCTACCAATCCATCGGATTATTTGACTGTAGTTATTTTTTTAAAAATTTACTATTTAGATACTCTGATCTGATTATTGATCCTTCACATGGCTTCGATCGATCCAGTAGTTGAGTCGATTCGATTTGATTCCGATTACGGTAGTCTTCTAATCAATCAGTACAATCCACAATGGTATTCCATTTTTAATTTATTTGCTAAATTATGGGTTCTATTTATAAATATTTTTTTATACCTACTGTAGTTATTGATTGATTTGAGGTCTATGCCATTTGATGATAACTTATCTGGCTGTCTTCTATTCCAATCGATATCGGTAGATCACAATTTAAATTGTTTATAATTACCGTATAAATTATAGTTCAATGAGAGTGAATATATGGCTGATCATGTGGTCGATATTGAAATTATTAAGAATTTGGGCAAAGGAAAAGGAAATGAAAAGGTGGATAATGATTTCAGTCATTTTTGAAACATAAATAACATTAGCTTGTAGGTCGCATCTATATCTTTTTATCTAAATTTTAATGCGAGTAGTTTCCGAATCGATTCGTTTATCGATTACTTTATCGGTACGAAAATCTTATGGGGTACCGTCACCATTAGTCGACGTATAAAGGCTCGTAGTCGAAGATATCTATTTATTTTCATTAAATTGGTTTAATTTAGATTTCTTCGGACGAAACTGACAAGAATTTCCTTAAAACCACATACACAATAAATATTCGTGTAACCAGGCTAGTATCGATTTTGTTTTTCTCTATAGAGAAAATATATATTTAATAATCTTATTTTAGAACTCTCGATGATGTCATTAACGATATGGACAATAAAAAATTACTCTATCCTATCTTTTCCCGGCTGATTCGAATTAAACATCATTCATTCCCAGTCAGCAAAGAGGTTGCATTTTATATTTAAAAAATACCGGCCTGCGTATACTGGAATACCATTACAGTATCTCGGACTTCATTCGGAATATTTCCGATCACTTTTCTACAGTGATTTTATCGAGAAAAACGCAGACGTTGTCATTATTGAAGAGGTTTAGTAATTTATTGATTGAAGTACCGCCTGTAAACTCTCACAATATAATGCTCCTTTTTAAGATTAACCCGAACCATTTTGATTTATTTCTTTATCACATGAATAGAGTACACTGTAGTTTCAAATCGGGTTAGTTGAAGAATTATCGATCGATATCTCTCATTTATCGCTCATTTTGTTTCAGTTGAAACGGCACTGCTGCAGCTTGAACTTGCCGATCGTTTTCATGCTTACAATTTACTCAACGCAGCACTATCATATCTTCAGAAACATATGCCCAAGGACATTTCTAATGTTCTAGTTGTTGCTGATAGATTGAGAATGAACAAATTAGTGGTATCGATTTAGAAATTTATTGTCCATTGGTATTTATTTTCCTTTTTTAGTCATATTGATTATTCATGCTCCTTTTTAAAATAGATATTCTAGGATTTTTCTTTGAATTCTATTACTGATGAAGGAGTTCTTGTTAGTCTCGGTCAAAGATTTACTCTATCTATTCATCCTGATACTACTCGGAGAATTTTCAATGTAAGTGCTTCGTATTCCATTTTCCACTGTATTATTTTTTTTTTATTTCAGCGCATTTGGGAGCTTCGCAGTTCAGTAAGAGTGAGTAAGATGGGCGGTTTTGTTGGTGATAATCTAGGCGAAGCTTCTGGTCGCGGTGGTATTGATAGAGCCTCTGGTCGTGGTGCTTTTCGTGGAGGCCATGATCGTGGAAGTTTTCGCAGAGGTTCCGGCAGAGATGGTAATGGCGGTTTTGGCAGACGTTTCGGTAGAGGTTTTGGTAGAGGTTCTAACCGCGGAGGTGGTGGATAATCCCCTTTAAAGTATATCCGATGACACCTAATTCGTTGGTATAACTCTCATAATTTATGTATATTTTTGTCATATAAGAATTACACATTTCATTTGTACATAGTTGTTTTTTTCAGTGCAAATTGTCCTACCGTTATCCCTTACTAGAAGTTGTTCTTAGTTCTGTTCATGTCTGTTAATTCGTGTGAATAAAATTTTGTTATCATCTTATCTTGATCTTTTATCTTTTTTGGTTTATGACCATTCTTAAATATCTGATATGTAATTTTTGAAATGCGTTATTGATTTTAATTATCCATTGATTTTTTTGGTTAGTTGTTTATTAGTCAGATGTGAAATGAATATTTTGGTTGAAAGAACCAATCATTAGACTGTTTTATTAGAGAAAGTATGCTAAAATATGCATTTGATAATTAAATTAGTTTTTCCATATGTTGTGGGATAATAGTTGATTCGATTAGATTCCCGTTACTGTAATCTCATCAATCAATATAATCCAAAACGTAATTTTCTAAAGCGATGAAATATCAAATCATTTTTGATCCCATGTCGGTTTTTAACCGATCTTACCTAAAAAGTGATTAATGCCATTATTTGATCTTCATATTGAATTATTCTGTTATTTCATATTAATATTCGTTCTCAAATTCAGATACTTTTGAATATTTCAATTACTTTTGAAAAAAATAAATAAGCGAAAGTCAATTTTGAAAACGGTGTGGCGGTGCAATGATGGGTCATGGTGTAACGGTGGTTTTTCCGTTTTGTTCGGTGTATTTTCTTTATAGATTGATCATTTAGAGGGAAGTGATCTTTACGGGGTTTTAAAAGTTTAGAACGTTATTATATGTTATTACATTATATTATTTCCTATAAACCTATCAAATTAAGGCATATTTCAATGGGTATTAAACCTTTGATTCGTAAAGAAGATCCACTTAAGGAACATGAGGACGTTAAGGTACTTTGTTCATTTTTTGTTGTATTTCTACAATTTTCATTGACCTTTTCATCGGTCATTTCATCATCGCAATTTTTCGTTCTTCTTTGTCAACGACATAACGTTACATGATTAGAAGACCTGAGACAAAGATTTGTATAGGCATCTATGAATGGTGGCAAACCGTTTTCTGTCAATCGTGGCGTAACAACCGTAGGCGGAGACGTTTGTCAAGAATGCTCCCTCTGCGCTTGTGACGTCCTATTTTGCTACCATTCATGGATACCGCATTTGATCATTGTTTTTATTTAGAATCCACTCGATTCTCCATCCGACGATGCATCTCCAGTTGATTTAAAGACGAGGATGAAGGTTCGTGTATTATATTTATAAGATAATAAAATAATCTAACTTTTATAGACGCTGCAACACGAAGTCTCCATGGTTCGTGAGATACATTTGTTTCCCCAATAGTCCTACAATATGTTTGACAACTAATTATGAATAATTCAGATGCGTACTGCGATTAAAAGTGATCTACGCTTTTCTCGAGTTTGTTTTACATTATAATTACATTATAATTAATTAAATATTTTGAAGATCATCTCTGGAATCTATATCACAATTGCTTTGTTAGTTCTCCTCGGTGTCTCTACAATCGGTTGTTACTTCCTCATAGTGAGTCCACTGATATCGATTGATTTTCAAATCAATCTACCGTAATTCCAGGGATCCGGAAAGATTCTTCACATTCTTCTAGCTGTTATTATCTGTGCTTGGTTCCTGTATTCGTTCTATTTATGGGCAGGGACCCTCATGTTAATCATATTTGTCGATGGTTCGAAGAAACCACTCGAAAAGCTCATTAAGACATTGGTGCGTTTTTTCGGTTTTAATCAATAATTCCCACCTTTGATTCCTAATTTCCGTTTATAATATGTATGAGGATGTTTGCGTAAGAATCGACCAAAAGCAGTGAAATCAGGCACATTCAAAATCGCGTTTATCGCGTTGAACAGTCGTCAGTCTTCACCCGATGACACTAAAATTACGAAACTCACACTACCACACTCTCGCCTCTTGCCTTCATTTCAACGGGAAAATGACTATACTGAAAGTTGATTTTCTCAAATGTGTCGGGCACAAATTGGCTGAATTTTTTTCTATGGGATCCTGAACACATTCCGGACCGGAATTTCCGGTCCGATCTACGTATCTCGAAAAAGGAACTTTTGCCAAGTTCCATTTTTGAAAATTATGAAAATTTTTGATGAAAAATTAATGGGACAGACGTGATCGCCATAAAATTCTGCCTCTGGGGGCCTAGTCTGCAAATTTTGGCATTCTCGGGGACGAGAAATGACTAAAAACGCGATTTCAACTCGACGTCGTCTGGCCTCAACGGTGACTCTAGATGCAAAATGAGCATGTCCATTGTCATCAGCACCTTTGAGAACCCCGATCCCCAAAATTTAATTTTTCACTGTGCCGGCACTTAGTCGATTCTTACGCAAGCGGCCTCATATATATGTATACCACGCCATTCCTAATTTACCATATCGTTTCATTTTTTTTGTTCAAGAAAGAGTTCGTAATCTTCACCATTATTGCCGCGTTTGTCGTTTCTACGATCTATGTATGTCCAATCCTTTTTTCACAAGAACAATCAATAACATCTTAATTCTAGGGTTTGGTGGTCTTGTGTCGCGCAAGTACCATCTCCCGTAGGGTCACTTATCTTGAAAGGTTAATGTAGTCATGTAGCCACAGTTCCATGTTTTCATTTATTGATTGAATATTTCAGATATGTATGCCGTGATCTGGCCTTTTGTTCTCTAACATGGACAATATGCGTGGTAGCTCTGCCAATTCTTCTTCATATGAATACTGTACTTGGAAATCTATCGATTAAGATCGATGTTGGATTTAACAGTGTATTTATGAGTAATACTGGAACAATTTAGGCTTACAATGTTTTGATGGGCTTTACTCTTTTATCTCGAGATGATAATTATCTTGTTATGGTATCCTAATTGTTAATATCGTTTGATATATATTTTGTATTTAAGGGCGGAAATTCACTCAAAGAAAGATCTTTAGCTAGTATGGTAAGTTATTTTCGTTTTCCTATACTGGAACTCAACTGAATCAATTCTGTTAAGGAAGAGGACGTGAAGAAGATTAAGGAAGATAGATCTAGGGAACTATCTACAGTATACGTGGGATCTGGCGGCACTGAAGTACGGTATCTTCTCATTAATAATACTATATCCTATTGATTTTTCTTAGTCAGTGACAAAGGATATCCTTGAATTGATGACTTTATACCATTTCTTCTTCTTTTTCATTGGCATATTCCTTGCCATTGTGAGTTTATCGAAATATTTATTGATTACAGCGCAATAATTAATAATTATTGTTTATTTAGTTCGAATCACCAACTTATATCTGCTATAGCCTTCTGGCTCTCGTATTTCTCTTCTCTTTCCTTCGAGCGATGACTGTTTTTGAAACCAAGAACGTTTCTCATATCTGGACTGTTATCTACATTATGGTTTGCTTTATCTCTCACATTATGTACTGTATTCCGAATCACTATTATTGATTTGCTTGTAGATGGGATACATTGTTGGTATTCTTTACATACTCTATTTGCTCTATCCTCAGGTAAGGTGATCATTATATTGATTTTTCTATCCTAATTATTGTTACAGTATGCCGAGTTCATGGAATATAGTCTGTCATATAATTCTCTTGATCTGAATGATCCTACCGCGAAAGCAGACATCAATTACGGTATTCATTGCAATTACTCAATAGTCAAGTAATCAATACTTTCAGACTTCTTTCCAGCGGAGATGGTTTTCGAATGGAGTTTTTGTCTTCTATCTGTTATTATCATTGTTTACGCTATTCATGTACTGTACAAGTTCATTCGACTCTATGAGGTATTTTATATCTTCTGTACATGATTTATTGATTGATTGTTTGTTTTTCAGAAGAAAGTCGTGCCCCAGAACGAGATTTATTCGGTATGATTGATTGTCAACATAATACAATATTGATAATCAATTCATCCTTTGTTACATTCAATTATTCTTATTCTGTCTATGCATCTTTTGTTCATTTCTTTATTCTCATTCGTTCGTTGTTTTTGTTGTTTTGTTATCTTTGAATAAATGTTGTTACTGTTTTTTTAATATTTATTTGCGATGAATTTCTATTGGTCAGCTGCCAGATAATTTGTATTTCGTGCTTGAATCAATTATTGGCTTGGCTTTTTGAAGCCCAAATCTTCGATGAGTAATTTCACTGTAAATTACTTTGAGTTAGCTCAGCGATTTCGTTTCGAATATTTAGTGATTAAAGGGACCGGGAAACGAAAAACAAGTTGATCTTATATAGAAGTGCTTTCAATGTTGCTCAAAAAATTCATAATACACTTTACATAATAATATTACCGTAAGGAAATATCACAACAAATGTCATGTTGAATACCGTAGTTTGCTCCATGTTTGTGGGGGTATTTTACTAATTTACACCACGCGCAATTCACGGACGTGAAAGCTACGGCTCCTTATATTTATCAATGAAGTTTTACTTTTATTATCCTTGTTCAGCTACCGACATGAGCAATTAATAAGTGATCTGCATAACAATGTGTATAATACTGATAATGCTAGAAATAATAATCTTACCCATCTATCGAACAAAGAACAATACAACATTAATCATTCTCATTATCATTTTATCACTTTCGTTCTGCTGCGCGATCAAGATGTGCTAGACTTTATGCCTAATCTCGCTGCACAACTTGCACTTTAACATTGATTTTGATAACTATTGTAATAATATAAATGAGCTAAAGAGTTACTATAATCAAGTAGAGCGCCCTCCACCTGTTCTCACTCGTGGTTCATATATATATTTATATATGTTTCGCCCAATAACACAGTATATCTAGAATATCATCGATTTATCAACAAGAACAACAAGTGGATCAAGATGAACAATCTTCAATCATTAACAGGAATGTGGTGTGCAAAAGAATTTTGTTTCCTTTTGGAATCATGTCTTCATCACTCGAAGTCCGCTTCATTCGTCGATAATCTGAGCCTCTGTGGTACTGAATCGATTGAGACGCGCAGTAGTAGAGCAACATGCAATGAATCTGCAATGATTTACGTGGAATTGTATTAAAATAAATGCACATTATTACCAAATAGTGAACTACTCGAATCTCTAAACAGCAATCAATTTTACTTTTGAATCGAAAACTGCTTATCTAGATGTACAGGAATACAAAAGTGCAGCCTGTCAATAGCCTATATAGCAATAGAATCGATAGTTTGTCATGATCAACGATAATCGGGAAAGTAAAAGCCAAATCAATTAAAAATCAATAAGCACCTGTCAATAGAAGCGGCATCCTTTCATCTTGCATCCTTTAATTCATATCCAGCATCCTTTCATTCATATCCTGGTCATCTTCATATCCACATTCTATCCACGTAGAGCTGAAAGATTAAAATATTTGTAAGAGGTTACAAATTACGTAATACAAAACAATCAGCAATTATGTTTATTTTACCATACTTGCTTAGCTTATATGTATTCAGCAAGGTCAGTAACACGTAAACTTTCTTAGTTTATATCTTACACTACACTATACTTACTTCTAAGACAAGTTATACCACCTTAATCTAACTGTCTAACTTCTTCACTACTTATCTTTAATAAGTCTAATTATATTTTCACTTTCGCGTTATCCTTACTAACTCCACAAAACCTACTTACTTTCCATATTCTCAATTATTCAGAATGAATATATGACATAATATATAACAAATAATCATAAATATCACAAACCATGTTCACGAACGTAAGAGAAGAGCTGTTGCTTGAGGGAAGGGTTGCGGGCTTATCCGATAACGAGGACTCCGAAGATGTTTCCGATACCAGCTCCGGATCCAGATACCCCTACGGTGGCAGCTCCTGCTCCGACGTACTTGGCGGCAGAGTCGATATCACGACGAGCGACTGAGGTGTGCATGACACGGGCAGTGACGGCGGTCTCGGCGTGGAGAGCCAAGGGGACTCCGGGCGAGGAGAGTGCGGGTGAGGGGAACGGCGAGACGCTGGCAGTACATGTCGGCAGGGGCTACCTCAAAGTTGGAAAATTAAAAGAGTAACAGGGGATTAGCGATATAGGTCTCAAAAATAGAGCTAAATTATAATGAGATTCAGACCTGGGCGGTAATGTCGCTAGCGGCAAGACCCACCCGATTTTGGCACCCGATCCATCCGATTTTCCCACAAATCATTCAAAAATGACCCGCGAAGTGAAATTATTATATTTACATGCCTGATTTTTGCCTCCGACCCACTCGATTCTACTTTCCAGCGGCACTGGCCGCCCATGTATGATGAGATTGACCAAGGGGAGATTGACTTGCTGAAAACAGGGATTGGCAAGCAAGGTTACCGCAAACATGCACTAATTTTGTAACTTGTGAGTAAATTGTTTCGTTCTTGTTCAAATGTTTATCCGTTTCGAAGCAACAACTTGCAAAGTTGTTGCTTCGCCTGTGGTGCACAAGTTCGACTTTTCGCATTCATAGAAACTTTCATGGAGCAGATTACGGTATATAGTATTTTATAACCCCTTATATTTAGAGATATAATTTTTTTCGTCAGATTTTGTTTTGCTATACATCATATTTAAAGCACAATGGACTCATACAGAAAAAATAAAATTTTTATAAAATAGTAATTTTTTGGTGCATTTTCCCTTTAAAGAATGCCCAGGGGATAGCATCCGCCGGCAATTGTTTCGAATTTCTTACGTGCTTGCTTTTCCACCCGCAGAATAAACTGGCTATTTTTTTAAAAAGTGAAATTTCTTAAAAGTAAAAATTCATTACACTAATCGTGTATCATTTAGTTTATTCTTTCACGAAGTGTAACAAGTAAATCGGAACTTGCCAATATTGAGAATGGTAAGATTTTTTCTTTCTACTTCATGCTAAATAATATTTTAGGACAAATTTATTCGATCTAAACATGATGGATACAAATTATATGATATTACCATTTTCCCGGATAAAAGAATTCTATCAGTTCGCGATCAGAATATTACAGTATCTGCTTCGGTGAGATTTTGTTCTATTAGAAGTTGAAAGACCTGCTTTTGTTCATGGAAATATCTTGGATCTTTTGTGTAGGTTTGAGTGACCACAAATCAATTAAACTATGTTGCACGTTTCAATGTCTGTGTTTGAGAAATGTTGTGGGTGGCTTGATTTATCCATGATTCTATCAATCAATAAACTGAATTGGCGGAAAAAAATAAATAATGGTGTGTAGCATAACTTTCGTTACAATTTTGCCTTCGCTGCTTCATCAAGAAAATTTTTACGGGTCCTAATTTTTCTTCCATTCAATATTTCGTTTATTTCCAGTATCTCTCCCTTCACTCTTCATTCTTTTACAAAATGTTTTATGTGGATAATAATGAAAAAGGAACTATACAACTTGATGAAGATCCCAAAATATTTGGAGATCTTCTTGATTTCATCTATCCTTCTATGAAAAAGACGAATTGTATGTTCCCAATCGTCATTTACATTTTTTGAATTACATTTTCATACTTACCGAGAAAGAGAATAGCAGATTATGGATTTTGATACTTGATCTGTGACGTTTTTCATATTCATAAGTTTATGTTTCAGGCTGTGTTGAGTGTTCCTCCGATTGAGATTTGCTGTGAGAAGACTAATTGAAGAAGCAAATGAAGTCAGAATATCATATATTTAATTGTTTATTAACTAACTACCCTTCAGAAATACTTGCCCGAGGTTCTTCAGACTATGGCTGATCAGAAATTTGTATTGGCTGATATCAAGGTTTCCTCTATCTAATTAGAATCCAATTACTTCGGGAATCATTAACTTTTCAGAAATCAATAATCCATCGTTTCGGTAGTTTTGATGATATTCGTAAAAAATTTCCAAAGCTTACATCAACTATATTCGAACAAACGGAAGAGTAAGCATCCGCCAATGTAGTCCTTGTTAAATGAAATGGCGTTTAATCATTCGTTTCTTTTGCACATTTCAACATGTTTTTTAAAGGAAAGAACCAGTCTTAACGACAAATTTTCCTGATACTTGTCTTATTAAAATGAAATCTCACTTCTTCCAAGTATCAGCATCGGTAAGATTTTTTTCATTAAAAACTTCATTTTCATTCTCGAGCTACTTTTATTCTCCTATATTTCTCCGTATATTTCTAATTTAAAAAAATGATTATTCAAGTCACTTTCTCTTCACTCTCCAAAGATGAGAAATCTCCTCTTCTCAAAGAATGGAAAGATTAAACATTTCGTTGAATCCAATTTCGATCCAATTTCATTCCAATTATTCATTGATTCTACAAAAGGAATCTTTCCAAATGGTTCGTTATGCACAGTATTTTGGTTCAAGCCATTTTTTGATAGCCAGGCAAGCGAAACACCATTGTATTTGAAAAAAATGTCTTTGTTTATTAAGCGGTCGTTTTGAATTTCAAATTCCAGAGAACACTGTGTATTTGGGATCCACTTTTGTACAGTCGTGTAGAGCGACTTTCAAAACGAAAATGAGTGAAGTTGTGCGCACGATTCTAATATGAGAATTTTTTTTTAAATTCGTGCCAACTCGTGTATTCGTTATCATTCTCTTTCATTTTTGAATGAAAGAGTTTTCTTCTCTACATTACTCTTTTAATATAGAGTAATATAGAGTAATATGGTAATATAGAGTATATTACTAAATGTTGTGTATTGTAGTCACAACACGTAATATAGACTTTTCTGTAGAGAGAAAAATAGTACAACCGGTATTTTAAAGAGAAAAGAACAAGAATGACTAATCTAATCGGCTAATTGACTAATCTAGCCAGCATGTAGTTATATGTAGTTATGATGACGTGTCATTAACATATTAGGTGTATTCAAATAGTTAATGTACGCTAGGTCAAACTATAATAAAAAGGTAAAACTAGGTCACGGACACACCAATTTTCATTTAAGTAGCGGCTTAAAAAACATCAAGCACAACGCTACACAAAGCTTGAAAATGAAGCCCAAATGCACGACTTTGTACAAAAAAATTGACATGAAGTTGTGCTGTACGACTTTCGTTATTTTGATTTCGTTCATACTCGTACCGAATGTGCATTTGCACGAATGCGGATAACTATTGTGTATAATATCAACGTTTTTGGGTCGAAAACAGATTCAATATCATACTGGCAAAATACTTTCACTCAAAATGAAATTATTTTCATTGCAGAATATTCATCTTCATTACTCGATATTCTATGGGAATTAAATGCAATTGGCTTATATGAATACTACAAAGAATCTATGATTCGTGATATTTCTCTTTGGACTGGAGATCCAAATCGTCAACCTATCATTTGTCTTCTCAATCATTTACAAAATTGTGAACTCTTAAATATCGATAACTTTGTGAGTTTTCGAACTGAAACTTCATTATCACATCTAACTATTTTTCGGCCAAAATTACTCAAAATGTTTGCCCGACTACAGTATACATAATCATTCGGGATTGTCCCTTCGTCAAGAAATATTTCGATGAATTGATCAAACCCGGACAAAAAACAAAGAATGTGCTTCTTAAAATTGATAATCCTTCTCAATTTGAAGAGAAACGTCCTATCAGCGAATTTGAAATATTCATTATAAGATTGACAGGTAATATCTTTGTGTAAATTTTGTTTTAAAGCTCTGATGCTGCAATAAAAAAACAGTAGAAAATGGAAAATGGCGAGTTTCCAGGATCTAAAAAAGTACACTGAAGAACCGAAAATGGAAACTCGAAATTTGAATTCGCTGGCGCGAAAAAGGTGCGGGAATTCAAATTATGACTTTTCAACTGCGATTTTCTGCGGTTGAAAAAAAAGGATGTTAAGCAGGAGTTTTAAAAAATTGCCTTTATTTAATTTATATAACCGCAACTTTTTCGCGCCTGCGAATTCAAATTTATTTCGAGTTTCCAGGTTCTTTTTTTAGACCCTGGAAAGTCGCCATTTTCCACTGTTTTTAATGCGCCATAACATTTGTAAACATCTTTTGATCGACATCCGATATCGATGTCAGCAATATTTGTTATCCAAGTGTCGATAGGTTTACTAAAGAAAGTTACGGTAGCTCGTAATCGATCGATTTAATTATTTTTTTAAAAGAAATTTGTCTTCACAGGACCAACAATAAAGTGTTATTGCCGAAGTTCGACTACTGTAGAAGATCTCAAATTGAAAATTCAAGATATTGAAGGCACTCCCCATGACCAGCAAAGATTGATTTATAAAGGTGGGATCAGAAATGTGTTCTCACAATTAATTGTTTTCAAATTTCGCAACATTTCTCATGAATACCTCTGTTCTTGTAATTTTCAACGTTGGGCTTTTTATCGCTTTTCATTAGAACGAAAAAAATTAAATGAATTTTAGAAAAAAATGTAGTTGTTGTTGAAATGAAGGAAAAAAATTTCACACCGTTAAGATCGATCGTACAATTCACGAAAAATATTTATTGTTAGCAAATCTTGCAGGGAAACTATTAGAAGATGAAGGAACGATAGAGGAATATGATATTAGAGAGGGGAGCACTCTTCATTTAATTCTAAGACTACATGGATGCTGATATATTAAGACATCGGTTCAGTAAGATTCCAGGAAGTGCCGGACATCGACCTCACCGATTTGGCCCAAATTTATTTTATGGATACCCCCATGGGCCCCCATCACAAAATGGGTATTCATTTGGGCTGGTTCCTTGAAACATAGATGTGGCGGGTTTTCGAAATTTGAAAACTCGATTTTCACCAGAAAAAAATGGAGCGACCTAGGACCAATGTTAGTGTCGATTAATTATAAGTATAAATAGACAACAAAAACTGGCTATACGACGGTCCGGAGATCCGATCGCAAACTGATTTTTTACCTCCTCAAAACATTCTAAAATTAATTAAAATTTTAAAACAAAAAAGTGCAGTCCAATTTTTGCCTTATCTTATAGAGCAAAAAATTCCGCGTTGAATAAGGGGAAAAAAAATCAAAAATCGAAGGACCCGTCTTTTGAGATAAATGAACCTGAAGATGACCCGAAAATATTTTTGTTTTCAAACCCCCTCATGTTTGTACTCATATTGAAGAGCTCGTCGAGTAGAACAACTTTCATGTTGAACGTTTTGTCTGAAACTCATGTACAAGAGAAATACATGAATTAAGATTTATTGGATCCAAATCTTTATTATCGCTTGTATCTTGAGAACAAACGACTTTCATAGAATACGACCAACAAGAAAAATGATGTACTTGACGAGTACTTCAAAATGAGTATAAACATGGCAAGGTTTCGACAACTTTTTTTTCAATACTAATTTCCAGCCCATTTTTTTCAGCATGGGGGTCTAAAATTGTTTTTCGTGAAACAGTAGAGTAAGTATGGATTTTTGCGTTCTACAACATACATTGCCATACCCTCGCAGTGCGAGGATTGACCCACTTTATAAGGGCCATTTTAGGCCACTCAATAAAAAATGAAGCTAAAAATGACGATTTTTATGCGAAAATAACGAATTTTGTTAATCAACCCACCCTATTTCGAGAATTGACCCACTATATAAAAATAGACGGCGAGGGTACCGAAAATGTATGTTCTACAATATAGGCGTAATCGATTTGTACACAAAAAATATTTTACTTTCGTTTTACTCAATATTGTGTGAACAACCGTGCGAATAAATTAAACTCATGTATTTCTCTTGCACATGAGTTTCAGACAAAACTTTCAACATGAAAGTTGTTCTACTCGACGAGCTCTTCAATATGAGTACAAACATGAGGGGGTTTGAAAACAAGAATATTTTCGGGTCATCTTCAGGTTCATTTATCTCAAAAGACGGGTCCTTCGATTTTTGATTTTTTTCTCTTATTCGACGCGGAATTTTTTGCTCTATAAGATAAAGCAAAAATTGGACTGCACTTTTTTGTTTTAAAATTTTAAATAATTTTAGAATGTTTTGAGGAGGTAAAAAAATCAGTTTGCGATCGGATCTCCGGACCGTCGTATAGCCAGTTTTTATTGTCTATTTATACTTATAATTAATCGACACTAACATTGGTCCTAGGTCGCTCCACTTTTTTCTGGTGAAAATCGAGTTTTCAAATTTCGAAAACCTGCCACATCTGTGTTTCAAGGAACCAGCCGAAATGAATACCCATTTTGTGATGGGGGCCCATGGGGGTAACCATAAAAAAAGTTTGAGCCAAATCGGTGAGGTCGATGTCCGGGGTCACTGGCTCAACCCTCGAATCTTACTGAGCCGGTGTCTTAATGTGATTATGTGGCATATATTCTCCTAAAACTCTTACAATTTTTTCATTCTTTTCATATTTGCACTCTTTCTCATCATCTTATTCTCACATTGATATGTTATTAATATATAAATGTAAACAAAAAAAAAGATTTTTTTATAGATTTGTGGTTTCGTTCCTTCGAATTGTTATTCATTTTGTGCATAGACAAGTTTTTTTTAAAAGTTATACTTTTCTTTTTTATTGTATCGGTAATCCGAATTGATCACAATTACCGTAATCATTAAAGTTCGGCGGGATTGATTATTTAAAGTGTAGTATATTAATAATCAATTGATCCTTTGTTACATTCAATTCTTCTTATTCTGTCTATGCATCTTGCATATTCATTTCTTTCTTTATTCTCATTCGTTCGTTGTTTTTGTTGTTTTGTTATCTTTAAATAAATGTTGTTATTGTTTTTATATTTATTTATGGTGAATTTTTATTGGTCAAGAGCCAGTTAATCTACCTTTCATAATTGATTCAATTATCGGGTTTTCGATGCGCAAATTTTATATGACTAAAAATGATTTGCATTGTTCTTTACTCTGACTCTGCAAAGTGATAAATATAGTTTCGATTATTTGACAAATTATAGAGAAAAGAATTCCCATAGCATCAACCCGCAATTGTTTTGAATTTCTTTAGATTTTGGTTACTCGCCTACAAAATTGGAACATAAGGCTATTTTAAGTCAAATTTTCTTAGACTATAATCGTGTATCATTTAGTGTATTCTTTCACGAAGTGTCCCAGGGAAATCGGCGCTTGTCAATACTCACGATGGTAAGATTTTGTTTCTATCAAATTCACGCAAAATAACACATTTTAGGACAAATCTATTCGATCAAAACGTGATGGATACAAATTATATGATATTGCCAATTTCCCCGATAAAAGAATTCTATCATTTCGTGATCAGAATATTACAGTATCTGCTTCGGTGAGATTTTGTTCTATTCGAGGTTGAGAGATCCACGTTTTTCATGTAAATTAATTATTCAATCATCTTGGATCTTCCGTGAGTGTCGTGGGAGAGGTCAGAGTAACCACAAATCTATTAATTATCGCAGTTGCATCTGACTCGTTATGCGTCGTTACATTTGCCTTACGCGCCTATGCCGTCACGCAAAATATCGTTACATTTGCCTTACGCACGCGTCGACGCAAATTTTGGAGCGTGTTGTGACCCGAGTGGAAATCTCTGATTGTCAATAGGGATACGGTAGGAAGTAACCGTAACTATCTATCAATAATGGTAGGATACCGTAATCTACAGTATGCTTTTACCGTACCAATGATGGCAATCAGGGTTTTTCACTTGAGGCTCAACACACTCCAAAATTTACGTCGACGCGTGCGTAAGACAAATGTAACGATATTTTCCGGGACGGCCTAGGCGCGTAAGGCAAATGTAACGATGCAAAAGAGAAATGTAACGATGCTTGCATTAGTTCATGGTTTCCTATTCTTTATTTTTTCTTCAGAAGTTACTCTAGAAAGCGCGGCCCGATGACATCATTCATGATTCTGTAGTAATATTTTGATTAACTTTTGCTATAGTTTTGTCTTCGCTGCTTTTTCATGAAAATATTTACGGGTTCTAATTACTGATTCATTTCATATTTCGTGTATTTCCAGTATCTCTCCCTTCACTCTTCAATCTTTTACAAAATGTTCTATGTGGATAATAATGGAAATGGAACTATACAACTTGATGAAGATCCCAAAATATTTGGAGATCTTCTTGATTTCATCTATCCTTCTATGAAAAAAACAAATTGTATGTTAACAATCTACAATTTTTAATTTTGCATTTTCACCCGTACAGTACCGTCAAAAAGTATACCAAAAAGTGCATTTTTCAGTGTAACTTTGCTAGTACGCAACCAATGGGCGTAATTTTTTGTAATATATTTTATCGCGTCTTGGAGAAAAGAGAATTTTCATAAAAAAATATTTTTTGTACTTGTTCGCATTGTCTGAAAAATTATTGAAGTTTTCATGGAATAGGTCGGCTAAAGGGCTCTAAGAATCTCAGTCGATCGGATCGACAATCCACTGCTAGATGCCGTGCCATGAGCATGAAGTTGACCTGGCTGAGCAGTACAAGACGGACGTTGAGACCATTTCCTGCTCTGCGAATTGTCATATTCGGTCGAAGAGCTCCGGCAGGCCTCCCCTGACTACGTCGAAGATCGACAGAGTCATAAAAAGGATCAGCCAGGCTAACTCCCGAAAATCCGCGGTCCTGCAACGCACGCAAAATTAATATATTATTATTATTATTATTATTATTATTATTATTATTATTATTATTAAGATCTGTGTGTGCACAACATACCAAAAATACGCTGATTGGTTGCTTACTAGCAAAGTCATACTGAGAAATGCACTTTTGTATAATTTTGGACGATACTTTAACTAGGAAGGGAATATCGGATTATTGATTTTGATGCTTGATCTATGACGTTTTTCGTATTCATAAGCTGATGTTTCAGGCTGTGTTGAGTGTTCAGATTCATTTCTTAATCGATTCAAATTGGGAGTCAAACTCCGATTGAGATTTGCTGTGAGAAGATTAATCGAAGAAGCAAATGAAGTCAGAATATCACATATTTAATTGTTCCATGACTAAGTACTCTTTAGAAATACTTGCCCGAGGTTCTTCAGATTTTAGCCGATCAGAAATTTGTATTGGCTGATATCAAGGTTTCCACAGCATAATTAGATTCCAATGACCTCATTAATGATTAACTTTTCAGAAATCAATTATCGATCGTTTCGGTAGTTTTGATGATATTCGTAAGAAATTTCCAAAGTTTACACCATCTATGATCACAAAAACGGAAGAGTAAGCATCCGCCAATGTAGTTTTGTTCCTTTAAGTGGATTGGCGTTTACCCATCCCCTCGTATTTCAGTATGTTTTATTACAGGAAGGACCCAATCGCAATGACAAAATTTCCTGATAACTGTCTAATTAAACTGAAATGTTACTTCTACCCTGTATCAGCATCGGTAAGATTTTGTATTCCGTTTAGAAATTCTGTTCGGAATGAGCTATTGATTTTTTTTGTTAACTCCTTGCGAGTATTAGTATAATGGCGCGTTATAAAAAATTGAAAATTGAAATCGGCGCGTTTCCAAGTGTCAAAGAAGCACCCGAACCCCGAAATAGGAAATTCGAAATTTGACTCGACAAAGGTGCGGGAATTCAAATTCCAACTTTCCATCTTCGGATGTCAGTGCCTTAAAAAAAGAGAAGTGGGAATTCAACTTCCTTGGCGCTAAAAAGGGTCGAAAGATTAAATTCCGGCTTAATTTAATTTGTATTCCCACGGAAAATCGCAATCGGAAATTCCGAATTTGAATTTTTTTTTAATTTTTAAAATTTCTTTAAAATTTCTAGTTTCCTGTTTCGGGTTTCCGTGTGCTTCTTATCACCTGAAAACTCGCCGATTTCGGTTTCCACTCTTTCTTAACGAGCCATCAAATCTTAAATTTTGATGATTGAAGTCACTTTCACTTCACTCTCCGAAGATGAGAAATCTCCTCTTCTCAAAGAATGGAAAGATCAATCATTTCGTTGAAGCTAATGTGGATCCAACTTCATTCCAATTATTCATTGATGCTACAAAAGGAATCTTTCCAAATGGTTCGTTATAGAGGCTATTTGTTCTACAATTTTTGTGGACCCAGGGACGAACATCTACAAGGTAGATCGAAAGTGAACAAACCCACAATATAATATGTTCTACTGATTGTGGGAATACGAACTATCATTGAACGATTACTGTAAATTGTAGAACACTTACAATTGAATGTCCGAAGGCCACACTCTCCGATCAGGTCCAAATTTATACTGGAGGTGCACCTCATTTATGAGGTTTGGCATTGTCAGAAATTGAAGAACTCTTCTTTGAAATTTTAAAATAAATTTAAAAATCGACAAAAAAGTTTCAAAATCGATTTTTTTCAAACAGATTCGCATATGTTTACATACGATATTATGGTGTTACAGGAACACTGTTGCTTCTGATAAAGATGTGCATACTGTGAATTTTATTGTCGATTTTTTAAAATTTATTTTGAAATTTGAAAGAAGAGCTCTGTAATTTATGATACCGACAAAATTCATCTCTGTATGAGGCGCACCTCCATTAAAAATTTGGACGACCTGATCGGTGAGTGTGGTCTTCGCGCTTTCCCTTCTTAGCTAAATTCATGTTTTTAAAATCCACAAGATGCTTCATTTCCGTTCCTAATTGTCTTCGTCAACCAAAGTGAAATGTTCCAGAATATTCATCTTCTTTGCTCGATATTCTGTGGAAATTAGAAGCAATTGGCATATATGAATATTACAAAGAAGCTATGATTCGTGATATTTCTCGTTGGACTGGAGATCCGAATCGTCAACCTATCATTTGTCTTCTCAATCATTTACATAAATGTAATCTCTTGAATAACAATAGTTTCGTGAGTTCTCGAAGCCAAGATTCATTTGTAATGGATTTTGTAGGCTTCTATAACGAGAAATGTTTCTCCTTCTACTACATATCTCATTATTCGTAATTGTCCTTTCACCACTCAATATTTCGATGAATTGATCAAAGCAGAACAACGTTTAATTGAAGAGGGACTTAACCGAGAGTTTCACATTTTCGTTAAGACTCTAACAGGTAATTTCCTTACCTACAGCTTTTCTGTTGTAAAACTCTTCCATTTTATCAAAATGCACATTTTTTCAAACAGTGTTGTATAAATTTCTAAATAGTGACGGATAACATTAGATAAAAATGAGATATCGCAATTTACATTTACAGGCAAGACACTCAAGATTTCTACTGTATGCCGGGATAAAGTGGAAGATATCAAATTGAAGGTTCAAAATGTTGATGGCATTCCTGTAGACCAACAGCGACTGGTTTATGGAGGTCTGATCTTTTCGAGTACAGTATTACTGAATTTTTTTGTAGGAAAGCAATTAGAAGATGAAAGAACGATGGCAGATTATGATATCACATCGTTGAGTACTGTTCATTTATTTTTAAATATAAGAGGATGTTAATATATCACTGACACAATCACGTCTTTCCATCGATTTTGTTAACTAATTGAGTTGAATTATTCTTAAAGGTTAGTCTTTGATTTTATCTATTTTATGAAAACATGGGCTTTATAAATGATATTTGTTGATTAAAGTACTTTCAGTTTTCCAAACCCTTCCAGTTGAATTATCTGCCTGAATTGAACGTATTGTCCCTTGACTACTTTATTCAGCACTGTTCCAAGTTGAAGTTTAATTTGATTTGTATGTCTTTGAATTCGTTGACTAACCTATTTTCCTTCTAGAAGTTCACTAATTTATCCCAATCGTTTCTATATGCACACATTAACAACTGTTATTTGTTAATTCATGTCACATTTCCTTGTTGTTGTTTTTTTGTTTCTTCCCTTGTTGTTCCATGCCTCTCTGTTAATTCGAGATAATAAAACCTTTTTAATGATCCCGATCTTTGAACTTTTTTTGGTTTTGACCATTCTCGAATATCTATCGAGATCACTTAACCGTATAGGACGGACAAACCAAATGACCGCGGTTGTTTGGTTCGTCCGTCCTGTAGCGTACAGGACGGACGAACCAAATGACCGCGGGTAATTTCAGTAGATCGGAAAATGTAACACTATCGGAACAAAAAAATGTGTTGTTGTGAAATTTTATCGATCGCCATTTTGCGGATTATGTGTTATTTCTTGTTTTGTAGACTCCTGTTCGATGTTTCTGTAAGGGAATGTATGAAACTGCTACGGTTAATTGATTTTCGTAGCTAAAGGGATCTTGTATAAGCAATTAGTATTTTTGTGTGTGATGTACTACACTCACAGAAAAAACCCTTACAATCTAGGGTTTGTTGCCCTAACTCATGTACCCCTGTGCACCAAACACTCACCTGTAAGGGTTTCGAAAGCCTTGCATGTTAGGCTTTCATACCCTTGCATGCTAGGGTTTGAAGCCCTTACCTAGTTATCTGGAAAAGAGTTACCGAATAGTATTAAAGTTGCAAAAGACTTGTGCTCAGAGCGGGAGTCGAACTGGCAAGAGCACATCCTACGGCATATTGGGCAATCGCACTACCCACTGCGCTATCCGGACATGTTGGTGAACCGCGCAGAACTCATAGTCACTACAAGAGGGAGGCGTGGGGACAGCATAGCCGCGACTCGAGTAACGGTTTGAAAGCCTTGCATTTAAGGGTTTCAAACACTTACGTATAAGGGTTTCAACCCTTGTTGGCGCACGGTTCAATCCCTTGATAGTAAGGGTTTTGACTTTGAAAAGACTTAGGGTTTGGGCTAGGGCTTCAAAGCCTAAGGGTTTTTTCTGTGAGTGTATCTCGTTGTCAGATTTATACGTGTCTGTATCCGGCGTACGGCCAAATTGCGGTCATTTTGCTGAATACGTCTTGTCTCCCGCATGTGAATCGATAGAATCATACATTTTCATACCCTCAAAATATGAGGATTGACCCAGCATATACGGCTCATATTCAGGATCGACCCATGATATTACGCTCATTTTACGCTAAAAGTTACAATTTAAGCGAAAGAAGGTATTTTGAGATGCATTTTGGTAAATTGACCCGTCATAAGTCGACCCGCTATACTCTGGTGTTGAAATCCTTGCATGATCACGAATACAAGTATAATCATGCATTATTCGACATTCCATGCATGATCATGCATGGAATATCCGTGGTTCGTGATCATGCATGGATCTTCCGTAATCATGCACGAATTTTCCGTGATCATGCATGGAATGACAGAATCCATGCATGATCACAAATAATCCATGCATGATTCGAGTATATTCCATGCATGATCATGCCATTAATTGCACGAAATTTACTTGGATCATGCAAGGATTTAAACACCTGAGTATATATAAATTATGTGAGGTCGCCGAAAATGTATGGATAGAATATTTAAATGGATCAATAGAGTAGTGCGGACTCTAAGCCTAAGCTTTCCTTAACTAAGGAACTCTGCTGAGTGTGAATACTAACTGAATCGACAGAATATTTAAATGGATCAATAGAGTAGTGCGGATAGTACGCCTAGGCTTTAACGTTAACCAAATGAACTCGATTAATTGATGAGAGTATAAAGCGATATTTTTGTCTGTTTGAAAACAAAACAAGAAATAACACATATTCCGCACAATGGCGGTCGATAAAATTTCGCAACAACACATTTTTTTGTTCCGATAGTGTTAAATTTTCCGATCTACTGAAATTACCCGCGGTCATTTGGTTCGTCCGTCCTATAAGCTACAGAACGGACGAACCAAACGACCGCGGTCATTTGGTTTGTCCGTCCTATACGGATCACGATCGAGATCAGTGATTTATGAAAAAAAGTAATGATTTTAATTCTCAGTCAATTTGAGTTTATCTTTTGGATGAAACATTCCTACGATCGATTGAATACTTTTCAAATGAATCCAATCGATAATTAATAAGTGGTTGGCCTCCGAAGAATATCGGCATTGAGGTGTTTATACATGTTTTTTCTTGTTTAATAAGATCCTTGTTATCGTTATTTATGTACGACACATTGTTCTTTTCGAGTCTTCCAAGGCAAGACCATTACATGAAAAAGTCGGGAATTGTTTCTTTTATTTGATTAAGCTTTTAAAAATATCGATTTTAATTTGCAGTAAATTCTAAAGAAGATCTTTGAATATTTTAGTTTATTCTTTCGCGAAGTGCCCTCGCAACGCGAGACTGCCCAATGGTGGGATATTTTCCTGACGATTTGAATTTAATGAATTAAATATCCAGGACCCACTCGAATTAACTCGATCAAAGCGTGATGGATACAAACTATGTGATATTGCCGATTTCCCGGATAAAAGAATTCTATCAGTCCGTGGCCAGAATATTGAAGTTTCTGCTTCGGTGAGATTTATCTTTTAATTGCTTTATGATTAATTTTTACAGTATCTTTCTCTTCACTCTTCATTCTTTCACAAAATGTTCTATGTGGATAATAATGGAAATGGAACTATACAACTTGATGAACATCCCAAAATATTTGGAGATCTTCTTGATTTCATCTATCCTTCTATGAAAAAAAACAAATTGTATGTGCTGAATCGTCATTTACAGTTTTGGAATTACATTTTCACACTTAACGTGGAATAGCAGATTATTGATTTTTATTCTTGATCTATGACGTTTTTCATATTCATTAGTTGATGTTTCAGGCTGTGTTGAGTGTTCAGATTCATTTCTTAATCGATTCAAATTGGGAGTAAAACTCCGATTGAGATTTGCTGTGAGAAGATTAATCGAAGAAGCAAATGAAGTTAGAATGTAATATAGTTAGGGAATCGTACCATTATTGCGTTAAGTCCAAGCTAGGAATATCATTATTTGTTCTGTTTTTTTGAACAATCTTTACGATCTTTCCTCAATTTATCGGCAAAAGATGTCCCAGTGTTGAGATCGCTCGTGTATGATAATAACTAATCTTCAGAAATATTTGTCTGATGTTCTTCAAACTCTTGTTGATCAGAAATTTTTATCCAAAGATCTCAAGGTTAAGATGATCTGATTATTATTCGAAGATTTTAAATTAAATTTAAAAATCTTTAATACTTGGAAAAAATATACGCATGAATGATCAGCTTGAAATACTACTATTAATATTTAAAGTTTCAGAAATCGATAATCAATCGTTTCGGTCTTTTCCGTATTCTTAGGAAGTTTCCCAATTTCTCATATAAGGAATTTGCTACAATTGAAGAGTAAGTCCCTGCCAATGAACTTTCTTTTTTTCAAATGAAATAAGCTTACAGGTGTGAGCCTGACGAGATCTCAAATTTTCCTGATACTTGTCTTATCAAACTGAGTTCTTCCTCCTTCCAAGTATCAGCATCGGTGAGTTTTCCTTATCCCGTATTGAAATTCGCTTTGTTCGAAATGTGATTTTGAATTGTTTTTTTTTCATTTCTAGCGTGAATTAACATAAAATAATAATTTGTGATGATTGAAGTCACTTTCTCTTCACTCTCCGAAGATGAAAAATCTCCTCTTCTCAAATAATGGAAAGATCAATCATTTCGTTGAAGCCAATTTCCGTCCAACTTCATTCAAATTATTCATTGATTCTACAAAAGGAATCTTTCCAAATGGTTCGTTATACACAATATTCTGGTCATACATTTTCATAGCCTCATAATGCGACGATTGGCCCACCATATATTATGGCTCATTTTCAGTGAAAATAAGCTAAAAATGAAAATTTTTAAGCGAAAAATAACGAATTTTCTAAATCGACCACCATATTTCGAAAATCGTCCCAATATAGAGTACCAGCCAAAAGTATTCGGCAAAAATTTTGCAATGTCATAGGTCGAATAGGTACGTTATAGATTTTTCAAATATTATATTATACCTAAACCTATTCAAAAAACTTATTCAACCTATTTTAATTAAAAATTCCTATTCAATTCAAGCTATGATCTGAGTAAAAAGTTATGGCTTTGCATATTTCTGCCGAATACTACGCAGCTATTGTATAAAAAAACGGCGATGGTACCGAAAATGTATGATTCTGGTTCAAGCCATTTTTCTTTGATAGCTATACAATTATTATAGACAATGTATTTGCATTTCGAGAAATAGGGTATTTTGAGCGGTAGTGAGAAATATAAGATACCGAAGACATGATTACCGTATTTTTGAAATTTTGCCAAGTTTTCAATATCATACTGGCAAAATACTTTCTCTCAAAATTAAATTATTTTTATTACAGAATATTCATCTTCTTTACTGAATATTCTGTGGAAATTAAATGCAATTGGCTTATATGAATACTACAAAGAATCTATGATTCGTGATATTTCTCGTTGGACTGGAGATCCGAATCGTCAACCTATCATTTGTCTTCTCAATCATTTACATAATTGTCAACTCTTAAGTATCGATAACTTTGTGAGTCCTCGAACTAAATCTTCATTATCAAATCTAACTACTTTTTTGGCCTCTATTACACGAGATCTTTGCCCGACTACAGTATACATAAAAAACACTATCTGAGAGAATTCAACAACTGGGATATTTTTTGGTATCGATGAAAAATTGATTTTTTTTGTTTTATGTATGATAATTACAGGCTCCATGAGTGTAGTTCACTGGTACTTGGAAATTCCTTCCAATTGAAAATTCGCTTCAGGGGGTGACCACACAACGATTTGGCGCCTTTTCCTAAAAGGTTTATTTCGAATCCAATCGATTCGGGAGTGGGTGCAGTCGACTCCTTGGCTAATTCTAAGAAACTATTGTCGAGGTGAGTTTTTTGATCACCGGTCAACGAAGGTTGGAAATGGGAATTTTCGAAAAAATTTTTACATTAAATTAATTCTCACTATTTTCCCATAGCCCAGGTAAATTTTTTATTTGCTCAATATCTTCTACATATTATATTACACCTTCAGTTTAAAATTCATAATTTAAAAAAAAAATACATATTTTGTGAACGAATCCGTTTTGTAACGACAATCTGAATTGTGGTGTGCTCCTACAGTAATCCCTAATCAGTTAATTTGGTTTTTTCGCTAGTTTTAAACATATTTTCAGCGCTTTTCTTTATAATGTTAGAAATATATGGTTATTCTGCACCATCGGATTGCAGCTGCACGGTATATATGGTGATTACATTACTGATCGTACTTGTACTGTAAATTTTATTCACTTTCGTATCCGAGCCAGCTTGCGAGTTAGTTACCACATTCATGCCGTTCCGTACTCTTTCTTATCGGTTATATAGACTAATCAGAGAATAAGAGAGAGCACGTAAATTACAGTACAAGAACAGTACAAGTACGATCAGTAGTGTGATCATCACATATACCGTGCAGCTGCAATCCGATGGTGCAGAATAACCATATATTTCTAACATTATAAAGAAAAGCACTGAAAATATGCTTAAAACTAGCGAAAAAAACAAATTAACTGATTAGTGATTACTGTAGGATCACACCACAATTCAGATTGTCGTTACAAAACGGATTCGTTCACAAAATATGTATTTTTTTAAAAATTATGAATTTTAAACTGAAGGTGTAATATAATATGTAGAAGATATTGAGCAAATAAAAAATTTACCTGGGCTATGGGAAAATAGTGAGAATTAATTTAATGTAAAATTTTTTTCGAAAATTCCCATTTCCAACCTTCGTTGACCGGTGATCAAAAAACTCACCTTGACAATAGTTTCTTAGAATTAGCCAAGGAGTCGACTGCACCCGCTCCCGAATCGATTGGATTCAAAATAAACCTTTTAGGAAAAGGCGCCAAATCGTTGTGTGGTCACCCCCTGAAGCGAATTTTCAATTGGAAGGAATTTCCAAGTACCAGTGAACTACACTCATGGAGCATGTAATTATCATACATAAAACAAAAAAATCTATTTTTCATCGATACCGCACCTATGTCGATTTTCTTAGATAGCGTGTTATAATCATTCGTGACTGTCCCTTCGTCAAGAAATATTTCGATGAATTGATCGAATCGGGACAATATACACAAAGTGTACTTCGTAAAATTGATAACCCTTCTCAATTTGAAGATAAACGTCCTTACAGAGAATTTCAAATATTCGTTAAAACACTAACAGGTATTATTCTTTATTTAAGATTTATTTTAAAAAATTTTTAACCATTCGTTATCGATCGTTTTAATTTTTTAAATGAAATTTATCTTCACAGGGAAAACAGTAAGTTGTTATTACCAAAGTTCGGATACTATGTAATATCTCAAAATGATTATGGAACAAAAAGAAGGAATTCCTTGCGATCAACAAAGATGGATTTATGCAGGTAGGATCATAAATGTATTCTCACGATTAATCATTTCAAAATTTCACAATATTTCCATGAATTTTCAATTAAGATAATGTCATGTTTTTCGTGGTCTCACTTAGTGGTCTCACTTTTTGTTTTGTCTCATTTTCTCATTGAGCCGTCCGTTTTGTAATTTTCAATTTTAGAATTTGTATCGCTTTTCATTAGAACTCGCCAAGTATTACAAATTTAAGAAAAAAGTTTTGTTGAAGTGAATACAAAAAAATTCACGCTGTTATGATCGATCGTACAGTTTACGATTTCATTAAGAAAATCGATTGATGAATACCTAAGAACATACAGTACAGCAGATTCCCCCAGTTAAAATGCGGTACGCGGGGTGACCCCGGGTGACTCCTCATATCCCATCGAATTATTACTCTGTGAATATTGAATATCAGGTGTCGAAGTTATTTTTGTTGTGTTACTCTGTGTCTGAAATATTTTATCACATAAAGTTTGGAATTTAAAAAAATAAAAAGCTTGATAAAATAAATAATACTGCAAATTACAGTATGACTCGATTAGGGCTGCTATGCAGTGTGGCGAATCGTGACAAACTTTTTTCCCTTATTTTTGCGTGTTTTTAAACGTTTTTCTTTGTTCATTTAATTTATTCCGACTTTAATTTTGTATTGTGCGCATGCGCACAGCAAGCAATCAGAAAGACAAGCCTTTTCATAAGGGCAAACGTGTTTTCGTAAAAAAAACTCAACCAGAAGTGCGCAGCATGCCCTCTCCACTATCAACCGCAAACAGATATGCGCACAATACAAAATTATGGTAGGAATAAATGAAATGAACAAAGAAAAACGTTTAAAAACACGCAAAAATAAGGGAAAAAAGTTTGTCACGATTAGCCACACTGCATAGCAGCCCTAATCGAGTCCTACTGTAATTTGCAGTATTATTTATTTTATCAAGCTATTTTTTTAAAATTCCAAACTTTATGTGATAAACTAGTTCAGACACAGAGTACCACAACAAACATAACTTCGACACCTGATATTCAATATTCACAGAGTAATAATTCAATGGGATATGAGGAGTCACCCGGGGTCCGCGTACCGCATTTTAACTGGGGGAATCTGCTGTACTGTATATTCTTACTATTAGTGAATTTTGCAGGCAAACAGTTAGAAGATGGAAGAACGATGGCAGATTATGATATTAAAAAGGGGAGCACTCTTCATTTAGTTCTAAGACTAAGAGGATGCTAATATTTAGATATGATCATGTGGCATATAACACACTATCTGAGAGAATTCAACAACCGATTTTTTTCTTGGTATTGACGAAAAATGAATTTTCCGGTTTTATGTATGATAATTACAGGCTCCATGAGTGAAGTACATTGGTACTTGGAAATATCTTCCAATTGAAAATTCGCATCAGGGGGTGCGTTTGGTGTTGTTTGGCGCTGTTTCCTAATAAGTTTATTTCGAATCCAATCGATTCGGGAGTGGGCGTAATCGACTCCTTGGCCAATTCTAAGAAACTATTGCCGAGGAGAGTTTTTCGAGCAAAGGTCAACGAACGTTGGAATTGGAAAAAAAAATTACATTAAATTAATTCTCACTATTTTCCCATGGCGAACTACAATTTTTTATTTGCTTAATAGCTTCTACATGTCATTACACATCTTCAATTTAAAAAGTATAATTTTTAAAAAATTACAAGTTTGTGAACGAATCAATTTTGTTCGCTGTATTCAATTGTGGTAAACTTTTTAGGAAACCTCGCCAATCCTCACCACAATTGAATACAGTGAACAAAATTGATTCGTTCACAAACTTGTAATTTTTTAAAAATTATACTTTTTAAATTGAAGATGTGTAATGACATGTAGAAGCTATTAAGCAAATAAAAAATTGTAGTTCGCCATGGGAAAATAGTGAGAATTAATTTAATGTAATTTTTTTTCCAATTCCAACGTTCGTTGACCTTTGCTCGAAAAACTCTCCTCGGCAATAGTTTCTTAGAATTGGCCAAGGAGTCGATTACGCCCACTCCCGAATCGATTGGATTCGAAATAAACTTATTAGGACCCCCTGATGCGAATTTTCAATTGGAAGATATTTCCAAGTACCAATGTACTTCACTCATGGAGCCTGTAATTATCATACATAAAACCGGAAAATTCATTTTTCGTCAATACCACACATATGTCGATTTTCTCAGATAGCGTGATATATCCTCTCTTGAAGCTCTCATACATTTTTTTCCATTTTTTATCGGTACATAAATCAAAATAATTACTTTTTAATTATCTGGCTTTTCATTACAATAGTATATTAGAAGTTATTTGCTGTGGCCTTGCATTATATTCATTTGTTTAATTGTTCCTGAATCCATTACTTATCCCCTTTTAGAAGTGTACACATTTACTCATAGAGAACTGTTTTTTATTCGTTCATTTTCTACTATTGTTATTGCTATCAGTTATTTTCATTTGAACTTTCGACACTGTTGTTTATACGCTGAAGTTACTTTGTTCTTTTGCCCACTCTTTAAAAATCGGTTTAATAAAACTCTGTTGTTATCCTGATAATTAATCTTGTTTTGGTATTTTACCATTCATGAATATTTATAAAGTTGAACAGCCATTGCTGAAATGTTTACTATCCAAGCATTTCATTCTAATTATTCATCTTTCATATGGAATCCCTGAATCGAGTTACAAATTCGATTCAACTTTATACTCATTCTGGTAGTCTTCTAATTAAAACGCGTTCTCCGTAAGAGCGGAGGGGGGATGGCACAATGCTTAAAAATCATCCGAGGCGACTCATATTTGATGGTTGGAGTCCCTAGGGGCCGTATACACTTCAGTCAAAAAATTGACCAAAATTATCGATTTTTGATCTACCAAAAGTCGAAAAATCAAAGTGTGATTTCCACAGCATGTTACATACCATTAGATAGAGGATCCAAAGTTATATAAGAATGCCAAGTCTCATAAGATTTCATAGCTCCATGTTCGAGAAATACCCGATTTTCCGAATTTTGACAAGATTTTTTTGTTTTGATCTCATGGCTTACTATTTTACCATTATTTCCAGGGACTGAATTTTTCGATATGTTATGTAACAATGAATGGGCTATCCGAATATCACACTTATGTGTACCAAAAACCAGCCAGGCATAGTGATATCGCCAGTCATAGTGGTCAGTTTTAACGCCCAAACCCCGACGCGGGTTCGAATCCGGGCACAGACATGAATTTTTGCAAATTTTTATTCGGCTCAAATTTGACTTTAAATTATACTTTCATGTGTTTTACCTTGTTTTCATTAATTTATTGTATGAAATAACCATCAACATTATCAGAAATACTAAAATATCGTATAACTTATTTAATATCGGGAAAAAGTCATGGGACGAGCGAAAATAAAGTTTTTTCGACAGTGTCACTTCTTTAAAATGCAGTATTTTCTTTCTTGTGATAAAATAAGATCAATCTACGCTTGAACTCTTCAAATCTCGGTAATCGTAAATTGTTTGAAAAATTGTTGACAAAGATCAAAGTTCAAAGGTCAGAGACCACGTTCAGCAATAAATACTTTTGTGAACATTTTCAGCATATATCGGACCTTTAAAATGAAAGATTTCATCAATACAAACGTTAGGACGAAACCACTGCAAAAAAGCCTAAGTCTAAGCGGTGATAAGACATTTCGGAAAAAAATTTGGGAAAATACCACTTGGGAGACGAATATTCGGAAAAGGACATTTCGGAAAATCCAACTGGGAGAAGGACATCTCGGAAAGTTTCATCTCGGAAAAGGACATCTCGGAAAGTTTTTTCGGAGAACGACATTTCGGAATAGGACATTTCGGAAAGTTCTTTTTCGGAGATTCAATTCCGGAAAAGGACATTTCGGAAAGTTTTTTTCGGAGAAGGACATTTCGGAATAGGACATTTCGGAAAGTTCTTTTTCGGAGATTCAATTCCGGAGGGGGTGACATTTCAGCAACCGCATTTCAGCAACCGACATTTCGGCAACGGGGCATAACTCGGTTCGTAGGGGTCATATGAGATGGGTATCAATGTGATCAGCATCAGTAGCACTACCGTAATCTACCTAACCCAGTTCGGTGGGTCATATCAAGTGCGGTGGGTCAGATAATAGATCGGGGCATAACTCGGTTCGTAGGTGTCATAGAAGCACGAGATGGGTATCGATGTGATCAGCATCAGCAACACTACCGTAATCTACCGTAACCCAGTTCGGTGCGTTCACTAAAAATTGTCGGAACAGCCACTACTTGTGTGAAATCATTATGAGCTATTGCAAACTACAGTAATCTACCGTAACCCAGTTCTGTGGGTCAGATAAAATGCGATGGGTCAGATTTGACTAAAAATTGTCGGAATGGCCACTACGTGTGTGATATCATCATGAGCTATTGCAAAGTACCGTAATCTACCGTAACCCAGTTCGGTGGGTCAGATCAAATACGGGGGTCAGATTTTAGTAATAACACAACCAACATTCCGGTAACGTTCCATAACTAGCTTGTCGGGTCCTAGCAATTTTTTTTTCAAATATAATTTGAAAATTGAAATTTTTTTAAAATTTAGATATTTTTTAACGTCATTTACCGCATACCGCTGTTGTTAGTTACAGTTATACTTACTCTAATCTGACACACAATTTTACTGAAATGTCACCCCCCTCCGGAATTGAATCTCCGAAAAAGAACTTTCCGAAATGTCCTATTCCGAACTGTCCTTCTCCGAAAAAAACTTTCCGAAATGTCCTTTTCCGGAATTGAATCTCCGAAAAAGAACTTTCCGAAATGTCCTATTCCGAAATGTCCTTCTCCGAAAAAAACTTTCCGAAATGTCCTTTTCCGAGATTGATGTTCCCAAATAGTATTTTCCCATTTGGCTTTTCCCATTTGGACTTCTCCCATTTGTTATTTTCCCAAATTTTTTTCCGAAATGTCTTATCACCGTCTAAGCGTAGACGCTGAAATCCAGTAGACCTCATAAGAAAGTGCTGCGGGTCTGAAAAGAATCATAACCAAATCAAACTCAGCGAAATCATTATTTGATAATCTGCCTGCGGAAGAACCATAATTTTAGAACACGTTCCCTCTGAACGGTAGGGTCTCAAAATCCGTTCTTCCAACAAATTTTTTTAAATGTCCTGAGGGAGCTATGACTACTACAGGTGGTGAGTCGAAAACAGGAACGCCTCTCGAAACGGGCGAGAAATGAGTCTAGTTTCTGCAAATGCTAATTACCCTAGCGAAACCGGGACGAAACGACCTCTCATCGACTCTCGTTTCGGCTTCATGCAAATCCACCCAGTGAGACAGTCTGTTCCGGCTCGTTCCGGTTGAAAAATAAGTGAAAAAATAGAAAAATAAGTGAAGGTGGGCAGTAGGGTTGAAAAACACGCAAACTATAAATTGTGATCGATTTGGTTGTTTTACCCGCAAAAAAACGCACTCAAAATCACATTTGAACGAACCGGAACGGAACCGGAACGGGCGAGAATCACTCTCGAGCCTATTTATGATAATGTTGATGGTTATTTCATAGGATAAATTAATGAAAACAAGGTAAAACACATGAAAGTATAATTTAAAGTCAAATTTGAGCCGAATAAAAATTTGCAAAAATTCATGTCTGTGCCCGGATTCGAACCTGCGTCGGCGTTTGGGCGTTAAAATTGACCACTATGACTGGCGATATCACTATGCCTGGCTGGTTTTTGGTACAAATAAGTGTGATATTCGGATAGCCCATTCATTTTTACATAGCATATCGAAAAATTCAGTCCCTGGAAATAATGGTAAAATAGTAAGCCATGAGATCAAAACAAAAAAATCTTGTCAAAATTCGGAAAATCGGGTATTTCTCGAACATGGAGCTATGAAATCTTATGAGACTTGGCATTCTTATATAACTTTGGATCCTCTATCGAATGGTATGTAACATGCTGTGGAAATCACACTTTGATTTTTCGACTTTTGGTAGATCAAAAATCGATAATTTTGGTCAATTTTTTGACTGAAGTGTATACGGCCCCTAGGGACTCCAACCATCAAATATGAGTCGCCTCGGATGATTTTGAAGCATTGTGCCATGCCCCCGATGCCGCCCCTCCGCTGTAAGGGAGAATGCGTTTTAATCAATACAATCCAAAATGGTAATCGATAATTGTACAATTTCTCGATTAATTGTAAGAAATATTTGTTGATTTTGCTTTATTGTTTTATAAGTGAATTTATTTATTTTCTGAAATAGTAGTTAGTTTGATTGATTGAGGTCTATGCCATTCGATCGGTTAACTGGCCATCTTATGTTTCAAACGATCTCGGTAGATCACAATCCAAATTGGTCATTATTACCGTAATAATTGTAGTTCAATGAAATTGGTAATGTATCTGATAAAATGGTTGAAATTGAAGTAATTAAGAATGGAGACGAATTCGATCCGAATGAGCAGGTTTCAACTGCAAAAAAAGTTATGAATTATGAATTTATCTTTTAGGTCATGTCCTTGTCATTTCCTCTTCCTCTCAATGCAAATAGATTCCGAATCGATTCGTTTATCGAACATTTTATCGGTTCCAATGTAAACAATGGCATAGTTTGTCGGCATAATCAGGCTCGTTTATATTCTAAAGTTGTTATCGATTAAAAGTAAATCGATAATATTCAATTAAAATAATTAAATTCAGATTGAACCTGGCTTAAGTTGCTCCAATTTTAGTGAAACCATGTATACAATGAATGTACGTATAACTAAGTTAGTGCCTATTTATGGGCTTTCTTCAATTGATCAATATTATTACAGTATTGATTCATTTGACGATGATTTGTATATTGTATCCAATGATAGAGAAGAACTCGCATCAATTTATTCTCAGCTGATTTGTATTAGAAATCGTTTCTTCCCAGTTAGTAAAGAGGTCACAATCTTTAGTTTTAATATTTGAGATGTATCATCATATAAGAAATGTTGAAAAAAGATATATGTCTATTCCTTATTCTAAAAACTAATTTGGTTAAATTAGATTTATCACTTGTTTACATAAGTAAACTCATCTCCCGTTTTTGAACGGGCGATCGCCGGGAGATATACGGGCGCCCGGTGGGCGAAATATCGCCCGCGGGCGATTTGAGGGCGATGTGCGGGCGAACGCCGGGTGTTAGATCGCCCGCGGGCGATCAGCTGGTGATATTAGTGACTCCGATCGCCCGCGGGCGATCTTACTGATCGACCGCGGCACATTTTAGGGGAGGATCGCCCGCGGACGATAGTGGAAATTGCGCCGGAGAGGGAACCGGGAAATAGAAATAGCGTGTGTGTGTAAAGGAGCTGAACCCGGATATTTTTTGAATTTTCGAAGTGCGGTTGAATTTTAATTTAGATTAGTCGTTTTACTTATTTTATTGCAGGATATTGAGATTGTTTAAAAGGTGAATTTGATGACCTGTGCGCGCGTCTAGAGTAAGAGTTGTTGTGGGACCATATTGTATATCTGCTGTTGTTTCATGAGTGTGTCTTGTTGTTTATGCGTATTTTCCTTATTTTTTTAACCTGCACCTGCCCGGTTTAAATATTAATAATCGTTTTTCAGTACCTGCCAAGATACAGGAGGGACAGCCGCATTCTCGCGAGCTGAGTCGTCGTAAACTGCTCCAGGTAGATATTTTCAAAATTATACTTATCCATTTTAATGTTTCATCTTTATTCATATTCTTTATTCTTTATTCTGTATCATGCTCATTTTGCTTATCAATCATACGAAATTGACTGTTATCCGTCCAAGCACTACTGTTTATTTCTTGCACTTGATTCTGTGTAGCGCTTTAGAGTTTGCATTATTCAGTTTCTTATTCTTTTATACTTCAAAATTGATTAGGAAATGAATGTTAGGGGTGAAACTTATAAATAAATATTACATATATTTTGTAATGGAGACAGACAGAATCGGGATATTAGCGAAACAACGAATGCTTTTATCATGCAGAATTATTCTAATAATCTTTCCAGAATTCAACTACAATTGATGGCCCGGAAGAACATAGACGATCGAAGACTCCGGAGTTGTTCACGGTATTTAATCTTATATTGCTTATTACATTATTCTTTAATCAATGATTTTTAGAATGAGATTAAAGTTAAAAATCGATTTACTGTATTGTGTTTCATTTCATTTTACTCTAGCTATTAGCAACATAATTCTTCAGTGTCTTCTCTGATCCATTTCATCTAGTTCTTTCAGGATTCCGATGATTCGACCGATGACGCTGCAAGGACAGGGAGGAGGGAGGGGACTCACACGATTGGTACGATGTTAAAATTGTTATTATTAAAATTACAATTATTTATTGTATTTTGCCTTATTTTAACCGCATTGAATGCAGACATCATTCCAACGCATGATCGATCCATCGTCATCATCATCAACTACACCAAGATGTCCTCCACCACATCGGCATACTCCGCTCACGTTTATATACCGTAATCTATCAAATTATCTACTTATTTTCCTATTATTGATCAAGCATTTTCGGTACCCTCGTACGTGTATTTATATAGTGGGTCATTTCTCGAAATAGGGTGGGTTGAGTCACAAAATTCGGTATTTTTCGCTAAAAAATTCCTTTCGCATCAAGTAGTCTAAAATGGGCCTTATATAGTGTCTCGATCATCGCATTACGAGGGTATGACAATGTATGGTTATCGATAATTATGTATTGTAACAAATATTCTTTTCTTTATTTGTTACAAAAGTGCTAAACAGTCATCTTTTGTATGGTTTACAGCATAAACAATTCTTTCATTGTAACTAGATAACGATTTTTCGTTTCAGAAGGGCCGTCCCCCGAGATGGACTACAGGTGGGGCAGAGAAGGCGCAGCGGATACTGTAGAAGTTGCGATTGCTAGAGTACCACTTGTACAGTATGGCTAGCTCTAACAATCTCAATTTCTACAGTGAAGCAGCCTCTCCCCGAACAAGCCGGAGAATGCCCAAGGAAACGCCGAAACAGGTTAGATATATTTGATTGGGTCACAATCGTAACCAAGGATTTTTGTTTTATTTATTTATCTTACACCACAAGGGTGTTTCAACAAGTACAAAGTGTTCGAGTGCAAGAAAAAAAATGTGAAAGCTCAAAATTACAGTGGTGGTCAGAAGGATATCATATTTTGGTTTTTTGAGCATATCTTTTCTTGTAGTTATCCGATCACCTTTAAATTTTTATATAGTGAGCTCAAAGATGTTTCACAATGTATACCGAGGCATGGGGCCGGTTTTTCAATTTTAACGGCTTAAAAATCTATTCGAATTTAAATTTAAAATCTATTCGTGAAAAAAACGAGAAAAAAACGGCAGGAATACATGTAATAACTCGATCCGATGATTTGAGAGGGACAACTAGCTCGCATGAGACACCCCCCCCCCTCCCTTCCTGTCCCATATTCGTTCTTTTCATACTTTTAATCATTATCATTTTGTGTTGAGAGTCCTTATTATGTTATTTATTATTTTATTTTCTTAATTCGACTGTCCCGTTCATGCGAGAGCATGTGACAAATATATATATATATATATATATATATATATATATATATATATATATATATATATATATATATATATATATTAAAAATTAGAGGATAAGCATCTTCCTCAAAATGAGCTGCCACGGTCATTTTGGGATACTGTAGCCAGGAAGCCGTTAAAATTGAAAAAAACCGGCCCCATGCCTCGGCATACATTGTGAAACATCTTTGAGCTCACTATATAAAAATTTAAAGGGGATGGGTTAACTACAAGAAAAGATATGCTCAAAAAACCAAAATATGATATCCTTCTGGACACCACTGTATTAAAAATTTTTTTAAAAATTGTTCATTGCAGCTTGGCCCCGGTTCCCCCGAGAGGGACACGCGATGGGACGGAGAGGCATCCCGGGTTACTGTAGAATCAGGGACTGAATGAGTACCGCTGGTACAGTTAGGTAAGCTCATTCGGTCGAGTATTCTACAGTAGACCGGGGAAGACGCCTCTGATATGGACCGGAGAATGGACAGGGAGCGGCCGAAACAGGTGAGAGATCATTATACGGTACTTGTCCGATACGTACGTACCGATATCTGAATGGGTGTATGCGGCGATTATCTATATCCTTACTATTATTATATATTATGTTATATCTTTTATTATTATATATCGGTACTGGTATGATATGTAGCAACCGAGATCAGATTGGGTGAGAACCGTAACCATAGTTCGAATAACTAGGTTATCGTTTTTCAAAATCCGCTCAGGTCTTTTGATTTTTGGCAAATTTGGCTCAAAATCCGGTCAGGCTTGATACTTTGTAACATACTTTTCGACCTATGACCGTAACCAATGATTTTTCATTGCAGAAGGGCCATTTCCCCCGTGTGGGACCCGAGATGGATCGGACAATGCCCAAAGAGAGGCCAGAAGAGGTGAGAGATAGTCATTTGGTACTTGATCGATACTTAGCTACCCACATAAGTTCGTAAACATTACGATAAACATTACGATGTAAACGAAAAATAACGATTTTCCACTATATTTCGAACTCGACCCTCTAAAACAGTCCGGTGAGGGAGCGGAAAATGTATGATATAGTAATTCGGTCTGATAGGTACCAACCGAGAACAGATTGGGTTGGAACCGTGACTAGTGATTTTTCATTTCAGATTTGCCCCGGATCCCCCGAGATGGACATTGTATGGGCGGAGAGGGAGTCCCGGTTACTGTAGATTCAGGGACTGAATGAGTACCACTGGTACAGCAAGGCAAGCTCATTCAGTCGCGTAGTCTACAGCAGACCGAGGAAGAAGCCTCTGGAGCTATGAAGATTATTATTGTGTTGTTTTCTTTGTATTTCTTTGTTTTGTTTTTCTTTCTTCTTGCAATCCGAGGTTGCTTTATAATTTGTGATTGAATGAGTACCACTGGTACAGCAAGGCAAGCTCAAACAGTCACAATTTATATAGCAAACCAAGGAGCCCCCGGCATCCAGGACCCCCTATACCATATTGCCCGCGGGTGAACGTCAGCACATCCACGGGCGATCGTCGGGCGTTAGCCGGACGATCACCGGTCGATTGGCGGGCGCCCGCCGGGCGCCCGTCCGGCGCCCGCTTATCGACCGGCGATCGCCCGGCTAACGCCCGACGATCGCCCGTTCAAAAAGGGGAGATGATGAATGGTGATGAAATATAACATATTCTTTACAGTATCTTGCTCTGAATTCGGAATATTTCCATACACTTTTCTACGGTGATTTTGTAGAGAGAAATGCAGATGCTATCATTATTTACGAGGTCATTTGTTTAGAATTCATTCATTTTTCACAATAAATAAAAGTGTTTTCAAGGTCGATGTGCATGATTTTCATATATTTCTGGATAAATTGAACAGATTCCGTAGTAGTTTCTCGTCAGGTAAATAATTATCGATTGATACACCGGTTGACCTTTTTCTTTGACAGTTGATGTTGCACTGAATCAACTACAACTAGCTGATCGTTTCCTTGTTCCTAAATTAATAAATGCATCACTCTCATATCTGTATGAAAATATGCCCAAGGATATCACTGATGTACTACTAGTAGCTGATAGATTGGGAATGAAGATTTTAGTGGTATTCATTTTAATTGTAGTAGTTTCGTTTATTTGTTTCATTTGTTCCAAAAAAAGAATTATTTCAGGATTGTTCTTTGAATTCTATCACTAATCAGGGAATTCTTTTCAAACTTGGTCGAAAATTAGATCCTGTTCTTTCCCAATGTGCGGTTCAGAGAATTTTCAGAGTATGCTACTTTTTTTCATTTCCCTCCGTAAATTCCATTTTTCTTGCAGCTTTTTTCTGAGCTTCGAAGTCCTGCAAGAGTGATTAATAAGCGTACTCGTGTTGCAACAAGTTTTCGAGTTTCCTATTGAAGTTTTTCCCTGTGTATAACAAGATTTCGAGTTTCCTATTGAAGTTTTTCCCTGTGTATAACAAGATTTCGTGTTTTGAAGTTCATTTGTACATATTTTGATGAGGTTTTTTTGTCTTCACTGATTTTGCTACTGTTCTGTATGATAGAATGTATGATCTGAATTTATTGTATCTACACCCAAATTGTTTATGCTAATGAAAACGTCGCTGTCCCGTAAACAAGCTTTCCAATTACGTAGTGCCTTTTGAATCACCACAACCACCTTATACCATACTAGTTGCCTTACTCGTTGAATATACCCTCCGTACCTATCATGCCTTTTTTTCATGTAAATGTTTTCCTGTAAACTCTTCATCTGTTTTTTTTCGTGTTAAAATATCACACAAAAATGTCTTTCTCTTTGTAGAACTAATAAAACTAGATTGTTATCATGATTTTAAAAAAATCTTATCTCGGTTTTAACCGTTCTTACCTAAAAGTGTTTCATGCAATTATTTGTTATTTCGAATTCTGATAATTTTCATTGCTATAATCACCTTTGAAAAAAGAAGTCGAGATCTTAGTAATTGCTATTTTGAAAACGGTGTGGCGGTGCGATGTTGGGTCATGGTGTAGCGGTGCTTTTTCCGATGTGTTCGGTGTACTTTGTGTATACAGGGTGTCCAAAAAGTATTGTTACACGCATAAATCCATGTAGCTTCCTCAAAATCCATCATAGACAATTCAAACAAGGCACAGTATTTACCACTAACCATAGCAACATAACAATGAATGGTCACACGATCTGGCCTCCATTGGCCGCGATGACGCCTCTGTGATGATGAGGGACAAAGTCGCTGATGGGCCGCTGGTAGATGACACCGACTTTCTCCCACGTCTTTTCCAAGCCCTTCTTGAGAGACTCGCGGTATTTATGGTGGGTAGAGCAGGACTCCCTCTACAATACTGCCTAGACGTTGAAGTCCAAGGGTTCAGATCGGAGGAGTTGTAGGATCATTATGGAGTCGAGATGAAGTAGGACACATTGGTGCGGCACCATGCCTGGGTCACTTTTTCCGAATGAGCGGCCGCTGAATCCTGCTAGAAGTTCTAGTGAACCCTATTGAAGTGGGAGAGGGACCATTAGAGAAGGGCTCTCTCGATAATCATCCTGACGAAGTACACCGCATTGAGATACCCGAGAAAACGGGGACTCTTGACCGACAAGCACCAAAACCATCACTGATTGGTGGTGGACAGTGCAAGAGATGGTTCCTCCACTGGCATCCGCTTGCTGAGGAGACAGGGCTAATATCCTCGTGTTCTGGCTGTTGAAGACCGAGAAGTCCTTGGAAAAAATATTTGTGAAAGTCGGCATCCCCTACAAGCGGCCCATCATCGACTTTGTCCCTCATCATCTCAGAGGCGTCATCGCGACCAATGGAGGCCAGATCGAGTGACCATTCATTGTTATGTTGCTATGGTTAGTGATAAATACTGTGCCTTGTTTGAATTATCTACGATTGTTTTTGAGGAAGCTACATGGATTTATTCGTGTAACAATACTTTTTGGACACCCTGTAGATTGATCATCTAGTTTAAATTGATTTCTGACCGTTTCTAAATGTTTAGAACGTTATTATCATATTATTTCCTATAAACCGATCAAATTAAGGCATATTTCAATGGGTAATTCTCCGATTCGTGAAGAAGATCCGCCTAAGGAACATGAGGAAGTTAAGGTACTTTTTCATGTTTTTTGTTGTATTTAAGAGGCCTGTTCCCTAAGACTCGATCATACTGACCACCCCCCGGACGCGTGAGCTAGCAATGAGAACTAGGGCTCCATACTTGGGTGTTAGGAGTGTCACCGGCCCTTATTACACAAAACACCTGAAATTTCCTGTTTGTGCCCTCAGGCTATTAGAAAAATTAATTTAAGTGCGAATATGTTTAAAAATCATAATTTCTCAAATTGTTGAGCTAGAGTCTAAATATCATTTGCGATGCATCTAGATCACGCTATCTGAGAAAATCGACATATGTGTGGTATTGACGAAAAATGAATTTTCCGGTTTTATGTATGATAATTACAGGCTCCATGAGTGAAGTACATTGGCACTTGGAAATATCTTCCAATTGAAAATTCGCATCAGGGGGTGCGTTTGGTGTAGTTTGGCGCTGTTTCCTAATAAGTTTATTTCGAATCCAATCGATTCGGGAGTGGGCGTAATCGACTCCTTGGCCAATTCTAAGAAACTATTTCCGAGGAGAGTTTTTCGAGCAAAGGTCAACGAACGTTGGAATTGGAAAAAAAAATTACATTAAATTAATTCTCACTATTTTCCCATGGCGAACTACAATTTTTTATTTGCTTAATAGCTTCTACATGTCATTACACATCTTCAATTTAAAAAGTATAATTTTTAAAAAATTACAAGTTTGTGAACGAATCAATTTTGTTCGCTGTATTCAATTGTGGTGAGGATTGGCGAGGTTTCCTAAAAAGTTTATTTCGAAACCAATCGATTCGGGAGCAGGCGCATTCGAATCCTTGTCTAATTCTAAGAAACTATTACTAAGGAGAGTTTTTCGATCAACGGTCAACGAACGCTGATATTGGGAATTTTCGAAAAAAATGTTTACATTAAATTAATTCTCACTATTTTCCATAATTCTCTCTATGTTGAAGCGATTGAGCAAATAAAAAGTTTACATTCGCCATGGAAAATGGCGAGAATTAATTTAATGTAAATATTTTTTCGAAAATTCCCAATATCAGCGTTCGTTGACCGTTGATCGAAAAACTCTCCTTAGCAATAGTTTCTTAGAATTAGACAACGATTCGAATGCGCCTACTCCCGAATCGATTGGATTCAAAATAAACTTTTTAGGAAACCTCGCCAATCCTCACCACAATTGAATACAGCGAACAAAATTGATTCGTTCACAAACTTGTAATTTTTTAAAAATTATACTTTTTAAATTGAAGATGTGTAATGACATGTAGAAGCTATTAAGCAAATAAAAAATTGTAGTTCGCCATGGGAAAATAGTGAGAATTAATTTAATGTAATTTTTTTCTCCAATTCCAACGTTCGTTGACCTTTGCTCGAAAAACTCTCCTCGGCAATAGTTTCTTAGAATTGGCCAAGGAGTCGATTACGCCCACTCCCGAATCGATTGGATTCGAAATAAACTTATTAGGAAACAGCGCCAAACTACACCAAACGCACCCCCTGATGCGAATTTTCAATTGGAAGATATTTCCAAGTACCAATGTACTTCACTCATGGAGCCTGTAATTATCATACATAAAACCGGAAAATTCATTTTTCGTCAATACCAAGAAAAAAATCGGTTGTTGAATTCTCTCAGATAGTGTGTTCTAGGGTGCACAGACCTTGCTAATTCACTATTAGCATCGAATGTCCGTTGATTCCTAAACCACTTTTTTTACTCAAAATTTTGGTTTTTTCGGACAAATAATCGCTTGTTGTAGATTGCTCTCAAAATTTCCGACTAGGTATTGTAGCCTAAGCAATTCTGCATTGATTTAACTTAAAACTGGGTTCTTCCCGATCGACCATTTTGTCGAATTTTTCGCTCGAAGTTCCGTCATCGATGGTTGTCCCGAACAAATGCTGTATTTTCCAAACGATTGGCAAACGATTGGTGCGGAATTGTGGTCTACTCAAAGTTTACAGGTGAGACGAGTAAAATGACACTAAAAGCCCATCACTTGGATCAATTTGAAAATTTCGATTTTCATGACCAGGGGGTCATGGAAATCGAAATTTTTTTTTCATATTAATTATGTACATTGCATAGTACTTAGACAGAGTGTTACAGAAAGCAAGTTGGAAACTGATTCAAACACAATTCTGATTTTTCGCACGCAATCAGAATGAAAATTTTCGAAAAATTGGTTGAAAGGAGAGATCAGCCATTGAGCATTGGCTGAATATTATTCACATCATTAGTACTTCACAATAAGCCCCATAAATGAAAACATTTCAAACTTGAGAAATTTTGAAATTTTCGGACCATGACCCCCGGGTCATGGAAATCGAAATTTTCAAATTGATCCAAGTGATTGGCTTCTTGTGCCATTTTACTCGTATCAACTCGAAACTTTGAGTAGACCACAATTCCGCACCAATCGTTTGCCAATCGTTTGGAAAATAAAACATTTGTTCGGAAATTCGAAAGTTCAGAAGTTCGAGCGAAAAATTCGACAAAATGGTCGATCGGGAAGAACCCAGTTTTAAGTGAAATCAATGCAGAATTGCTTAGGCTACAATACCTGGTCGGAAATTTTGGGAGCACACTACAGCAAGCTTGATTTGTCCGAAAAAAAAACCAAAAATTTGAGTCAAAAAAGTGGTTTAGGAATCAACGCACATTAGATGTTAATAGCGAATTAGCAAGCTCTGTGCACCCTAGACGCACCGCAAATGATGTTTAGACTTCATCTCAACAATTTGAAAAATTATGATTTTTTAAAATTATTGTTTTTTTTGCAAATTATTTTTTCTAATAGCCTGAGGGCACAAACAGGAAATTTCAGCCGTTTTGTGTAATAAGGGCCGGGGACACTCCTAACACCCAAGTATGGAGCTTCTCATTGCTAGCTCACGCGTCCGGGGGGTGGTCGAGTCTTAAAGGCTCGCGAATGTTCATTAAAATCCCTTGTACCTTGCTTATGCAAGTGTAAAGTGATATGCAAGAAGAGTGAGTCACCGCTCGTCAATCCCTTAGCGCAGTGGTAACACTTCTGTCTGGATAGCGCATGGACGTGGGTTCGAATCCTATTGCCGAACTTTCCTATTTTCAAAAAGCGCGCCTTTGCCTGCGATTGCAAGCATGGTTCATTCATGTTTCTAGCAATCAATAAGCAGAATTAGCGTTAAATAAATAGTGTACTGTATGTAGAATAACTTTTGCTACCTTTCTGTCTTTACAGTTTGTTCACGAAAATATTCGCGGGAGTCCACCTTTAACGGCCATCTGTCTTAAAGAAATCTCACTTGACCTTGTCATCGGTCATTTCATATCACACTTTTTCGTTTCTTCTTTGTCAACTAAAAGACGAGAATTGTTTCTTTTGTTCCATAAATCTTTTGAAAGTATCGATTATAATTTACCGTAAATTTCAAAAAAAGATCTTTGAATATTTTAGTTTATTCTTTCGCGACTCTGGTATTTTGAAACTTAAAGTCTACTTAAACTCCGCACTTTAAGTAGACTTTAAGTAAACTTAAAGTAAAACGCAAGTCTACTTAAAGTTGTGTGGTATACTGTAATGCATTTCGTCAAATTTTCTTTCACTTTAAGTTTACTTAAAGTCTACTTAAAGTCTGTGACGTAATTTAAGTAGACTTTAAGAGAGACTATCTGAGTCAGTGAACATATTTTGCTTATGGCTTGGCACTTGGCCAAAAAGTGATAGTAACCGATCGGGCCCAAATTGTGCATAGGTGTAGTATGGGGTGGCATGAGATCACAGACGGAGTTAGGGTTGCTCATATCTGCTCCTTCGCTAAATAACGTAAGTTCCACATTATGGCATCAAAATTTCAAAGTTTACGGATTCGTTCGATATGTGTATGCGACGATGGGTAATAATAAGCAGGTAAATTACACCAAGTATCATCCCGGTCCAAAACCGTGAGGCCCAGAAAAAATAAAAAAAAACCAATAAAAAATTTGTTTTATTTTTTGTTTTATTTTTCCTACAAATGCCTCTCGGTGGGTGACTTTTTTTATTTCTTTAATTTGACGAGTATTCATTAATGTAACTCATATATGAAAATGAACTAAAACAAATGGGTACAAATTTGCCTTCTTCCCGAAAAACCACGACTGATTCGCCTTTTTATCGCAAACTGACTACCGTAATGCAAAGGCGGAAATTCCAAATACTTCATTTTTCATATTTTATCGAAAAATAGTGTAATATTACTCCATAGATATTCAGATATCAAACAAATTATAAAAGAAAACAATAACATAATACCGAAAACGAATGTAAACATACAGCGATTGCCGAATTTTGAATTTCCGCTTTTGTATTACGGTAGGTGGCGCACCATTTATCGGCTCAGTTTGCGATAAAAAGGCGAATTAGTCGTGGTTTTTCGGGAAGAAGGCAAATTTGTACCCATTTGTTTTAGTTCATTTTCATATATGAGTTACATTAATGAATACTCGTCAAATTAAAGAAATAAAAAAAGTCACCCACCGAGAGGCATTTGTAGGAAAAATAAAACAAAAAATAAAACAAATTTTTTATTGTTTTTTTTATTTTTTCTAAGGCCTCACGGTTTTGGACCGGGATGATACTTGGTGCAATTTACCTGCTTATTATTACCCATCGTCGCATACACATATCGAACGAATCCGTAAACTTTGAAATTTTGATGCCATTATGTGGAACTTACGTTATTTAGCGAAGGAGCAGATATGATGAACCCTAACTCCGTCTGTGATCTCATGCCACCCCATACTACACCTATGAACAATTTGGGCCCGATCGGTTCCTATCACTTTTTGGCCAAGTGCCAAGAGAATGTCACTTGAGCCAGATAGTCTCTCTTAAGTTTCAAAATACCAGAGGAAGTGCCCTCGCAACGAGACACTATCCAATGGTAAGATATTTTTCCAAACGATTTGAATTTAATGAATTATATGTTGTAGGACCCGCTCGAATTAAATAGATCAAAACGTGATGGATACAAATTATATGATATTGCCGATTTCCCGGATAAAAGAATTCTATCAGTCCGTGGTCAGAATATTGAAGTTTCTGCTTCGGTGAGATTTTTTCTTTTAATTGTTTTATCATTCATTTTACAGTATCTATCTCTTCACTCTTCATTCTTTCACAAAATGTTCTATGTGGATAATAATGGAAATGGAACTATACAACTTGATGAAGATCCCAAAATATTTGGAGATCTTCTTGATTTCATCTATCCTTCTATGAAAAAGACGAATTGTATGTTCCCAATCGTTATATACAAGTTTACATTAAATTTTCACACGTAACGGGGAAGGGGATAACAGATTTTGGTACTTGATCTATGACATTTTTCGTATTGATTGTTGACGTTTCAGGCTGTGTTGAGTGTTCAGATTCATTTCTTAATCGATTCAAATTGGGAGTCAAACTCCGATTGAGATTTGCTGTGAGAAGATTAATCGAAGAAGCAAATGAAGTCAGAATATAATATAATTAGAGAATTCTACCATTATTACGTTAATGCCAAGCTAGGGATAACATTATTTCCGCTTTTTTTGAACAATTTTTGCTATCCTTTCTCAATCTTTTTTTTTTGGGAAAAAATGCAGTGTTGAAATTTTTCGTGTATGATAATAACTTATCTTCAGAAATATTTGCCTGAGGTTCTTCAAACTCTTAATGATGAGAACTTTTTATTCGAAGATCTCAAGGTTAAGATGATTATAATTCGATGATTTTAAATTAAGTTTTTTTAAATTTAAATTTTCAGAAATCGATAATGAATCGTTTCGGTCGTACCCGTATTCTTAGCAAGTTTCCCACGTTCCCATCAGCTCTATTTGATACAATTGAAGAGTGAGTTTCAGTCAATGAACTTTCCTTGATTATCAAACGGAATATGATTGATCACCTCTTCATCTTCATTTTTTCACAATTTTTACAGGAATGAGCCTTTCGAGAACTCAATTTTTCCTGATACTTGTATTATTAAACTGAGCTCGTCCTTCTTCCAAGTATCAGCATCGGTGTGTTTTCTTATCTCGTTTTTAAATTCATCTTGTTCGGAATGTGCTATTTATTTTGTTCACTCCTATCGAGATAAAATCATAATTTTATAATTTGTGATGATTGAAGTCACTTTCTCTTCACTCTTCGAGGATGAGAAATCTCCTCTTCTCAAATAATGGAAAAATCAATCAATTTGTTGAAGCCAATTTCGATGCAATTTCATTCCAATTATTCATTGATTCTACTAAAGGAATCTTTCCAAATGGTTCGTTGTACACCGTATTGTGTTCACGCCATTTTTCTTTAATTGCCAGACAAGTGAAATACCATTGTATTTGAAAGAATGTCTTTGCTGAGCGATCTTTTTGAATTTCAAATTCTAGAGAACGCTTTGTATAATATCAACGCGTATGGGTCGCCAACAGATTCATTGCATTAAAGTTAGATCGGTAGTGAGAAATATCAGATACTATGATTACCGTATTTTTTGTGGAATTTTGCCAAGTTTTCAGTATCATGCTAGCGCAAAATACTGTCACTCAACATTAAATTATTTTCATTACAGAATATTCATCTTCTTTGCTGAATATTCTATGGAAGTTAAATGCTAAAGGTCTATATGAATACTACAAAGAATCTATGATTCGTGATATTTCTCGTTGGACTGGAGATCCAAATCGTCAACCTATCATTTGTCTTCTCAATCATTTACATAAATGTCATCTCTTACATATCGATAACTTTGTGAGTTCTTGAACTCAATCTTCATTATCATATCTGACTACTTTTCGGCCTATTATACTCGAGATGTTTGTCCGACTACAGTATACATAATCATTCGCGAATGTCCCTTCGCCGAAAAATATTTCGATGAATTGATCAAATCGGGACAATATGCACAGAGTGTACTTCGTAATATTGATAACCCTTCTCCATTTGGAGATAGACGTCCTTACAGAGAATTTCAAATGTTCTTTGAATCTCTAACAGGTAATATCTTCATGTGCATTTTGTTGTAAAGCCCTTAACATTTATTTTCAACAACTTCTGCTTGGCATTAATAATGAAAGAAAGTTACGGTACTCCGGTATTTTTTGTCCGTGGGGTGCGCCTCACCATGGTGTGGGACTAGGGCGCACCCCACGGGATTTAGGTTGTGGACCTCAAATTCCGTGTGGCACGCCGTTCATTCCGTACCACGGGGCTCACCCTTTATATATCCCATGGGGTACACCGTCCAGAGGTCAAATCCCGTGGGGTGCGCCCTAGTCCCACACCATGGCGCACCCCACGGAAAAAAAAATACCGGAGTAGCCATTAGTTGTCGATGGTCTTTTTTTTTAATGAAATTTCTGTTCATAGGACATACAATAAATTGTTACTGCCGTAGTTCGGATACTATGGAATATATCAAAACGATTATAGAACAAAAAGAAGGAATTCCTGCTAATCAACAAAGATTGATTTATAAAGGTGACAATTAATCATTTCAAAATTTCGCAACATTTTCATGCATTTTCACGTGAGATAAACTCATGTTTTTTGTGGTTAAGATCGCTCGTACGATTTCACGAAAACGAGTATATGTAAGATCTTTCATTTTTATTGTTTGTGAATTTTGCAGGGAAACAGTTAGAAGATAGAAGAACGTTAACAGATTATGATATTAGTGATGGAAGCACTCTGCAATTAGTTCTAAGACAAAGAGGATGCTAATATATACATATGATCATGTGGCTCTCTTGAAACTCTCATACATTTTTTAAAATATTTTTATCGGTACATGAATTTATTACTTTTTCATTGCTTTGCTTTTCATTACAATTGTATATTAGAAGTTATTTACAGTGACCTTGCATTGTATTCATTTGTTTATTTGTGCCCGAATCACTTACTTATCCCCTTCTAGAAGTGTACACTTCTACTCATAGAGAACTGTTTTTTACACTTATTACTATTATTTATTTTCGTTCAAACTTTCGCTACTGTTGTTTATATACTGAAGTTACTTTGCTCTTTTGCCCTCCTTAAAATTCGGTTTAATAAAACTTTGTTGTTATCCTGATAATTGATCTTGTTTTGGTATTTTACCATGCACGAATATTTACAGTGGTTAACAACCCGGTTATGAACACTCATTGATGAAATGTTTACTGTCCAGGCATCATTCTTGTTATTGATCTTTCATATGGAATCCCTGAATCGAGTACCAAATTCGATTAAGCTTTATACTCAATCTGGTAGTCTTCAAATTAATCAATACAATCCAAAATGGTAATCGATTTTTGTACAATTTCTCGATGAAGAAATGTTTTGCTTTATTGTTATATAATTGCATTTATTCATTTTATGAAAAAGTAGTTATTGATTGATTGAGGTCTATGCCATTCGATCGGTTAACTGGTCATCTTATGTTTCAAACGATATCGGTAGATCATAATTCAAATTGCTCATAATTTGAGTAATCATTGTAGTTCAATGAAATTGGTAATGTTTCTGATGAAATGGTTGAAATTGAAGTAATTAAGAATGGAGACGAATTCGATCCGAATGAGCAGGTTTTAACCACAAGGGGTTTGAATTACGCAATCTTTTAGGTCATGTCCTTATCGTTTATTCTACCTTACAAGGCAAATAGATTCCGAATCGATTCGTTTATCGAACATTTTATTGGTTCCAATGTAAAAAATCGCACAATTTGTCGGTATAATCAGGTTTGTTTATATTCTAAAGTTTTATCGATTAAAAGTAAATCGATGTTATTCAGTTAAAGTGAATAAATTCAGATGGAACCTGACTTAACATGCTCAAATTTTAGTGAAACCACGTATACAATGAATGTACGTATAACCAAGTTAGTGCCTATTTATGCCTTTTTCTTCAATTGATCAATATTATTACAGTATTATGACTATTGATTCATTTGACTATGATTTGTATTATATATCCAATGATAGAAAAGAACTCTCGTCAATCTCTTCTCGGTTGATTCGGATTAGAAATCATTTCTTCCCAGTCAGTAAAGAGGTTAATTATTTATCATCGTTGTAAGGAAAATTGAAGAAATAAAGATATATCAAGAGGAATGGCAAGCAGAGATGAAATATTCTTTACAGTATCTTGCTCTGAATTCGGAATATTTCCATACCCTTTTCTACAGTGATTTTGTCGAGAAAAACGCAGATTCTATCATTATTGAAGAGGTCTTGTGTATAATTCATTCATTTTTCACAATAAATGAAAGTGTTTTCTAGGTCGATGTGCATGATTTTTATATATTTCTGGATATATTGAACAGATTCCATAGTAGTTTCTCGTCAGGTAAATAATTATCGATTGATTCATCAATTAACCTTCTTTCTTTCACAGTTGATGTTGCATTGAATCAACTTCAAATAGCTGATCGTTTCCTTGTTCCTAAATTAATCAATGCATCACTCTCATATCTGTATGAAAATATGCCCAAGGATATCACTGATATTCTACTCGTTGCTGACAGATTGGGAATGAAGAATTTAGTGGTATTCATTTTAATTGTAGTAGTTTTCTTTACTTATTTTATTCAAGTAAAAAAGAAATATTTCAGGATTGTTCTTTGAATTCTATCACTAATCAGGGAATTCTTTTCAAACTTGGTCGAAAATTAGCTCCTGTTCTTTCCCAATGTGCGGTTCAGAGAATTTTCAGAGTATGTTACTTTTTTCATTTCCCCCCGTGAATTCCATTTTTCTTGCAGCGTTTTTCTGAGCTTCGAAGTCCTGCAAGAGTGATAAATAAGCGTACTCGTGTTGCAACAAGTTTTCGAGTTTCCTATTGAAGTTTTTCCCTGTGTATAACAAGTTTTCGAGTTTCCTATTGAAGTTTTTCCCTGTGTATAACAAGTTTTCGAGTTTCCTATTGAAGTTTTTCCCTGTGTATAACAAGTTTTCGAGTTTCCTATTGAAGTTTTTCCCTGTGTATAACAAGATTTCGAGTTTCCTATTGAAGTTTTTCCCTGTGTATAACAAGATTTCGTGTTTTGAAGTTCATTTGTACATATTTTGATGAGGTTTTTTTGTCTTCACTGATTTTGCTACTGTTCTGTATGATAGAATGTATGATCTGAATTTATTGTATCTACACCCAAATTGTTTATGCTAATGAAAACGTCGCTGTCCCGTAAACAAGCTTTCCAATTACGTAGTGCCTTTTGAATCACCACAACCACCTTATACCATACTAGTTGTCGTACTCGTTGAATATACCCTCCATACCTATCATGCCTTTTTTCATGTAAATGTTGTCCTGTAAACTCTTCATCTGTTTTTTCGTGTTAAAATATCACACAAAAAATGTCTTTCTCTTTGTAGAACTAATAAAACTAGATTGTTATCTTGATTTTTTAAAATCTTATCTCGGTTTTAACCGTTCTTACCTAAAAGTGTTTCATGCAATTATTTGATTTAATGGTTATGTTTTTATTTCGAATTCTGATAATTTTCATTGCTATAATCACCCTTGAAAAAAGAAGTCGAGATCTTAATAATTGCTATTTTGAAAACGGTGTGGCGGTGCGATGTTGTGTCATGGTGTAGCGGTGCTTTTTCCGATGTGTTCGGTGTACTTTGTGTATAGATTGATCATCTAGTTTGAATTGATTTCTGACCGTTTCTAAATGTTTAGAACGTTATTATCATATTATTTCCTATAAACCGATCAAATTAAGGCATATTTCAATGGGTAATTCTCTGATTCTTGAAGAAGATCCGCCTAAGGAACATGAGGAAGTTGAGGTACATTTTTCATGTTTTTTGTTGTATTTAAAGAAATCTCCCTTGACCTTGTCATCGGTTATTCCATATCACACTTTGTCGTTTCTTCTTTGTCAACGAGATAGTGGCTAAGATTTGTACATGCATCTGTGAACAGTGGTAAACCATTTGCCGGCAAACGTGACGTAAAAGCCGTAGGAGGCTTAGGTGTCCGTAACGGACGGATGGCCAACTTGCGGCCGCAACTTGGCCGTCCGTCGGATAGTTATCCGACGGATGGCCAAATTGCGGGCAATTGCAAACTGACTTAGTAATAATTTTAAACACATTGTCTTCTTATTTCTTGCACCGAACTAGTCTATCGATTCAGTTACTATCCAAAATCAGCAGAGTTCCTTTAGTTAAGGTTTGTTTAGGCTTAGGATCCGTGCTACTCTATCGATCTATTTAATTAGTGTATCGATTCAGTTAACTGTTTTCAAAAGCTTCATACTAATCGATAATTTCGATCGATAACGGCGCACCGCCAAAATACCCTACGAGATGCAAAGTAGTGTGTCCAACTTCCTCGACGGCTCAACCGGTAACAGACTGGCAGCCCTGTCCCCCCTGGTTCAACCCCCGTTTCTGTCATTATTCTTTTGCTGATTTTTACAAACTTCCTCAACTTCATTTTCATTGTTCTATCATCATTTTATAGCCTTCATTCGAAAAAAAAACATTATATCCAACTGTTTTTAATCCGTTCTAAAAGCACGACAAAATAGTCATTGAAAGAGTTCAGAATTATTTTACAAGAAGGCTATTTATGCGCTGTTACAGCCATACTTGGGATAGTGTGCCCGGTAGCGCCTCAGAAACACCCTTAGAGAAGCGCAGAGAGCACATATCACGTTTTATTCTCTTTAGAATTTTTTTTTACTATCGATATAATGATAACGCAAGAATTGCAACTGTGTGATTCTTAATTGAAGCCGCTTTCATGAAAAAATATTTTTGCTCAACAAAAATTGTAATTTTTGTTTAAAAATTTTTCAAAAGTCGCTAATAATGATTAATTTTTGAAATTTTGTGCTTTTTATGTAAAAGCATTTTTTTCCGATTTTTTCGAATTTTTTTCGAAAAATTTTTCGTCGAAAAAGTTTTTCGAGAAAAATTCGAAAAATTGAAAGAAATCGAAAAAAACGAAAAATGCACATCCCTGCCCGTGAGCAATTCATTATCCTTTACTCAGCAGAGTTCCTTTAGTTAAGGTAAGCTTAGGCTTAGAGTCCGCACTACTCTACTGATTCATTTAAACATTCTATCGTTTCAGTTACTATTCGCACTCAGCAGAGTTCCTTAGTTAAGGTAAGCTTAGGCTTAGAGTCCGCACTACTCTACTGATTCATTTAAACATTCTATCGATTCAGTTACTATTCGCACTCAGCAGAGTTCCTTAGTTAAGGTAAGCTTAGGCTTATGTGGTGTTACATTTTCAAAACGGGCGCACGCCGTCCTTCGAAATAGTGTTACATTCAGAAACGTCAACGTCAACTTTGATTTTGAAGTATTTTGGGTCCCAAGTGGAAAACCCTTATTGTCAATTGGGATACGGTAAGAAGTTACCGTAACCATGGATCAATAATGGCTGACTACCGTAACCTTTTACAGTAATTTCATGATCCATCAGGGTTTTCCACTCGAGACCGAAAACACTTCAAATTTCAAGTTGACGGAGACGTTTTGAAAATGTAACACCACATTAGAGTCCGCTCTACTCTGTCTGTAACTGTTTTTTTGTTCTACGACAAAACAAGAAATAAGACGTATTCCGCAAAATGGAGTCTGCTGATCTTGGATAGCAACTGAATCGATAGACTAATTAAATGGATTAATAGAGTAGTTCGGAGCAAAAAAATATGAAAACAGAGTGTTTAAAACAATTACCAACTCAGTTTGCTATTGCCCGCAATTTGGCCATCCGTCGGATAACTATCCGACGGACGGCCAAGTTGCGGCCGCAAGTTGGCCATCCGTCGGATACGGACACGTAGGAGGCTTATGCCAAAAATGCTCGCACACGCTTGTGACGTCACGTTTGTCGACAAACGGTTTTCTACCGTTCATGACCTCTGATCATTCTTCCTATTCAGGATCCACTCGACACTCCGTCAGGCGATGCATCTCCAGTTGATGTAAAGTCTAGAGTGGAGGTACGTGTATTATATTTATAAGATATTAAAATAATCATCGTCCTTTTATAGACGCTTCGACACGATGTCAACGGGGTTCGTGAGATAAATTTGTTTTAGTAAATAGTCCGGCACTAGGTCAATAATTGTGATTAATTCAGATGCGTAAAGCGCTTCGTGGTGATCTACGTTTTTCTCGAGTTTGTTTTATATTATAATTATGAATAATTGCGTTATAATTAATTGTATGTTTTGAAGATCGTCTCGGCTATCTATATCACGATTGCTTTGTTCGTTCTCCTCGGTTTCTCTGTAATTAGTTGCTACTATCTCTTGGTGAGTCCTTTGATATCGATTTATTTTCAAATCATATCTTAATTCCAGGAATCTGGAAAGCTTATTCACATTCTTCTAGCTGTTATTATCTGGGCTTTGTTCCTTTATTCGATCTATTTATGGGCAGTCACAATCTATTTCATCTTAATTACCTATGATTCGAAGAAACCACTCGAATCGCTCATTAAGATATTGGTGCGTTAATTCGATTTTAATCAATAATTCCCACCTTTCATGCCATATATGCCGTTTATAATATATACCATACCATTCCTAATTTACTCAGTTGTTTAAATCCCTGCATGATCACGGATAATTTGTGTCATTAATAGGATAATTATACCCGGGTTATACTCGAATCATTCATTGATTTTTTCTTCTTTTTTTTCAGAAAGAGTTCATCATCATCATTATTGTTATGTTCGTCCTTTCTACGATTTATGTATGTTCAATTCTTCTTCACAAAAATCAATAACATCTGGATTGTAGGGTGCGCTGCTCCTGTATCAAGCAAGTACTGACTACCATGTGAATAATGTTAAGAGGTTACGATTTCACATTCTATTGATTATGACATGTTCCACATTTTATTGATTGTTTATTTCAGATATGTTAGCCATGATCTGGCCTTTTGTTCTCTTACATGGACAATATGTGTGGTGGTTCTGCCAGTTCTTCTTCATATGATTACTGTACTTGAAAATCTATCGATTTACATTGATGTAGGAGTTAGCACTATATTTTTGAATTTTTGATACAAGAACAATTTAGACTTACAATTATTTAATGGAGCTTTCTATTATCGTTCGAGGTGATTATTATTTTGTTAAGGTAAGATCCTAATTATTAATATCGATTGATATTTGTTCTATATTTCAGGGCGGAAAATCACTCAGTGAAAGATCTTTATCTAGTATGGTAAGTATTTTTTTCTCGTTTTTTTCTATAACTCATTGTCAAGTGAATCAGTTCTGTAGTACAGCGAGTGGTCAACACGAGCTCCGCTGCGAACCTCTCCAAAGTTATGAGTTTCCGTGGTAAAATGGATGTTGGTTGCCGTATCAACATTTTTGGACCGGTGTTATTTGCCTTTTAATTGCTTTTTAGCATGAATGGAAATTTTTTTAAAAATTTTTTTATTAAAAGAACTTTTTATCACGTAAACTCATGACTAAGACTTTGAGAAGCGAAAAATATTCATACTTTTCTGAAATAAATGATGCGCAAATGCGCCGTACTGCGGGACGTAGCAGAGCACGTGTTAATTCGACCGAGCTGTACTGTATTCAGGAAGAGGAAGTGAAGAAGATTAAAGAACAGAGATATACTAAATTATCTACAGTATGCATGGGATATTTCAGCACTGAGGTACGGTATCTTCTCATTCAGAGTACTGTATGTTATTGATTTATTTTAGTCCGTGACCATTGTTTGCCTCGTATGGATGATTGTCTCCCATTTCATCTTCATTTCCCTTGGCATATACTTCGCGATCGTGAGTTTATTGAAATATTGATTGTTTACGTCCCAATAATTAATAATTCTACTTTATCCAGGTCCGTTCATCAACTTTTATCCGCTGGAGTCTTCTCGCTCTTGTATTTCTATTCTATTACATTCGAGCGATTTCTGTTTTTAAAACCAAGATTGTTTCTCATATCTGGACTGCCATCTATATTATGGTTTGATTTATCTCTACCATTGTATAATATTATTTATTTCCCTCAGTATTCTGAATCACGATTATTGATTTCTTTTGCAGATGGGATACGTTGTCGGTATTCTTCACAATCTCTATTTGCTCTATCCTCAGGTACGGTGATCATTATATTGATTTTACTATCATGATTATTGTTACAGTATGCGGATTTCATGGAATATAGTCTGTCATATAGTTCTCATGATCTGAATGATCCTACCGCGAAAGCAGACACCATTCATTACGGTATTCATTCTTCCAATGCTAATCAATTCTTGCATACCGTAATCAAGTAATCAATGATTTCAGACTTCTGTCCAACAAAGATGATTTTCGAATGGAACATTTGTCTTCTATCGATTGTTATCATTGTTTACGCTGTTCATGTACTGTACAAGTTCACTCGACTCTATGAGGTATTCTGTAACGGTACATGATTTATTGATTGATTGATTGTATTTCAGAAGAAAGTCGTGCCCCAGAACGAGATTTCTTCGGTATGATTGATTATCATCAGAATACGATATTGATAATCAATTCATCCTTTGTTGCATTCAATTCTTCTTATTCTGTATATGCATCTTTTGTTCATTTATTTCTTTACCTTCATTCGTTCATTGTTTTTGTTGTTGTTGTTTTGTTGTCTTTTAATAAATGTTGTTATTGTTTTTATATTTATTTTGTGATGAATTCAAATTGGTCAGAAGCCAGTAAATTTATCTTTCATAATTGATTCAATTATCGCATTTCCGAAACCCAAATGTTCGATGACTGAATAATGATTTACATTGTGTATTCTAAATGTTTAGAACGTTATTATCATATTATTTCCTATAAACCGATCAAATTAAGGCATATTTCAATGGGTAATTCTCTGATTCTTGAAGAAGATCCGCCTAAGGAACATGAGGAAGTTAAGGTACTTTTTCATGTTTTTTTTGCTGTATTTAAAGAAATCTCCCTTGACCTTGTCATCGGTCATTTCATATCACACTTTCGTTTCTTCTTTGTCAACGAGATAGTAGCTAAGATTTGTACATGCATCAGTGAACAGTGGTAAACCATTTGCCGGCAAACGTGACGTAAAAGCCGTAGGAGGCTTATGCCAAAAATGCTCGCATACGCTTGTGACGTCACGTTTGTCGACAAACGGTTTGTCACCGTTCATGACCTCTGATCCTATTCAGAATCCACCCGATTCTCCATCCGACGATGCATCTCCAGTTGATGAAAAGCCGAGAGTGAAGGTACGTGTATTATATTTCTAAGATAATAGAATGATCTTTCTTTTACAGACGCGCCAAGACGAATACTCCGTGAGATACATTATTTCTTTATATAATTCTACAATAGGTTTGATAACTAATTGTGAACAATTCAGATGCGTCAAACGATTAAGAGTGATCTACGCTTTTATCGGGTTTGTTTTATATTATTATTTACGTCCGTCGGAGACAGACACGTTTTATATTATAATTGCGAATATTCGCGTTATAATTAATTAAATGTTTTGAAGATCGCCTCTGGAATCTATATCACAATTGCTTTCTTCGTTGTCTTGTATGTCTCTGCAATCGGTTGGCACTACCTCCTAGTAAGTCCTTTGATATCGATTGATTTTCTAATCAAGGTATCGTAGTTCCAGAGAGCCGGAAAGGTTTATCATATTCTTCTAGCTGTTATTATCTGTGCTTGGTTCCTGTATTCGTTCTATTTATGGGGAGGCACCCTCATGTTAATCATATTTGTCGAGGATTCGAAGAAACCACTTGAATCGCTCATTAAGATATTGGTGCGTTGATTCGATTTTAATTAGAAATTCCCATCTTTCCTTCTTAATTTCCGTTTATAATATACATAACATACCTTTTCTTGTTTGCAGAAAAAGTTCATCATTATCGTTAATACTGCTTTCATCCTTTCTACGATCTATGTATGTCCAATCCTTTCTTTCTTTCACAAAAAATCAATAATATCTTGATTGTAGGGTGTGCTGCTCATGTATCTCATCATGACTGCCTCCCGTTGGGATAATTATCAAGAGCAGTTACTGTAGTCATGCGTCACATTTCTTTAATTATTTACTTCAGATATATAAGCTATGATTTGCCCGTTTGTTCTCTTATCTGGACAATATGCGTGGTGGCTCTGCCAGTTCATCATATGGTTACTGTACTTGAGAATCTATCGATTAAGAGCGATGTTGGATTATCAGTGTATTTATGAGTATTTAATTGTATGACAATTTAGGCTTACAATCATATTATGAACCGTATTACGCTTTCTCGAGGTTTTATGTTTCTTCTGGTAAGATCCTAATTGTTAATATCGATTGATATTTATTATATATTTCAGAACGTGAACAAATCACTCGATGAAGGATGTTTATCTACTATGGTAAGTTTTTCCTCGTTTTCTTAATTTGGAACTCCTTGTCAAGTCAATGCTACAGTTTTAGTAACTAAGGGAAAAAAAGTTTCAATTCTTGCTATAAAAAAAGTAATCAAAAGACTAATCACACTTTTCCCAAAATGATGGTATGGCAGCTTTTGAACATCTATTCCACATCATAAATACTCTCTCCGCTGAATGTGTTAACAATTTTACCGAGCTGTACTATATTCAGGAAGAGGAAGTGAAGAAGATTAAGGAACAGAGATCTAGGGAACTATCTACAGTATGCATGGGATATTTCAGCACTGAGGTACGGTATCTTCTCATTCAGCGTACTGTATGTTATTGATTGATTTTAGTCCGTGACCATTGTTTGCCTTGTATGGATGATTGTCTCCCATTTCATCTTCATTTTCCTTGGCATATACTTTTCCATCGTGAGTTTATTGAAATATTGATTGATTACGGCCCAATAATTAATTATTATTCTTTATACAGTTCAAATCACCATCTTTTATCCGCTGGAGTTTTCTCGCTCTTGTATTTCTATTCTGTTCCATTCGAGCGATTACTGTTTTTAAAACCAAGAAAGTTTCTTACATCTGGACTATCATCTATATTATGGTTTGATTTATCTCTACCATTGTATAATATTATTTATTTCCCTCACAATCAGTATTCTGAATCACGATTATTGATTTCTTTTGCAGATTGGATACCTTGTCGGTATTCTTTACAATCTCTATTTGCTCTATCCTCAGGTACGGTGATAATTATATTGATTTTTCTATCATGAATATTGTTACAGTATGCCGAGTTCATGAAATATAGTCTTATATATAAGTCTCTTGATCTGAAATATCGTATCGCTAAAGGAGACACCATCTATTACGGTATTCATTCTTACAATGCTAATCGATAAACCGATATTTGCTTACCGTAATCAAGTAATCAATGCTTTCAGACTTCTGTTCAGCGATGATGGCTTTCGAATGGAGCAATTATCTTTTCTCGATTGTTATCATTGTTTACGCTATTCATGTACTGTACAAGTTCATTCGACTTTATGAGGTATTTTATATCTTCTGTACATAATATATTGATTGATTAATTGTTTGTTTTTCAGAAGAAAGTCGTACCTCAGAGCGAGATTTCTTCGGTATGATTGATTATCAAGAGAATACGATATTGATAATCAATTCATCCTTTGTTACATTCAATTATTCTTATTCTGTCTATGCATCTTTTGTTCATTTCTTTCTTTATTCTCATTCGTTCGTTGTTTTTGTTGTTTTGTTACCTTGAATAAATGTTGTTACTGTTTTTAATATTTTTTATGATGAATTCGAATTGGTCAGGAGCCAGTTCATTTATCTTTCATAATTGATTCAATTATCGCCTTTCCGAAACCCAAATTTTCGATGACTGAATAATGATTTCCATTGCGGATTCTAAATGTTTAGAACGTTCTTATCATATTGTTTTCTATAAACCGATCAAATTAAGGCATATTACAATGGGTATTTACCCTTGGTATCGTGAAGAAGATCCGCCTAAAAAAAATGAGGACGTTAAGGTACTTATTCTTTTTTTGTTGTATTTTTAAATTGTTCGTTGTCCTTGTCGTTTCATCATCACATTTTGTGTTCTTCTCTGTTACGTGGTTTCCGGCAAACTTGACATCAAAACCGTAGGCGGTGGCGTTTGTTAAAAATCCCTCACCCCACGCTTGTGATGTTGGTAAACAGTTTGCCACCGTTCATGGATACGGCCTTGTTCATTCTGTCTATTTAGAATCCACTCGATTCTCCATCCGACGATGCATCTCCAGTTGATGTAAAGACGAGAGCGAAGGTACGTGTATTATATTTATAAGATAACAAAATAATCGTGTTTTTATAGGCGCTTCGACACGAAGTCTCCGTGGTTCGTGATACACATTTATTTATGTCCAACAATAGGTTTGCCAACTAATTATGAATAATTTAGATGCGTACGGCGATTAAGAGTGATCTACGCTTTTCTCGAGTTTGTTTTATAGTATAATTACGTTATAATTAATTACACGTATTGAAGATCGTCTCTGGAATCTATATCGCCATTCTTCTTTTCATCCTTTTCTGTGCCTCTGCAATTGGTAGCTACTGTCTCATAGTGAGTTCTCTGATATCGATTGATTTTCAAATCACAATACCGTAATTCCAGGAAACTGGAAAGGTTCATCACATTCTTCTAGCTGTTATTATCTGGTCTTTGTTCCTGTATTCGTTCTATTTATGGGTTGGAACAATCAATTTAATCGTATATGTCGATGGTTCGAAGAAACCACTAGAAGCGCTCATTGAGATTTTGGTCTGTTGATTCGTTTTATTCAATAATTAATAACCATCTTTTTTTCCTAATTCCCGTTTATGATATATGACATACCATCCCTAATTTACCATTCTGTTTTTTATAGAAAGCGTTAATCATCGTCATTGTTACTGCATTCGTCTTTTCTATGATCTATGTATGCCCAATCCTTCTTCACCAAAAATCAGTGTCCTCTTAATTCTAGGGCGTGGTGCTCATGTTTAGCGCAAGTACTGTCTCCCGTGTGCATAATATATATCTTAAAGGGAGTCTGCCAAGCAAGTCAAGTTGAGTTCATATAAGTTATCTGATGCATTCGACATCAAACATAAGTGGAAAAAAAATTATAAAAAAATTCTGAACGAATTGCACAGTTATCCAAAGCGCGTGATCTGGGAACTTCCTAGTTTTATCGGCTTCGGCCGTACAAGATCTGTCCATATCGGAACGATTCATTGTATCCATTGTTTCAAAAAATATCTAAAGTAAAAAAATTTTTTTAAACTTTTACATTTACATAGTTAGCATAAGATTAAATGATGTTGAATGGCAGTCTCCCTTTAAGAGGTTACTGTAGTCATGTTTCACATTTATTGATTGTTTATTTCAGATATGTAGTCTATGATTCGGCCTTTTGTTCTCTAACTTGGGCAATATGTGCGGTGGCTCTGTCAGTTCTTCTTCATATGGTTACTGTATTTGAAAATCTATCGATTAAGATCGATGTAAGATTTAACGTGTTTTTATGAGTATTTAATACTATAATAATTTAGACTTACCATCTTTTGAGTGGCTTTACTTTTTTATCCCAAGATAATATCTATAATGTTCTGGTAAGTTCCTATCTGTTAATAACGATTGATATTTATCTATAATTCAGGTAAATTCACTCAAAGGCAAATTCTTGTCTTGTGTGGTTAGTTTTTTCGGTTTCCTGTACCGGTATTTTAAGTGAATCTATTCTATTTAGGAAGAGGGATTGGAGATTTTTAAGGAACAAATATCTAGTGAACTATCTACAGTATGCATGGGATCTTGCGATACTGAGGTACTATAACTTCTCATTAAGAGTACTGTATCATATTGATTGTTCTTAGTTAGCGGCCATGGCTTGTCTTGTATTTACGACTATATGCCATTTCGTCTTCATTTTCCTTGGCATATACTTTGTGAACGTTAGTTTTTCGAAATATTGACTTCCAAATAATTAATTTTTATTCTCTATCCAGTTCAATTCACCAACTTTTATCATCTGTGGTCTTCTCGCTCTCGTATTTCTATTCTGTTCCATTCGAGCGATTATAACCGAGAACGTTTCTCATATCCGAACTGTCATCTACATTATGGTTTGATTTATTTCTCCCATTAAGCACAGTTTTCCTAATCATGATTATTGATTTATTTACAGATGGGATACGTTGTCGGTATCCTTTACAATCTCTATTTCCTCTATCCTCAGGTAAGGTGATCATTATATTGATTTTCCTATCATGAATTTTGTTACAGTATGCCGAGTACCTGAAAGATAGTCTTTTATATAATTCTCTTCCTCTGAAAGTTACTATCGCGAAAGCAGACATCTATTTCGGTATTCATTCTTCCAATGCTAAGCGATTCTTGCATACCGTAATGAAGTAATCAATACTTTCACTCTTCTGTTCAGCGAAGATGGTTTTCGAATGGAACATTTGTATTCTATCCATTATTATCATTGTTTACGCTATTCATGTACTGTACAAGTTCACTCGACTCTGAAGTATTCTGGATACTGTAACTGTGCATGATTTATTGATTTATCTTTTTCAGAAGAAAGCCGTGCCTCAGAGTGGAAATTGTCCGGTATGATTGATTATCTTCAGAATATGATATTGACAATCAATTCATCCTTTGTTACATTCAATTATTCTTATTCTGTCTATGCATATTTTATTCATTTATTTCTTTACCTTCATTCGTTCATTGTTTTTGTTGTTGTTGCTTTGTTGCCTTTTAATAAATGTTGTTATTGTTTTTATATTTATTTTGTGATGAATTCAAATTGGTCAGAAGCCAGTTTATATATCTTTCGTTTTTGATTCAATTATCGATTTTTGGATGCGCAAATCTTAAATGACTTAAAATGATTTCCATTGTTCTTTACTTTGAGTCAGCACAGTAATGAATATCGTTTTCGATTATGTGGTAATTTATAACTTGTGCATAATTGGAATGGATAAAACTTTGTTATTGCACCTACCTATAGTCCGTATAAAGTGCACTTGTGTAATTTCCTTTCTACTGGGTGCTAAACAGAGAACTATCGATCGACTCCCCACTATTTTCTCCCTTCCTTCCTCGCTCTCTCTGATCTACCTACTATCTCACTTGTGCTCTCTCTCTAAACATAGAAACGCATTGTGGCTGTGGCTGGCTACTTTCGTACCAAATAAACAAGTGTATTTTATACGGTCAATATCTTTGATCTTATTTCGGAGTTTGACCGTTCTTGAATATCTGTCATTTCCTCCTTTCTTTATCTTTAATAACTGTGTGAAACACACTTGACCTGTTACTGCGATTTTTATCTGAATTTTCGAGTAAATTGTACTATTCGAGTCTATTCTTCTTATAAAGTTACCGTAATGTTTATGTTTTGTAAATCTATCAAATTGAGATATACGCCAATGGATGTACTTCCTTTAATTCGTGAGGATGATCCACCTCCAAAATATGAAGATATCGAGGTGAGTAATTTATTTCTGTTCAAGAGTTTCGAAAATAAATTTTAAAATGCGAGAGATTGTGCTATGAGACAGAAGATTAGCACGGATCTCCTGTAAGAATGAAAGAAGCCATGCGACCGTTTTAAAAATTTTTTCTCCGATTTGGCTGATACTTGGTTAGTTAATCATAATGAGGGAAAAGAGAAGGCATAACCACTTGTTTTCGCCAAATATGCATTTTTATCGATTTTTTGATCTACAACTTTGTGGAGTCATATCTCACTCAAATTTTGACCTACAGCGTGAAATTTTTTTTTCAATCGACTCGAAATGAACTAATCTAGAAGTTACTCAACACAATGTACGCGCGAAAACGTCATCTTCTACCTGTTTTCTTCGAAAAACTGATTTTTTGGGTACAAAATGCAAATTTTCTCAAAATTTTTCAACAAAGGGTACGATTTTTATTCGCAATTCTGTTTCCTCATCCTCGAATTGAGGTACTCACATATTTCTTAAGTCATAAGTCGCGGCACCCGATATCGATCCTCAGAGGGAACCCGGACTTTGCGTTATTTTCATTCAAAAATGCATTTCGTATCTCCTCTCTCTTCATTTTCGTGCAAATTCGCACTCAAGGTATACCAATCGAAAGCTCTCGACGAGCTCTACAAAAATGACCGAATAGCACAAGTCATGAAATTTGATCGTTTTCAAGATATGCCAGAAAAACCTTTTATTCTCCACTTTTTTGCTGTACAATGCAATTGATTCACGGTGCTATTTGCTCCCTAGAACGTGTTTTGCTTATATCAACGTGTTTTGCTTATATTTTGTTATTAGTGTTATAGAAAAGAAAAAAAACAGCAAATAAAATAGCAAAGATATAAATATGTTTATCTTAGATATTCAAAGAATCATTGGAAAATAAGCATTTTGAAATACGAAACTGTTCATCGATGTTTCCGATATTGGAATCTGAATGGTCGAAAAAAATATCCGGATCATCAAAATACTCCTTCAGATCACTGTGAAGGAAATCATAGACAGCGTCAGCAGTAATCTCTCTATCATCCTCCACCACGACCTCCTCCTCGATCTGAATCTCATCCTCCTCCAAATCCATGAGCAAATCATCCAGGAGCGCTCTTTTTCTTCTACTCTTCACTCCGTTACTATCCAGTTGCTTCTTCTTCGCTGTGACGAGAGTTCTGATGAGGTTCTTGATTTGCTCGTGGGTCATTCTCTCAGCAGGAAGGATGTCCACTCTTTCTTTCATTCTTTTCTCGACCTCCTCCGCACGCAACTTCACAACAACATACGTGGTTAGAGAGCAAAGTGAAAGTGAAAGCGAATATATCTATCTCTCGTTCAGTGAGAGGGCACGAGAAAAGAGTGCAAAAAACACATTGGAGAAAGCACACAACGTCTCGTTGTGAATCAATTGCATTGTACAGCAAAAAAGTGGAGAATAAAAGGTTTTTCTGGCATATCTTGAAAACGATCAAATTTCATGACTTGTGCTATTCGGTCATTTTTGTAGAGCTCGTCGAGAGCTTTCGATTGGTATACCTTGAGTGCGAATTTGCACGAAAATGAAGAGAGAGGAGATACGAAATGTATTTTTGAATGAAAATAACGCAAAGTCCGGGTTCCCTCTGAGGATCGATATCGGGTGCCACGACTTATGGCTTAAGAAATATGTGAGTACCTCAATTCGAGGATGAGGAAACAGAATTGCGAATAAAAATCGTACCCTTTGTTGAAAAATTCTGAGGAAATTTGCATTTTGTACCCAAAAAATCAGTTTTTCGAAGAAAACAGGTAGAAGATGACGTTTTCGCGCGTACATTGTGTAGAGTAACTTCTAGATTAGTTCATTTCGAGTCGATTGAAAAAAAATTTCACGCTGTAGGTCAAAATTTGAGTGAGATATGACTCCCCAAAGTTGTAGATCAAAAAATCGATAAAAATGCAAATTTGGCGAAAACAAGTGGTTATGCCTTCTCTTTTCCCTCATTATGATTAACTAACCAAGTATCAGCCAAATCGGAGAAAAAATTTTTAAAACGGTCGCAAAAGGGGTCTCATTTTCCTACATTTTTACAGGAGATCCGTGTTAGATAAAAAGCCAAATAAAGAGTGAACACACAAAACGAGAGATGTCAAGACAGTCATGGATGATGATAACATATAGGGTGATGTAAACAATAAATTTTGGCAAACTTGTGCTTTTTGCAGGTGTGTGACAACGCCAAACGATTGACAACTTTATCGGAGAACTTTGTTGTCAGACTTCAAAAAGTAAAACGATTGTAGTCAAAAGTATGAAATAAATAAATGTGGCAACAGATAGTGACTATTTTGTAGACAGACAAGAAAACTGAGGATGATACATGTCAGAACACGTTAGTTCAGCCTCTGTAATAGCGAGGCAACAATGAATGGCTAATCACGTTTTCCAACTTATAAAGAGGGCGAGGCGGATGCCAGGCGGGTTTGGTGGGCTGCATTAGAGAGGGTGTGCGTGCGAGATGGCATCAAATGATTCTATCTGTCACACTCTCCGCCGCGTCACCAAACCCGTCTGAGGTGCGCCGCTTTGACTAATGAACTATCGTCTCATTATTATGAGGATGTGAAAATGCACCAAAAATGGAATGACTAGAGAAATGTGCTTCTTTCTATTCAGACAACAAAAAATATTCGTTTTGATGTCAATGAGAAGGCAAGAATCGATTGACATCAAAAATAAGATTTTTTGTTGTCTGACTAGAAAGAAGCACATTTCTCTGGTCATGACTTGAATCATCCTCATTTTTCTTGTCTGTCAACAGTTCATTCATTAATTGCAACCACTAATATTTATTAGACACATTGACAACAATCTGTATTAAATTTGATGTCTGACTGCAATTGGGTGCGATAAAGTTGTCAATCCTTGTCACGCACCTGCAAAAAGCACAAGTTTGCCACAATTTATTGTTTACATCACCCTATATTGTGATTGTGTAGATACCGTATACCATATATGGTATGGCCATATCTGCGGTTTCTTCATACGGTTTTTCGTCGATTTATGTAGTTAAGAGAGATGGTCGTTAAGACTCGACCACCCCCGGACACGTGCGCTAGTAATGGGAACTGGGGGGCCATACTTGGGTGTTAGGAGTGTCACCGGCCCTTATTACACAAAACAGCAGAAATTTCCTGTTTGTGCCCTCAGGCTATTATAAAAATTAATTTAAAACGCACTCTCCCTAACAGCGGGGGGCAGCGACAGGGGGAGGGCACAAAGTTTCAAAATCATCCTAAACCATTCATATTTGGTGGTTGGAGTCCCTAGGGGTGGGATACACTTCAGCCAAAAAATTGACCCGAATTATCGATTTTTGATCTACCAAAACTGAAAAAATCAAATTGATTTTTTCCTATTGTGTCATATATCATTCGAAAGAGCGTTGAAAGTTATGTAAAACTGACAAGTTTCAAAAGATTTCGTTCATTGGTTTTTGAGAAAAATCCGTTTTGCGAAAAAATGCAAGATTTTTTTCCTTTCGATAAATAGCAGACCACTTTCCAGAAATCTCTTGTTCCTGCCCCAGTTGAAATATTGTGTAAAAATAGCAGGGCTATTCGAATAACACAGTCATTTTAAAAATCTGCGTTCCGGAATATGACATATTGCCAAAAAACTAGCGCTTTTTAGCGTTACAATCGTCGACGCGGGTTCGATTCCGGCCAGGGGTCAAAATTTTTGCAAATTTTTTTAGTTCCCTTTTGGCTTCTAATCATCTTTTTTCGATGTTTAGGAATGTTTTAATTGGTTTTCATAATACTTCAAATGATTTTTAGTTATTTTATTTGTTGTTTTTCCGGTACGTGAACTTATTTTCTAAAGTAGTCACTCACTCAAATCGACCAAAGTAAGAAAACATCGTAAAAACAAGAATAGAAAGAGCACTAAATGTCAGTTTATATTGACGCCGCTGCTTGCTATCCATCAATCTAGATACGTGTTTTCTTTATAAAGTACACTTTTACTATAGTACACTCGAGACTCATTCTAAACATTGCGGTTCTTCCTCACTACCACATATTTTGCTGTTCTCTTGAAATGTTCATTGCTTAACCAAATTTAATTGTTATTTGTCACTCATATTGCAACTTAGGAAGATGTTGAAGACAATTGTTTTCTTTCTCCTTCTTCTTTCCGCTCACAGTCGACCATCCTTCAAAGATTCGAATGAGGCTCAAACAGGAGCCGTAAAGGTGTGTTAGACAGTTAATGCTGTTGAATGCTGATATTTTTAAATAATAATATATTGTTATTGTAGCGTAATGGTGACAATACTGATGAGGATACGAAGCGCATCAGACTTGACGAGAATGAGGCCGAACTGAAATTGCTTTCGAAGACATGCTATTTTAGTACTGAAAGAAAGAACATTCTTGAGAAGTTTTAATGGCATCATTTAGGCAAAAAGAATAACGTTTGTTGGTGCTCCCGCTGATCAAGGCCAGTTTCTACGTACTCGATACAATCCTGCAAAATTACAATATTTTATTGACTTCATTACGAGGTATCAAACTTTATGAATTATTTTAAATAATTCTATATAAAAGGCCCGAAATTATGTCGGATCTACCATTTGGAGACATCGTCCGGTCGATTGCTTGATGCGACTTCTATTTTTTTGGCCACAGTTGAAGAGGAACCAGTATCCAAAAACAAACTCCTGAAAGTAAGGGCAATGGAAAACCTAATATTTCTCTATTCATTTCAAGTGTCGGAACTAAATGACTTCAAATTCGAATCAAACGGAATACGAGCATGGAGGCACAGGGACATCGGAGTTGGGATATTTTTTCCTGAATCAAAGTTCGTCGATAGAGGGAACGGCGGAGTACTACGAATCGATAAGATAGGAGGACACTATGCAATGGAAGATGGACTAAATTACGAAAATTATTGGAGATTCTCGCCGAGTTCAGTAGTATCTTGCCATAAGAAAAAAGCTCTAGAAGATCTACCTATTCTCAAACACGTCGACGATGAAAAACTGTATCAGTGTAAAGAAACAACATGTTCTGCATCGTTTTCCACAATGGGTGATTTGGAAAAGCATAATCTAAAAGGATCGCACTGTGATGCTCCTCTCAAGTTCACCCTACGTGATACCACACTTCGAATGTTTGCGGACAGGATCGAAGGTGCACGTGCGAACCGAATAAGCATCCCTGAGGTGGATGATGCTATTGCCGAAGTGAATGAAGCAGATAAGCAAGTCTCCGAGATTGTTGAGAAGGGATATGCGCTCAAGACGAAGAAATTGGCAACTCGATACACGGAAAAAGCGAAGGATTTTGTTATCATGCTATTCGATGAGGGAATCAATAAGGGAACCAAAGTGTCCGCTGAAGATGGCGAGAAAAGAATGCGAGAAGCGATAAACCCGGATGGATCGAGGATGTTTTCACCGGAGGAAAGATTAAGTGCACGCCAAATTAGTTCATATTATAATAGAATAAAGACTGCAAGAGCCACGGCATCCGTTAACATTGATAAAAAGAGAAAACAAAGTGGAATTCGAGCGAAACGCTCTTCAATCGATGTGGATAGCGATGCACTAAATTTCGATACAGAATGGAGGAATTTGCTGAACGAATTGGACAAGAACGAAGCTGATGAAATAGATGATGAGGAGTTGATTTCTGATGAAGATCTAATTGTCACTTCCATAAGAAACAACATGAACGAAATATTCAACATGGACGAAACAATTGAATTGGAGAATTAATCAATGTTAATTGTGTTGAGAAAGAAGTTATAAAATGATGACGATACATATATTTGATGTCCCAAATGTATCATTTGATAAACATGTTTAAAAATAGAGACCACTTTCAGAACATTGCATTTTAGATATTAATCTATCTGAAAACCAATTAAAAAAGTACTAAACATAAAAAAAAGATGATTAGAAGCCAAAAGGGAACTAAAAAAAATTTGCAAAAATTTTGACCCCTGGCCGGAATCGAACCCGCGTCGACGATTGTAACGCTAAAAAGCGCTAGTTTTTTGGCAATATGTCATATTCCGGAACGCAGATTTTTAAAATGACTGTGTTATTCGGATAGCCCTGCTATTTTTACACAATATTTCAACTGGGGCAGGAACAAGAGATTTCTGGAAAGTGGTCTACTATTTATCGAAAGGAAAAAAATCTTGCATTTTTTCGCAAAAACGGATTTTTCTCAAAAACCAATGAACGAAATCTTTTGAAACTTGTCAGTTTTACACAACTTTCAACGCTCTTTCGAATGATATATGACACAATAGGAAAAAATCAATTTGATTTTTTCAGTTTTGGTAGATCAAAAATCGATAATTCGGGTCAATTTTTTGGCTGAAGTGTATCCCACCCCTAGGGACTCCAACCACCAAATATGAATGGTTTAGGATGATTTTGAAACTTTGTGCCCTCCCCCCTCCGCCCTTACAGAGAGCGCGTTTTAAGTGCAAAAACGTTTAAAAATCATAATTTCTCAAATTGTTGAGATAAATTCCAAATATCATTTGCGATGCGTCTAGGGTGCATAGAGCTTGCTAATTCACTATTAGCATCGAATGTGCGTTGATTCCTAAACCACTTTTTTGACGTAAAATGTTGGTTTTTTCGGACAAATTATCGCTTGTTGTAGATTGCTGCAAAGATTTCTGACCAGGTATTGTAGCCTAAGCAATTCTGCATTGATTTCACTTAAAACCGGGTTCTTCCCTTTAGACCATCTTGCCGAAATTTTCGCTCGAATTTCCGTCATCGATGGTTTTCCCGAACAAATGTATTTTCCAAACGTATTTTCCAAACGATTGGTGCGGAATTGTGGTCTACACAAAGTTTCGAGGTGAGACCAGTCAAATGACACAAGAAGCCCATCACTTGGATCAATTTGAAAATTTCGATTTTCATGACCCGGGGGTCATGGTCTGAAAATTTCAAAATTTCTCAAGTTTGAAATGTTTTCATTTATGCGGCTTATTGTGAAGTACTGATGATGTGAATAATATTCAGCCAATGCTCAATGGCTGAACTCTCTTTTAAACCATTTTTTCTTAAATTTTCATTCCGAATGTGTGCGAAAAATCAGAATTGTGTTTGAATCAGTTTCCAATTTGCTTTCTGTAACATTCTGTGATAGTACTTTACAATGTACATAATCAATATGAAAATCGTTGATTTTCGAAAATTCATATTTTTTTACCATGACCCCGGGGTCATGGAAATCGATTTTTCAAAAGTGAACCAAATGTCGGGATTTCAGTTCTACTATGTTTACTCAACGTGAAACTTCACATTGTCATTGTCATTTGCTCATTGTCGCAGCATTCGAGTCGACAAACTGCAATATTTCAAAAATTTACCGTGAAAGTAGGCACTCAAATTTAATTTTCTGAATTTTCGAAAATAAACAATTTTCATATTGATTATGTACATTGTAAAGTACTATGACGGAATGTTACAGAAAGCAAGTTGGAACCTGATTCAAACACAATTCTGATTTTTCGCACACATTCGGAATGAAAATTTAAGAAAAAAATGGTTTAAAAGAGAGTTCAGCCATTGAGCATTGGCTGAATATTATTCACATCATTAGTACTTCACAATAAGCCACATAAATGAAAACATTTCAAACTTGAGAAATTTTAAAATTTTCGGACCATGACCCCCGGGTCATGAAAATCGAAATTTTCAAATTTATCCAAGTGATGGGCTTCTTGTGTCATTTGACTGGTCTCACCTCAAAACTTTGTGTAGACCACAATTCCGCACCAATCGTTTGGAAAATACGTTTGAAAAATACATTTGTTCGGGAAAACCATCGATGACGGAAATTCGAGCGAAAATTTCGGCAAGATGGTCTAAAGGGAAGAACCCGGTTTTAAGTGAAATCAATGCAGAATTGCTTAGGCTACAATACCTGGTCGGAAATCTTTGCAGCAATCTACAACAAGCGATAATTTGTCCGAAAAAAACAAAAATTTTATGTAAAAAAGTGGTTTAGGAATCAACGCACATTGGATGCTAATAGTGAATTAGCAAGCTCTGTGCACCCTAGACGCATCGCAAATGATATTTGGAATTTATCTCAACAATTTGAGAAAGTATGATTTTTAAACGTTTTTGCATTTAAATTAATTTTTCTAATAGCCTGAGGGCACAAACAGGAAATTTCTCCTGTTTTGTGTAATAAGGGCCGGTGACACTCCTAACACCCAAGTATGGACCCCCAGTTCCCATTGCTAGCGCACGTGTCCGGGGGTGGTCAAATATGATCGAGTCTTAGGGAACATGCCTCTTAAGAGAGTGCTACATGGTGAAATGACCGTTGACATGTGCTTCATTTTCACTTAACTAATTATTATCACTGGTTTAGTGTTCATTCAATAATTCTGCGCCATTTGACGTCAAGACAAGAGCTCAGGTACACACTTTTTACTTACCATAATAACAAATTTAACCGATATCTGTTTAGGTGCTCCAGGACGAAGTCTGCCGGGTTCGTCAAATACATTTACTGTCATAAATATGTATTAAGTTTAAATATGGTGATAATAAAATCTATAATTCAGATGCTTCAATCGATTCGCAATGATCTACGCTTCTCTCGGGTATTCTTTCATTGATAATATCATTTCTTTAATGAACATAATTAAAGATTCTCTCCGGTATCTATATCATTGTTATTTCACTCGTGGCTCTTTTCATCTCAGGACTCTGCGCTCTTCATCTTACGGTAGTCACTCTGATATCGATTGATTTCGGTATTAATAATGTAATTATAGAGACTACAAGAGGAGGCTCATTTCACTCTGATAGCTTCTATCGTCTGTGTGTTGTCTTTGTATGTGATTCGGGTCTCAACAAGAACGATTACGGTAGTCATGAATATCGATGAATCGATCAAACCACTTCACACACTCATCAAGCTTTTGGTTCGTTGGTTCGAATTATTCTCGATTAATTTATCTCTCATTATTTAATATCAGAATACAAAACTCATTTCCAGAACGTGCTCGTCATGGTATTTCTTGCTGCCTATGCTCAATCGACACTCTGTGTATGTTCCAATACCGATTTATCTTACTTGAATAATAATCAATATTGACTATATTGTAGGGTACGGTAGTTATCGAGCACGCACTCGACTCACATGCGGATAGTCTGTACGGCAGGTTACGGTAGCCAGGGTTAGAGTCTTATTGATTGAAAAAATTCAGAGATCCTAGCTACGCTCTTGCCCTTTGGTCTCTAACATGGACAGTATGCGTGGTGGCTCTGCCAATTCTTCTTCATATGATTACTGTATTCGACAATCTATTAATTAAAATGAAGGTTAGATTTAACGGTGTGGCACTTTTAACTAAATAGGAGTAATTTAGATGTACCGTCAGTTGGGTGATGTCAGTACTGTATTGAGAGCTGAGATTAATCGTATTGTGGTAAGATCAATCAATAATATCGATTAACAATCATTATTTAATTCAGGAAACTTCGTTCAATGCAGACACAGTGAATGATATGGTGAGCTTGCTTCACACTTTCCAAATCTCAAACTTTAATCGATAAATTAAGCGGTTAATCGATAATATTCAGGAAGCTAAAGTGAAGAAAATGAAAGACAATAGATCAGATGAACATTCAACTGTGTTTATGGGATTTTGCTCTACCAAGGTATGGTGTCTTCTTCTCACGATCGTTTTAAGATATTGATTTATTTTCAGTCAGTGGCTATGTTTTACCTGGTATTGATCATTGTTGTGAATGTATTCTTGGCCCTACTGGCCATATACTCAACGATCGTTAGTTTATTGATCTATTGATTGATTGATTCGTTCAATATTTAATCATTCAACTTTGTATTCAGTTTGTATCATCTGTTCATATCATATCATTTCTTCTCATCATCTCATTTCTTTTCTTCGCTCTCCGTTCATTCGAATCGATTCGTCATATCAAGAAAGAATCTCGTGTCGAAACACTCATATCTTGCTTGGTTAGTTTTTTTATCCCTCGAGATGATTATTACAATATTCCGAATCACGATTATCGATTTTTGGAATACTTCAGCTAAACATCTTTTACAGATTGGATCATTTATGTACGCTCTCGTCTGCCTCTACTTCCTCTACGATTCGGTAATTCGTTCACGATATCGATTTTTTCCTCGAATCATGAATACTGTTACAGTATGCCACACACATGATCCGTTTGTGGAACACTCCATTAATGATAACTCATAACGATAGTGGATACGCTGATTATTACAGTATGTTTATACAATTTAATGCATGGTGTTTTTGAATCGATACAGTAGTTTTTTTGCATCGATATATATATACGGTAGTTAACTAATTGATGTTCCAGAACACAGTAGTCAGGCTGCGTATGTAATTCTCGAGTGGAATGGTTGCCTGTTATCGATCGTTATCATTACCCATGCAATTCGTGTATTTCACAAATTGAGCCGTCTCTGCGAGGTATAGTGTATAATTCGGATACTGTAGTCTCTAATAATGTATCAATTATTTGTTTACAGGAAAGAGTTATGCTCGAGAACCTTGATAGTCAGATCTGATTATTGATTACCAATAGAAGATTATGTGGAGAATTTATCAACGTTTCATGTATTTTATGTAGATAATCATGTTTGATCAATTCTTATTACCGGTTTTTTTGTATTCCTGTATCATTTTTGTTCAATTATTCTAAATTTATTGTAGATCGAATCCATCATTGTTGTGGTATGCTTTGTTCTTGTAACTTTTATGAGACTAGTAACTTTTGTGAGAAGAATAACAGATTATTGTATATTTCTTCGCTGAAACAATCTCTAAATAATATCGAAATCAGAAATTTCGAAGGGTACCGATCTTGCAAGCTTCTTTATTGATTGATCCCATTCTGCTGAATGTTATACCCTAAAGGAGCGCTCTAAGACGCGGGTGGTCATGAATGGATCTATTCCGAATTCACTTGTGACCATGCGCCAGGCACTCTCGGTGATCTTCCCAAGACCTTGTCTATGTAACAAGGAGTTGTTGAATTCCTTTACGTCTCCGAACCGATTCACCATCACATGGAAATAGATTACTCCTTGGCCGTAAACGTCGAGTTGACGTTGGGCAACGGCTAATCAATAGTCGAAATTTAGGAGAGAAAGTTCAAATTGTAGGAGGGAATGCAGTTAAGTTAAATCTTTTCCATCATTTATCCATTGACAGTAAATGTGCGATGCGGAGCAAAAATAGGAATAACAACTATAGAAGTAAAACGTTCAAGAGTTGGGTCAGATTCAGTAAACAGGAAAGGCGCTGTGATTGTTGCAATGAATCGTCAGACCACCCATATCGAAAAATAATTATTAGATTTATGCGTTCATTTCGAACAAATTGAGGAGACAAATAGATTTATTTATTTAAATTACTAGCAATAAATATAAATTCGCTCAACGGTCAAACATTTCCACTTATCTCGTGCTCAATCAACGAATGAGGTAGTAAGCTACTCGTTCAATAACCTGAATAATTAAAAATTTGAGATATCCTCACAATGATAAACAACAATAGGAATACCAGAAAAGAACTTTTTTTTCGAAAACAAAAACATTTATCAAAACAAACAAAAAGTGAAATAACAGACGAAATATTAACTTTAAAAGAACAATAACAAAGAGAAAGATTTACAGATATTATCAGATATACAATTGATATAGTCAGACTACTTCTTCAAATTCATTGATTGATTCATTCGTGAATAACATGAGTCAATACTTCTGTAAAGTGATCGAAGATAACAGATGAGATAAAGAACCCATAACTGAATTTAATTTTGTTTACATTAGATTTCAAGAATACTCTAATATGAAACTCTCCACTCTCTGATCGAATTCTCTCGCACACAGATAAAGCGAGAGAGTGGGTGGTCAGAGAGGATAATTCATTTAGCCACAAACCTTCAAGGTTATCTTCGGCTTACTGATCTTCACCTCCTTTTTGCATTCCTCTTTTGTAGCATCGGCTACAGTTACTGATGCTTCCTTAACAGAGACCACATCCTTCGAATCGATATTTTGAGTCGTCTACGGATAGATAATATCGATTAGATATTATATAAAGTACGAAAATATACAAGGCTTCATTCGTGAACAACACGATTCAATGTTTCTGTAAAGATACCGAAGATATAAGTTTTTTAAAGCTAACTGAATATAATTTTGTTTACATCTAATTTAACGAGTACATGACGAAGTAGGCACGTAACGCTAATGTATTTTATATACGGATTAACCACAAACCTTCAATGTTCTCCTCGCCTTTCTGATCTCCCTCTTCTTCATACAATCAACCTTTGTATCATCTTCTACTGATACTTCCTTAACGGGGACCACATCGTTCCAATCGATTTGTCGAGCCGTCTATGTATAGAATATATCGGTTAAACATTACATAATCTTCGAAAACTAAAAAAAAATACTAAAAAAGCTAAATTGTTGATTGATTGATAAATACATAAATCAATACCGGACGGCAGACAGTACAGAAGAATGGACCTGAATGAAAAATCAATTTCGATAAATGTCCATCAATCAATAAATGGTATCAATCAATCAATATTTAAGTATTAAAGAAATCAAAATTACCCTCCGGAAGTTGCCTAACTCTATAGGGATCGGCGCAGTCCTGATGCTGCCAACGACTACAATTCAGAATCAATCAATAGCTGCTACAGTATGCTCCGAACTTACGTGCATTCCACGCAGGAGATGATGGTGTGGTCCGGGTGCTTCAGTTGTGAACAAAGTCCGCAATTGGGAAGAGGCCAATTATCATTACTACATTTCACAGTCACCTCAACCTTAACAAAATAACTTCATTATTCATTCATTTACTACTATAATTATTTGCAACGCTTGTTTCCATATGTTTTGTATATCTATATACATGAAAATGAGTTCAAATATATCAACACATACATTATCACTATCTTCCGTGGCATTCAGTTTTGGTTCGTCCACTTCCACCTCACGTCTCTAAAATAGATAATATAACAGCAGAAACAGTCGTCACTCAAAATCATATATATGGGCAGCATAAAGAGAAACAAATTTAGATGTAAGTTTTGCAAAAATTTTGAAAATTCCACGCATCTTTGCTTATAAACATTCCCACGAAATAATATCAACGAAATAGTGTACGCAATGAAGGATTATCCTGATCTATATCCAGTGCTACGACATTATAATAAATCTACCGTATTCTGGCCAAAAGTATCGTACCAGGTGACATTTGCAACGACACGAGTCCATGCATTCTGAATCATCCGACCTTTGTGCTAGTGCACGATCGACCGCATCCTCATCCTCTTCTCCATCATATACCGTATCTCTGATATCGTCCTCATATACAGTATCCTGCTCCTCCCATTCTCCTCCATACACCGTATCCCTTGCTATATTTCTGTACATCCTATCATGTTCTTCTTCACCTTCATCATCTACCGTAACCACGATATCTCCATGTACCGTATCCTCTTCCACAATAATCGGTTCTTCCTCATTCTCTTCCACGACAATTGGCTTCTGGAACAATTCAATTATTCGAATATAGCACCAACGAAAGATATCCCATAATCAATATCTAATAGAATACGGTAAGTGTGTACTACGGTATCTATATTCTAATCGATAATATAAGATATGGTTAGTATAGAATACTGTACCCTTCTATTTGGAGGTCGAATCCACGCGACTTTAGGCTCATAGAGATACATCATGAGTAAGAGACGAGAGATCGATGTACACTATAAATCAATCGATAAATCAATCAATCAATGCGTCAAAGAATCAATCAATCCTTCATACATGAGCAACCCTTCAAAGTAACTAAAAGCACATGCAGTCTGTACGTCACATAAGCAAATATCTAATTTTTTTTTGATAACCTCTTTTAAAAGTTCTGTTCTTTCCCATATGCAGCCAGCCACATACGGGAACATTTTCAGACAGAAATTTTTTTTAGGATGTTGCTGATGTATGAAATCGATGGAATTTTCAAAGATAAAATCTATTTGAGGATCAAAATCAATATTTGTACAGTATCTCCCACAATCATAAATAAATGAGACCTTGGCGAGATAGGTCCGCTGGTGCTTGTCCTGGTACGCTGATGGAGGAGGCTGCAAAAGTAATTGTAGTCATTCAATCAATATTACCTCATGATAAATCAATAATCTACCGTACCCCGCGTGAAGGACCATCGCCTCCAATCTCATTCGCTTCGCGTTGAAGCTAAAGAAATCTATTTTTTAAATAAATAAAATATAAATTAGGGTAAGAGAAACCATAATGTTCATTAAATATTCATTAAATAATCAATAAAAATTACATGAATCAGTAAGATATGCGACTCGGACGCCATATGTTGACAGAATCCATAGACAGTCTCGAAGATCAGCTCACACAACGAACAGTACGGTATCTGGGAGAAATATTGATCGACTCATCATATCAAAGGATATCGGATCCCTGACAAAACGGCAACGGATTTGATTTTACCGACATGTATCACATATGTGCCATTTTTAAAAGTTGCGAATGAGTAGACTAAGGGAATATTTTGTGCCAAAAGAAACCGTAACCGCCACATACCGTATCCTCCTCAAGCATCTCCTCCTTGAGAGCAGCACACAGCTCGAATGGGCCGTTCATATGGTACTCCAGTTCAGTGCTCTCCTGGAAAAGTCAATTTAAAACGCGGTCTCTGTAAGAACGTCAGAATTCCAACCGAACATGGCACAGTATTTTCAAAATGGTCCGATTTCGCTCAAACTTTCAGGACAGAGTGCCTAGGGGTGGGATACACTTCAGCCAAAAAATTGGACCCGTATGTTGATCTTTGATCTTTGATCTTCGGAATTTTCAACGTAATATTAACCCCTCATGCTATACACTAGAGTGGTGGGAGAGAATCACGGATGATTTTCCCCCTGGCCCTTTTCTGCCGGGTGACCCGACGAGAGACTGTTTACAGCCTCACTCTCTCTCGGGTGAGTGATCAACGAGACATAGAGTCTAATAAGAGTTGGATTGTCGGGTCATCCAAGGCTCAGTCCGATCTTCTCAAAAAGCGGAAATCGGACAGATTTGATAAACACATAGTTGGATTTGGATTTTCGGGAGCTTCCTTGCAATAGTTGAGACAAGTGAAATATGTTTTTTTGATTTCTCGCAAATTTTCATGGTAAAATTACTAATTTGTTCAGAAATACGAGTTTAAGATGAAAATTAATTTATTATTATTATCATTAATATTCGGGAACACTTTAAAAAGCCGGAAAAGCGATAAAACGGGTCAATACAATGAAACATCGGAGGGTAATGTATAACTTTTTACGCCCGAGAGCGCGACTAGGGCAGTGTGAAATAGAGTTGGCTATTCGGGGGTTGCGGGCCCGCAATGGCATTGATTTAATTGCTAGTGATTGCGGGCTCGCAGTGCGGCGTAAAATCATTGCGGGCCCGCAACGACTACTCCATTACTTTTTGACTACTTTTTGTGATCGGTCGTTCTTCTCTGTTCTCAAGTAAACGAGAGAGCGAAGGAAAGTGAAGAGAACAGAAGAACGACCGATCACAAAAATTGTCAAGATAGAAATAAAGTAGCCATAGCGGGTCCGCAATGATTTTACAGAGTATTGCGGGCCCGCAATTGTATGCGTTATTGCCAACCCTAGTGTGAAATCATCTTCTAATTCATCCTCGGAACATTCTTCATCAAAGTCACTCTCATCACATATTTTATGCAATCGACCCTTCTATCGATAGCCCGTGAAGTGCTCGTTTCATATATACACTTCTTTCCTAATTTGGTTCACGTATACTCTAACAAAATCTTCTTAAACATGCGAAAAAGGCACATTTTAGCCACAATTCCACCCATTACAACTTTACTTAAACTTCGACTTTTCTATTATTAAAAAGCATATTCCTCATGTTCTTTGTTTGCTGATTCCAAATATGCTTTCAGTTTCTCAATCCGACTAATACAAACTGAGAAAAACTCATTGATTCTCGCTTGACCCGACAGATTCCAACTCACCCGACGGTTGGCGAGTGAAAATGCCAGTGGGGACAGTGACCATACATTTTCGATACCCTCGCCGTCTATTTTTATATAGTGGGTCAATTCTCGAAATAGGGTGGGTTGATTAAAAAATTCGTTATTTTCGCATAAAAATCGTCATTTTTAGCTTCATTTTTTTATCAAGTGGCCTAAAATGGGCCTTATATAGTGGGTCAATCCTCGCACTGCGAGGGTATGGCAATGTATGACAGTGACCCGATGAGAGTCTATGATGAGTGGCCAAGGCGAGGGACTTAGATTCTCTCCCACCACCCTACTATACACCATTCGATAGAGCGTGAAAAGTTGTGCCAGGAGCCAAATTTTCGAAGATGTAGGTGCTCTGCTATTCGAGAAACAGAAGAAAATGTTGAAAAACAGCGTGATCTCTATTTTCAAAAAATATTTTCGCCATGTTCCAATAGCGGCCGCCCCCTAGAAATTACGTTGTATATGCAAAATTGGATGGAGAATCCGATAAAAATAGTCTCCAGTCTGTCCGACATGCCAGGCATGCACTTTTTCGCGAAAAACTAGCGTTAGCTAGCGTTCGCGTTAGCTAAGTTAGCGACCCGGGTTCGAGTCCGCCTCCCGACAACAAATTTTTGCAACTTTTTTTCGACCACTAATTGAGCTCAATTCAACAAAATTTCATAATTCATGTGTTTTCACAGTGGTCTGACAATTGCTTGACTAATTTTTAAGTGATTTCATGTTTATGTGGTGTTACATTTTCACGCGGTCATTCGAAATAGTGCTGCATTCGGAAACGTGTCCACCAACTTTGATTTTGAAGTGTTTTGGGTCCAAAGGGCCCTCAATTGGGATACGGTAAGAAGTTACCGTAACGATGGATCAATAATTAATCTAACTAACTAACTAACTATTCTAGTCAAACTAGTCTAGTCTAACTATTCTTATTGTTCATTGTTGAAATTGTTTGATAAATGTGTTCCGCCGATCTAGTCTGGGTAGTTGGGACATCAAAGACCTTATATGTCCTGAAATCCCAACGATCATTTGCAAAACGGATCATAAATCGGTTGGGATTTGGCGTATGGCAACCAAAATTGTATCATTACTATCAGTGGGAGTGTACGGTATTGGGCTAAAGTAACCTGCATTATTATTGCGAAATGCACTTAAAATCCCGGTCCGATTACGGTAGTTCTGGTTACGGCAACCAGAAAGATAAAGTTGGCTCACTATTCATATAAAGGCAACTAGTATTTGGTCTCGGAGTGTCATGAATTTTTCGACTTTGGCCATTTTCAATGAACCCCCCGGGCGACCGAAAAAAAATCAGTTAGCGATTCCACTCCCACTGATAGTAATGATAGAATTTTGGTTGCCATACGCCAAATCTCAACCGATTTATGATCAGTTGTGCAAATGATCGTTGGGAAAACGATCCCCCCCCCCGGATTTCAGGACATATAAGGTCTTTGATGTCCCAACTACCCAGACTAGATCGGCGGAACACATTTATCAAACAATTTCAACAATGAACAATAAGAATAGTTAGACTAGACTAGTTTGACTAGAATAGTTAGTTAGTTAGTTAGATTAATTATTGATCCATCGTTACGGTAACTTCTTACCGCATCCCAATTGAGGGCCCTTTGGACCCAAAACACTTCAAAATCAAAATTGGTGGACACGTTTCCGAATGCAGCACTATTTCGAATGACCGCGTGAAAATGTAACACCACATAAACATGAAATCACTTAAAGAAGGGGACCCATGAGTTGGCATGTCTGACTCCCGCCACGATAAGCATGCTGGCTATTGTATATATTATATGGTAATTGGCGTAAGGGATCATGAGAAAATGAGAGAGAAAGTATGCAAATTCGATGAGCACTCTCTACATGCCTTGGAAGTTGTACTTTCAATGCTCATAGTGAGCTTTAAACATATTGGTAATCAATATCAGATATGTCTTTCGATTCGTGTGATGAATCTCTATCATACTATCCGAACAGTCTTATTACGAAAAAACTCGTGGGTCTCCATCTTTAAAAATTAGTCAAGCAATTGTCAGACCACTGTGAAAACACATGAATTATGAAATTTAGTTGAATTGACAAGGGAAGCCGAATGCATTCCCGTGACGATATGTCTAGTGACATATACCATTCGAATCAGTAGCCGATTCCGATAAGACACCGTTAATAAGGAATGTCAAAAGTTTAAGAGCTTCGAGAAAATCGATAATGAAAATCGCACAAATCCGAGGCAAGGCAAGATCAACACGGCTTTGAGCTCCTATCTCGCCGACCCTTGTGGTGTAGTGGATAAGGCGCTCGTATATCATTTTGTAAGTACATGGTTCGATGCCTGGTATGCGATAATATTTTTTGCTGATTTTTTCAAGTTCAAAAGTTCAGATCTATTGCTTCATTGTTATCCTTTGTAGATCATTATCGATCGTCTGCTTAACCTCTGATCTCTTGCTCGCGCGATTTTGTGTCTGCTTTTAAGGAATTTCAGCTTCTGATTTGATATGTATCATGGCAATTATGCCTTCCAACATTGTCGCTCGTCTTTCTGCAGTCTTCCCACCGTCGTCAGATGTATCTGGAGCTACACGAGAGGAGCGGAAATTGGCTGACGTGATTTTATTGAAGCTACGCGCAGCGGAGATGGATCAGCTGTTCTTCGAGGAGGATGAGGACTTCGAGGAGATCGAAGATAACGAAGGAGAGGATTCTGACGCGTCATGGGATGGAGACGATTCGGAGAAGAAATCTACCTCATTTTCACTAGCATTTCCATTGGTCTCCTCCAAGTCCTCATCCTCCTCGAAGAACAGCTGATCCATCTCCGCTGCGCGTAGCTTCAATAAAATCACGTCAGCCAATTTCCGCTCCTCTCGTGTAGCTCCAGATACATCTGACGACGGTGGGACGACTGCAGAAAGAAGAGCGACAACGTTGGAAGGCGTAATTGCCATGATACATATCGAATCAAAAGCTGAAATTCCTTGCAAGGATAAAGTCAGGAGGTAAGAAAGAAGGCTACGATTACTAGATCGAAGCATACAATACTTATGAGTTACGAATATAAGACTTAAATACATTGGTACTATGGGTACAAACAACCCTATTGTCAAGATTATTCCATTTTTGCACAATACGATTTGTCAAAAAAGATGAGAACTTTTTTGTGTGAGATCTGTGTGTTCTTAAATATAAATTATGTCTACCACAGTATTCTGGTCCAAGCCATTTTTCTTCGAAAGCAAGACAAAGGAGAGACCATTGTATTCGAGAGAGTTTGTATGTTGAGCGGTCGTTCTTGCTTTGAAAGTCATGAGAACGCTGTGCTTGAAAGCAGACACAAAAGCGCGCGAGCAAGAGATCAGAGGTTAAGCAGACGATCGATAATGATCTACAAAGGATAACAATGAAGCAATAGATCTGAACTTTTGAACTTGAAAAAATCAGCAAAAAATATTATCGCATACCAGGCATCGAACCATGTACTTACAAAATGATATACGAGCGCCTTATCCACTACACCACAAGGGTCGGTGAGATAGGGGCTCAAAGCCGTGTTGATCTTGCCTTGTCTCGGATTTGTGCGATTTTCATTATCGATTTTCTCGAAGCTCTTAAACTTTTGACATTCCTTATTAACGGTGTCTTATCGGAATCGGCTACTGATTCGAATGGTATATGTCACTAGACATATCGTCACGGGAATGCATTGGGCTTCCCTTGTTAGTTTATTCCTTTGCATGCTTGAGGGCATTGAGTCCCATGTGGCATTGAAACAACGCATGAATATTCGTCTTGTAAAATAGTTTTGAACCCTTTCTAGGATCTTTTTATCTCCTATCTGACATGGATTGAAGACTATTGAGGCACTTTCTAGAATTGGTCTGATAGATATATATTGAGTACGTCTTTAACAGTACAGTCACGTTCTTGGTGAGTAATGCTCTAAGGATTATGTGGCAAGCGGTTTTAGCTTTTGATGCCGTTAGCCTGCTGTGGTTCGAACAGGTTAGAGTCTTCTGAATGATGAAACCAAGATCCCTGACCATTTATTTCTGTTCAAAGTTTTTGGTCCCAATGTTGTATTTTCTCATAGGATTTGCTCTACCTAAATGAAGTGAGCTACACTTATGCTCCGCCAATGGCAGTTGCCAATCCAGAGAACATTTTGCTATTGAATCAATTGCTGCTTGTAAATGAGTAGGGGCATCACCGATAATGATCTACAAAGGATAACAATGAAGCAATAGATCTGAACTTTTGAACTTGAAAAAATCAGCAAAAAATATTATCGCATACCAGGCATCGAACCATGTACTTACAAAATGATATACGAGCGCCTTATCCACTACACCACAAGGGTCGGTGAGATAGGGGCTCAAAGCCGTGTTGATCTTGCCTTGTCTCGGATTTGTGCGATTTTCATTATCGATTTTCTCGAAGCTCTTAAACTTTTGACATTCCTTATTAACGGTGTCTTATCGGAATCGGCTACTGATTCGAATGGTATATGTCACTAGACATATCGTCACGGGAATGCATTGGGCTTCCCTTGTGAGCTCAATTAGTGGTCGAAAAAAAGTTGCAAAAATTTGTTGTCGGGAGGCGGACTCGAACCCGGGTCGCTAACTTAGCTAACGCGAACGCTAGCTAACGCTAGTTTTTCGCGAAAAAGTGCATGCCTGGCATGTCGGACAGACTGGAGACTATTTTTATCAGATTCTCCATCCAATTTTGCATATACAACGTAATTTCTAGGGGGCGGCCGCTATTGGAACATGGCGAAAATATTTTTTGAAAATAGAGATCACGCTGTTTTTCGACATTTTCTTCTGTTTCTCGAATAGCAGAGCACCTACATCTTCGAAAATTTGGCTCCTTGCACAACTTTTCACGCTCTATCGAATGGTGTATAGCATGAGGGGTTAATATTACGTTGAAAATTCCGAAGATCAAAGATCAAAGATCAACCTACGGGTCCAATTTTTTGGCTGAAGTGTATCCCACCCCTAGGCACTCTGCCCTGAAAGTTTGAGCGAAATCGGACCATTTTGAAAATACTGTGCCACCCCTCCGACGTTCTTACAGAGACCGCGTTTTAAAAAATGAATAATGGTGTAGTACTCACATCCTGAATGATTTTCACAACATCTAACACAGGAAGATGAATGATGAAATCTTCAGCGTAGTACACATCCATTACATGAGTAGTCTGTAATTGATTCAAATCAATCAATAATCGATACAAGTGATGGGACACCCTCTCGACGACACATGTTCCCCTACTTTTTTTATTTCAAAAATTAAAGTGCATTTTGTTTGTGCTTCGTGGTGAGAGTCTGCACAACACAACCCCATTCCAACGAATTTTAAGCTATTGTATTTGACAATAAATTCTCTCAGCTTAAAGTAGACGTATTTTAAGTAGATCTATTATTTATTTATTTATTTGATACACCCGTGACAGGTGCGACAGCAAATACAGAAACGATAAGAAAAATAATACTAATCATACGTGGGCACCATATACAATACACCCCCGATTTTTGGCACCCGACCCCCGATTTTCCAAAAATATCACTCAAAATGACTTATAAATGCTCCATTTTTTGCCTCCGACCCCCGATTTTTGTGTCAGACCCCCCGATTTTGATTTCTAGCGGAAATTCCCGCCCACGTATGATACTAATAATAGAAAGGACTTGGGGAAGGTGACATTGGTTATTTAACGATAGCTATCAGATCTCCGGTGTTCCAGTAGGAGTGAGGTTGACGAGGCCTCAGAACGGGAAGAGGACCGACCTTTTTTTTTAAATTCCAGAGTATCATTTCTTCCCAATTAATCAATCAATCAATAGATACGTACCTCCATCTGTCGTGTACCATCAGCAGATATAGCAGTTGTTCGCTTATTGATTACTGGTACGAGATCCGGGCGTACTGTAATCAATCGATTATCTTGACCAGTATTAAGTAGCATGATCGATTAGAATCAATCAATAAGTCGTCAAATCAATCAGTAAACCAATACACAGTACACTTGAGCAGGGCACAGCTGAGCCAATCCCTTGATGAGATTCGTTCGAAGAATGCATCGGAAGGACGAAGACGATGATCAAATTCAATAGGAAATGATGATAATGGACGACTCTGAATTAGGAAACTATATTTAAACAGTGAAACCGAGATCAGACGGGTTACAGATAGCCTTCCCGGTTGCTGAGGAAGGAGGGCTCAATTTGTGTCCATTGCGAGATAAAGAGACAATTATTATATCACGGGTCTCCTGTAAAAGTGTAGCAAAATCAGCCCTTTCTGCCACTAGGAAAAAATTTTTGTCTCCGATTTTGATGAAAGTTCTTTGGTAGATGTGGTTGGGGGCCATGAGAAGGCCTAGCTACTTGATTTGGCCAAAATCGCAGATTATCGATTTTTTGTGATCTACCCTGAAAATGATCATAACTCGGTTCATTTTCATCGTACATCGAGCTGACAGGTGTCATTCGAACCGAATTCTAATGCTCCCCAAAAAAGTTACCAATGACCCGTTCTCTACGAAGTCGTCTTCATGGTGAAAAATGCGAAAAACAGATTTTTTTACATAAAAGGTGACCTGTTCTCGAAAATTTTCTCTTGGGATCATCCGTTTTATTGCAAAAATTATGTTTTCAAACAACGCACAATATCACTATTTAGTTCGTTGCCCGTATCTCTTGGCCCGGAGGGTCGATTACTAGATCGCTCATGGACTTAGTCGATTTTTTATCATTTTCCGTTTTTGCTCGTATCTCACTTCAAAGTTGTCCAATCACCTTTTCAAAAAAATGGAAATGATTCTCTCGAAATGGAGATTGAAAAGTTTTCTGTTGTCCAAATTGTTACATCATGCCGTTTTCGAGTTATTAATGTAGAACTGCTCCAATTTCGATTTTTACCGCTTTCATGTGAAAAGACATGTTTTTCCTATCAAAATTCAATCAATTCGACGAATAGGTTTACTTCACAATAGAAACTGTAATATATTTGAGCAAACACAGTGCATATATCAACTTCACTAGTCAAATACGAGGGTAGTAGATAACTCCGGGGCATCGTCCGAGAACAAAGTCTTCTTCACTGTCATATATCCAATCATATATCATAGGAGACGGTCAGATCATCCTCGTGTACTTGTACTTCATCCTCAATCCCTCATCCATCTTCATCATATTCCTTCTCCCAGTCCTTGATGAAATCCATTGCCAACTCTTCCAGCTCTCCTCTAGCCCTTTTTCCCCACGTCTTCTTTCTTCTTCGCGAGAAGAGTCCGAATGCAGTTCTTGATCTGATCGTGGGACACCCTGTTTGATATCTGGCATGATATCCGTTCTGGCGTTCATTCTCCTCTCTGGCTTATTCTGCTCTCAGCTTATTCCTGGCGGCGTAGAACTCCTCGAAGAGAACCAAAGCCAGTTGATTGGCAACATGGTCGTAAGGTGCACTCTTCTTCCGAATGCGAAGTCGCATTGACAGATAGAGGAGAGGAAGGGGGATTCACGAACAAATGCTATACATGCATAATACATAAAAATATAACTATTATTGTAGTGCGAATGCAATATGGTCTCTGTTCAACTCATGAAAGCGGTAAAAATCGAAATTGGAGCAGTTCTACATTAATAACTCGAAAACGGCATGATGTAACAATTTGGACAACAGAAAACTTTTCAATCTCCATTTCGAGAGAATCATTTCCATTTTTTTGAAAAGGTGATTGGACAACTTTGAAGTGAGATACGAGCAAAAACGGAAAATGATAAAAAATCGACTAAGTCCATGAGCGATCTAGTAATCGACCCTCCGGGCCAAGAGATACGGGCAACGAACTAAATAGTGATATTGTGCGTTGTTTGAAAACATAATTTTTGCAATAAAACGGATGATCCCAAGAGAAAATTTTCGAGAACAGGTCACCTTTTATGTAAAAAAATCTGTTTTTCGCATTTTTCACCATGAAGACGACTTCGTAGAGAACGGGTCATTGGTAACTTTTTTGGGGAGCATTAGAATTCGGTTCGAATGACACCTGTCAGATCGATGTACGATGAAAATGAACCGAGTTATGATCATTTTCAACATAGATCACAAAAAATCGATAATCTGCGATTTTGGCCAAATCAAGTAGCTAGGCCTTCTCATGGCCCCCAACCACATCTACCAAAGAACTTTCATCAAAATCGGAGACAAAAAATTTTTCCTAGTGGCAGGCGTTGCTACACTTTTACAGGAGACCCGTGATATATGGATGATATCTGGTAGACATGCAAAGTCGAGAGACGAAAAGAACACCACGAAGATAATACTCTCATATTTTCCCTCCTTTTGTACATACAGTGAGCGGTCATTGGAAACTTTGCACCATTTTATACTTAACCGTATGGGCTCTCTAACTTTTACGCACTCTCCCTTTGTCACTCCACTTTTAGTCTGTCACACCACGACCGCTATCGAAATGCTATGCTACAGCACATTAAAGGGGCGATTAGGTGTGCATACAATCTACAGTATAGCTTGAACCATACAATCTACAGTATACCTTGATATTCATTTTCCTGAGTGGATTGCCTGACTTCTTAGACGCTCCACATCCGATTAACTCACGGCGCAGAGCAATGCCTGGATGCATCGGGTGCGCTCGCAGCACTGCCTGCACATCAATCAATCAATCAATAATCTATTGACGTCTACCGTACCCTGATCTGAGTCTCTTCCGGACAGGCTTCCATGCGACACCGGTATCCAAGCCACAAGTCGTTGCACACCTTGCACTTATAGCGCTGAAAATCAATCAATAACGATAGAGTAACTGCATTAATCGATATATGGACTTACCAGGATTTCCTTACGAAATACTTCCTCAAGCGATGGAAGATTGTGCTCGAGCTTGCACCATTTGCAGTACTGTAAATCGATAATATAACGTGACCCGACAATCTACCGTATACTCTCAATCTACAGTAACCCGTACCGCGAGTTCCTCGGGAGCATTGTACCATTCATCTGATCCCTGCTCGTCAAGGAATCGTTTCTGAAACCAGCAATCAAGTTAAAGGAAGCGTAAATCAATAAAATTCTCACTGGAGCAGACACAATAGTGACAAGCATATCTCCTTCAGAGTGTCACTAATGCAGCTACATTCGTGAGACGAATACATGTCCGTCAACTTCAATTTTGAAATTGTATGACCCATCAGGGTTTATCACTCGAGACTCAAAACACGTTTTAGATTCTTTATAGTTTTTTTCTTAAAAAATCTAACATAACCCATATTAGTCTTCCCTTTTGTCTCTTTCTCTATGCGTGTAGTTGACGGACACGTATCCGTCTCGCAAATGTTCTACTGTCATCATCGTTGTCAAATCAACGATAGTCACTGTCATTTCACATCGGATGATACATTACACAGCACTTACCATTGTATGACTACAATGATTGGACATGACCACAGTCATCGGAATCTCAACCGGATAATCGAGCCCTTCCACCTGTAGATTACTGTATTATCGATTGACACAGTTCATTACGGTTTGATCGATTCACCACAGTATCGATCGCTTACCACGATGAGATTCTGCTTGTGGATAGATGAATTGCCCAGATGGATGAAGTATTGATTGGCCGTCTCCAGTACGATATCACACAAACGACAGTACGGTAGCTGCAATGCAAGTATTGATTGATTGCGTATGCAGAACGAGTACGGTAGACAATATCGATTGATTGTTTACGGTAGTTTCGAACTCGTAGATATTGTAGTCATTCACACATAATGGTGTTTAAAGTATAAGGAGTGGGATGTGTCCAGTCGCGACATTATCGTGATAATAGACTAAGGCTTAATGTAACTGATGTGTCCACGACCCAGTCATTAGTCTGACCTATCGTAATTGCCCTACTCTGAATGACCGCATTTCCCTATACTATGTGACCATTGTCATTCATTCATTCATTCATATAAGATTCTTCCCACTATACCGATTGTATTATTATTCTTTTCAATAAAGTCTCGTCTCTACGACTGTTGTGACACAACAGTAACTTCAAATATAATAATTGATATTATTAATATAATATCTATGATACCTGACTGTCGAATGCGATTTCGAGTCCATTAATGAGAGTAAAGGGAGGATCCCAATCACCTCAAATCAAATATTTAGTAATAACACATATTTGTATTAATTCATGTATATTCTTCCTTCCTTACTTGTTCTATATAGCAAATCGTGAAAAACACTAAAAGGGGTTACTGTAGTCTCTTTATTTCATTTCCTATTACACAAGTTCACTGGCATCTCTTCGAGTTCGTCGACATATTTCGTGAAATATTTCCGTAAATCCAATTAGTCGTAATTGTAAGTGTAATCATACGTGGGCGGGCATTGCCGCTGGAAATGAAATTCGGGGGGTCGGACGCAAAAATCGGGGGGGGGGGGGGAGAAGCAAAAAGTGGAGCTTTTATACGTCATTTTGAGTGATTTTTTTGGAAAATCGGGGGGTCGGGTGCCAAAAATCGGGGGTGTATTGCCGCTAGCGGCAGTGGTGCCCACGTATGAGTGTAATAATCAACTTGTGGTCGATCCTCACATTGTGAGGGTATGAAAATGTATGGTATTAGTAAGAATAATACACATTTACCGATGAGCTTGACGAATTGATTCTGTTTGGGGAACATATTGTAGAAGTGTCGATTGAAACGATCAACACCCAGAGGAGAAGGACGGACTGTACGAAGTTCTTCCAATGAAAGATCTGCCAGACGCTCAAATGGATAGTTTTAGGCAGTTGCATGATGATCATCATGAACATTCAATAGGAAATTAGAAGGAATACTCAATAAATGCTGAAATGAGGTATCGTAAAGCAATAAAACACGAGTAAAGCAGCATTGACCGAGATTCAGACAATTTAGGTGAAGAGTTTGAAACGTACTCTAAACGGTTTAAGTTCTGTTGTTGGTTGATTTCCTCCTTGTTTAGGCTTGGGCTTCGAATGTACACCCGTCATGGTGAAGGTGGTAGTACGAGTAGCTACTGCACGAGATGTGGTTGGTATATCTTGAGAGATTGAACGATCACGAATAACCGATAACATAGAGTCTGCAACTATATTATAATTAAATTAGATATGCAGCGTTTTGGCAGAAAAATAATCCAGCAAAATGTGCACAGAAACGCCACGATTACCTTTAAAAGCACTTGTAGTGAGTGGTTTGACCATTTCGAGCAACTTTTCGTTGAACCTTGCATCCTCAGACATTGTAGACTTGAATAGAGACACCACTTTATTAGCGAGATCTTCACTGCAAATGTAAACTGACTAAACATTTTATCTGAATTCACGAAAATGTACCCGAGGTTAAGATCAGCCATTTCCTCGACGAGTCTGGGCAACATGGTGTTCAGATAGTGAGCGGCCTGCTCATCCATCTCGAGAGGTTCATTTTCATTCATAGCACCCACTGAAATTTCGAAGAAAAACGGAGAAATATGACAAAAATAACGAATTTCCGCCGCAGTTTTTTCAAAGAAAGGCTACAAACTACATTTTCATTACAGTAAAATTAACTTTTCAAAATTCCCGCTCTTGCCTTTCAGGAATTCCAGTAAGGTTTTGATTGATTTTATTAGAGTCTCTCTATTTTTATCAAGCTTTGTCAATGTATTTTCCGTCTTAAATCATTGATCGTTGCCTTGTTATTTTCTGTCTCGTTAGTCCTACTGACCTCCTCGCGTGTTCTGTATGTATTCAATCATTCCTCCTCAGTGGCAGTATGCAAGAACCGTTTTCCGGGGAAATGTGACGTCATTAGCGTAGGCGGAGGCGTTTTCCAAAAATCCTCCGCCTACGCTAATGACGTTACATTCCCCGGAAAACGGTTTTCCTGTTATTCTTGCATACGGCCACTGGTGTTGAAATCCTTGCATGATCACGAATAGAAGTATAATCATGCATGATTCGACATTCCATGCATGATCCACGTTAGTTTAGACAGTACAATAAGGGTGAAAGAGAGACTACGGATGCGCACATGGGGATTCGAACCTGCGCCCCCTTCTGGATGGACAGTCACTCAAGATACCATTAGGCCATGTGAACATCTTTCATTTCAATGCGCTCGTGTAAAAGACGAGGATATAAAAAGAGCGAGGCGAATGCCAGACGGGTTTGAGCGAGAGGTAGTTGAGATAGGAAAGAGTGGAATTGAAGAGTGAACGTGTATTTCGCTATTTATGGTGTATTTTTATACCATATATTTCGGAAAGCTCGCCTGCTTAGCAGTTGCGCCGTTTTCTAATTGGAGTAGAGATCTATTTCCCGGCTAGTGTACAGGCTCTGTTATGATTGAACTAACGTGGATCATGCATGGAATATCCGTGGTTCGTGATCATGCATGGATCTTCCGTGTTCATGCATGAATTTTCCGTGATCATGCATGGAATGACAGCATCCATGCATGATCTCGGATAATCCATGCATGATTCGAGTATATTCCATGCATGATCATGCCATTAATTGCACGAATTTTACTTGGATCATGCAAGGATTCAAACACCTGAGTTCAAATTCTCGCCGTTTTATCCCCCGGGATCGATTTGGGCTTGTTTCGATTGAGTCAACGATAACGATTATGCTTTGCAATCTGTATTTATGAAAAATCAATACGAGTACATTTTTGAATACTATAGGTCGGCAATGAGTTCGCCATCGGATGATTATATTCAACTTGTGACGGATTCTATTAGACTTGTTATCAAGAAAACAAATTCAGAATGGTAATTTACATTAATATTTAAAAAAATTTAATTCAATGTAGCTTTCGAGGGGTACAACGATATTTTGTAGGTCTATGACGTTCTCTAAATCCCCTTCGACTCTTCATCTCAAAAATTCCGTGAGTTTTTTTAGTTTTCATCGTGTTCAGAATGTAAGTTTTTAGTCTAAATCTACTGAGAAGATCTTTCTTGAGGAGAAGTTGTCCAAATCAAATGGAGAAACGGTAATTATAAGATTTAATTATTAATTATTGATTTTCTTTCGCTTTAGTCAATCGATAATATTCATTCTGTTGATACTAAAAGCGCTCAAGGAACCTATTGATATTTCCAGATGTCGGCCGTGAACATTCCAATTATGGATAATTCTTCCGAGATTCATTTGAGAATCGATCCATTCTTGTCTCTTATCTTCAAGAATGAGAGAAAATTCGCTGTTATCCTCGACCGAGAAGAGGTATGTTCTTCATTATAAATTCTTTTTTTATTTTACAATTTTGCAATTATTCCTTTTTAAACAAATTTACAATTAAAGTATGTGGCCCACTGCTAACTGGCTATGAAGGTTTTTTTATTACATACGAGTAAGGCGTTTTCGTATGTATTTAAACGATTTTGAGATTCTGACAAATCGAGTTCAAAGCGATCCTGATGCTTCTTATGGTATGGAGATTCATATTCATTGGTTCGTTTTCTTATCAATTGTTTATTAATACAGTCTGGCCACTACCAATGGGTTGTGATACATTGACTGCATAGATTATTTGTGTACGGTATCACTATAGCGAATAATCATTTTAGCGTCAAGCAAGCTAATCGCAAGAGAAAGGTGGAGAGCCATGATGAGTTAATCACTTGGTATTCCATTTTTATGTTTATTATTGGTATTTCATATAAAATTTATTGACCTATAGATCGTAACAAACCCGAGATTCATTTGAGAATCGATCAAATCTTGCCTTTTTATCTTCAAGTCGGACTAGATTTACATCATACATTTTCGACCTCCTCACAGATTTTTTTTATTGTGAGTCGATGTTCGAAATATGATGGGTCGATTTAGCAAAATCGTTATTCTTCCCTTAAATTGGAATCTTTTACATTAAAAATGATCCCTATGTAGTTTGTTGATCCTCACATTATGAGGGTATGAAAATGTATGATACAAACTAGATTCTTTCAGTCCTACCTCTAACTATGATTCGATTACTCCTATTATTTCTGGAAAATTGGCAGTTGGAAAGAAAAAGTTTCCAATTAGCAAAGAGGTATCAGAGCCGAATATTGAATCGCTCAATAATTTACCATTTTGTTTGTAATATAAAAGATAATTTACTATTTTATTATTAATATAAAAGATAATTTACCATTTTATTTGTAATATAAAAGACTACTATTGAAATATTTTCAGTATCTCTCTTTGCATTCCGATTTCTTCAATACATTATTCTTCGGTCCTTTTAAAGAAAAGAACAAGGATATAATCGAAATCAAGGATGTAACGTTTTCTCCATTTAAACAAATGATCTGACCATTTTCAGACAAATGTGAATTCGTTTATGAAATTCATGGATTGTATCAATAACAAATTGAAAATCGATTCAGGTTTAGTCCCAGATTATAGTTGATAGTAGTTCATGTATTGATCTATAGTATCCACTGTTCTTAAACTCCTTGAACTCGCTGATCAATATATTGTTCCGAAGATTCGAAATGAAGTTCTATCATATCTACTTCAATTATCGATTGATCCAGACGATATCTCAAGTGCTATCTTAATTGCCGACAGAATTCAATCAAATGAGCTTTTGGTATGCAATTCATTTTTCTATTCATTTTGTTCGGTTTTCTCAATCTCTCTAAAAAGATGATATGACCACTTCAGGATCATATTCTGAAATGTTCTTCGAATCCTACTGGATTGATTGATGTTTCTAAGAAACTCATTCCTAATCTCAATCAAAAAACTGTTCAGAAGTTGTTTCAAGTTTGTTTATTTTTTTTTCAAAATTGTATGTTATATTTAAAAATTTAATTTAATTCTATTCCAGTTCGCTTTTGTTTCAATGCAGAAGATGGAGTCTACGGTATAGATCTATGCTTTTATTTTTCCGATTAATTAATGTGATAAGTGAAGACATATTTAATTTGTTACAGACTACTCAATACCTGAAGGCTTGGCGTTCTTTTGCGCCAACTGCCTTTGGAGTGAAGATTGAGCACTATAAAAACAAGACTAAGAGTGATCCCTATTTTGTTGAATATAAAATCATTAATCGTGGTTATGATATCTCGCAATTCTTGTCTGACAACCGTCAATTTGGAAAAGTTTATATTAATGGTCAGTATGCATTTGGACTTCTGGTATTTGGTATTTGGATTTGGTGCAAAACAGACGTATTGAATTTTTTTGGAAAAAAATTACCTGAATTTATTTTGTTCAATTTGATACGCTGAAAACTATCATTTTAATAAAAAAATCAAGTATTAACGGTTGACCAAAAAATAACGAAAAAATGAAAGGTGCTGGAGATCTTACATCTTAAAAAATACTCTGAAATAAGCCAATCAATACCCAATACAGTATCTTTTTTCTTCCAAAGCGAGCTTCCGCGGATCAGCAGTACCTCGGAACTATTTAATTTTTGAATTAAATGTTAATTATTTAGAACTCATTACTTCCTTTCCTATTTCGTCAAGACTGTTCTTTAGTCAATCGAAATCAAAAACAATAAAAAGAAAAAATATTCTTCAGTTCGTTTCTTACTTCGTTTAACCCATCTGTCATTTTCAAATTTCGATTCCTATTCCTCCTTCCCATCTTTCAATGTATTTGGAACAAGACTCATTGTCAAATTGAAATCATTTCAGGTCAATCTCATAGTTTCACCTTATGTTGTTCAAATTACTCTTCTTCAACACGTGGCTGTGGTTATATGACTAGAGACACTGTTGTGAAGGTGTACGATGAGTAATCATATAGATCGACTATTGATTTATCGACTGATTATTGATTTATGGATCCTTTTTAAGCCATTCCCTTTGTTGTTGTTGCGGTTTTGTTCCAATCGCTGTTGTATATATTTGTCGTTGTTTTATTTAATCTTACATCTAACACATTATAAATGCATACATACTAATGCTAATATTAATTTCTTGTTTGTTTTTTCTCCTTTAAATAAACGATTTAACTAGAGTTTTTTAAATGAATTCTATGATGTTTTGGGTCTACCGTAACCCCCTAATGTACCTTAAACACATTCACACAACAATTCCCTAGATCATGTGCCCCTATGAACCAAGCACTAAATGGTTAGGGTTTGAAACCCTGTCATTCTGGTTGTCTGTCTTTTACGGACGAGTTAGAGTGAGAATCGGGGATCTTTCTGTAATAGTGGTTCCTGAGATTTTTAATGCAAGCTAATGTTAAATTCCACGTTTCGTTCCATTTGCTTTTCGTAAATAAACAATTCGATTAGAAAGAATAACGTCTGTGATGTTTATGGGTTTACCGTGCCCTGACTGAACCCGTGATATACATTATGGTGGCGAGAACCAGTCACTACGTACTAGTCCTAGTGACAGTCTCTCTCTACTCACTCTCAACCGAGAGAGACACATTTACGGTTAGTAGCGATGAGATCATCAAAACATTAGTGCGTAGAAATAGCTACTCTTTTTCTACTCTTTTTAGTGACTGGTTCTCGCCACCCTAATATACATACCGTAATGACTGCATGGCTGTATTATCTGAAAGATATACTAGACTATTCATTACCCGTCGTTGTCTTTCGTCTTTTTATTATGGCTTAGCATCATATTTCGCTTTGCACTTTCATACAATGAGTAACAATAAAACATGGTCATTGATCCGAATTAGATATCTCACTTTGAAAGGAACATATCTATTGATAGACTATGAAGTTTGAAAACTGTGTTATTCGAGTCTTGGTTAGACTTGTTTCGATTGAGTCTGCGATATTCATTATGCTATGTAATCTGTATTTATGAAAAAAAATCAATGCGATTATATTATTGAATACTATAGGTCGGCAATGTGTTCATCATCGGATGATTATATTCAACTTGTAACGGATTCTATTAGACTTGTTATCAAGAAGACAAATCCAGAATGGTAATTTACATTAATATTTAAAAAAATTTAATTCAATGTAGCTTTCGAAGAGTACAACGATATTTTGTAGGTCTATGACGTTCTCTAAATCCCCTTCGACTCTCCTTCTCAGACATTCCGTGAGTTTCTTGGTTTTCATCGTGTTCAGAATGTACGTTTTTTAGTCTGAATCATAGGTCGAAAAGTATGTTACAAAGTACCAAGCCTGACCGGATTTTGAGCCAAAATTTCACAAGAATCGGAAAACCTGACCGGATTTTGAGGCAAAATTTCGCAAAAATCGGAAAATCTAACCGGATTTTGAGACAAATTAGCCAAAAATCGAAAAACCTGACCGGATTTTGAAAACCGATAACCTAGCTATTCGACCTATGGTCTGAATCTACTGAGAAGACCTTTCTTGAGGCGAAGTTGTCCAAATCAAATGGAGAAACGGTAATTATAAGATATTAATTATTAATTATTGATTTTCTTTCACTTTGTCAATCGATAATATTTATTCTGTTGATACCAAAAGCGCACCGAGAACCTATTGATATTTCCAGATGTCGGCCGTGAACATTCCAATTATGGATAATTCTTCCGAGATTCATTTGAGAATCGATCCATTCCTGTCTCTTATCTTCAAGAATGAGAGAAAATTCGCTGTTATCCTCGACCGAGAAGAGGCATGTTCATTATAAATTCTTTATTATAACTTTACAAGCAAAGATGTGTGGCCGTCAACTGATTGTGTGGGTGCTCTTTACAAGATGTTTGGTAGATTTTAGGGGGGGGGGGATTAATATTGCAAATGAGTAAGGCGTTTTCACATGTTTTTAACTATGTTGACTATGTTTACTCAATATCTTCTGGCAGTGTGTGATCTGTATAGGGCGGACGTACAGAAAGACCAGTCTTTTTTGGAAATCTGTCATATATACGGATCAGTTCTTCTGGTAATATACTCATATTATTTTATTTTCAGATTCTGACAAATCTAGTCCAGAATGTTTCTGATGTTTCTTATGATATGGAGATTCGTATTCATTCGTTCGTTTGTTTATCAATTGTTGATCTGTCCTAGACACTATAGCAATTAGTCACTTTCAGTGTCAATCAAGCCTATCGCAAGAGAAAGATGAAGTGCCAGAATGATTTAATCACTTGGTATTCCATCTTTTTGTTTAATATTGGTATTTTATTATATAATCAGTAACAAACCCGAAATTCTTCCCAAAGTTTTGGTCTCTCAGCTTCTTTCCCGCGAGCAAAATATACCGGAACATTCGATTCTTTCAGTCCTACCTCTAACTATGATTCGATTACTCCGATTATTTCTGGCAAATTGGCAATTGGAAAGAAAATGTTTCCAATTAGCAAAGAGGTATTAGAGCTGATTATTGAATCAATCAATAATTGACCATTTTGTGTTTGTTATCATGTTTTGACTACTATAGAAGCATTTTCAGTATCTCTCATTGCATTCTGAATTAATCAATACATTATTCTTCGGTCCTTTTATAGAAAAGAACAGTGATGTAGTTGAAATCAAAGATGTAACGTTTTATCGATTATTTTAATATATGATCTGACCATTTTCAGACAAATGTGAATTCGTTTATGAAATTCATGGATTGTATCAATAATAAATTGGAAATCGATTCTGGTTTAGTCCCTGATAATTGTTCATAATGGTTCATGTATTGATCTACAGTATCCACTGCTCTTAATCTCCTTGAACTCGCTGATCAATATATTGTTCCGAAGATTCGAAATGAAGTTCTATCATATTTACTTCAATTATCGATTGATCCAGAAGATCTCTCAAGTGCTATCTTAATTGCCGATCGAATTCAATCAAATGAGCTTTTGGTACGTAATTCTTTTTTTTAAAATTCATTTTCTTCAGTGTCCCAATCTCTGAAAAAAAAGATCATATCTCTAATTCAGGATCATATTCTGAAATGTTCTTCTAATCCTACTCGATTGATTGAAATTTCTAAAATACTCAGTCCTCATCTCAATCAAAAAACCATTCAGAAGTTGTTTCAAGTTTGTCTTTCATAATTTAAAAGAATTTTTATTTGTAAAATGTAATTTTTATTCTATTCCAGTTCGCCTTTGATTCAATGCAGAAGATGGAGTCTACGGTATAGATTTATACATTCATTTTCCCAATTTATTAACCAACCAAAACATGAACTCGATTGCTCATCTGAGTCAAGAGTTATGAGATTGCAAAGTTTTGTCCGAATTCTTTTGGTTTTGTATATTTGATTTGTTACAGACTAAATGCCTGGAGGCTTGGCGTTCTACTGCACCAACTGATTTCGAATTGATCGTTGAATTCTACAGAAACAAGACTGACAGTGTTCCCTATTTGGTTGAATATCATATCGTTCATGATGATTATTATATCTCGCAATTCTTAGCTGACAACCCTCGATTTAGAGAAGTTTATATTAATGGTCAGTATCCATTTCGGACTACTAATGCAATGATGTTGGCAGACATTTAAATATTTTCTTATTTCTTTCATCTAGCTGTTATTTTAGAACTTCGATTCATATTTCTTCTTTCTATCTTCAAATGTATAGTTTAATACACCCAAATTGAAATAATTTCAGGCAATTGTCACGGTCCCAATGGATGTGGTTCTGATCCAGAGAGATCTAATCCATACAGTCATCTTAATTCCTATTACTCAGGGCCACAGTGCCAACGATCCTGTGGTTATATTGCTAGAGACACTGTTGTGAAGGTGTACGATGAGTAATCATATCGATCGATTATTGATCTATTTGATTGATTATTGATTTATCGATCTATTATTGATTTTGGATCCGTTGTTAATGCATTCCCTATTTTGTTGCTATTTTGTTATAATCATTGTTGTCTTTGTTTTTCTTTAACGTTACACCTAACACATACTAGTATATGTCGACATACTAATATTAATGCTAACTTCTTGTTTTATATTTCCCTGATAAACGATTCGAATAGAGTTTGTCTATCAAATCTATGATGTTTATGGGTCTACCGTAACCCCGAATGTACCTTATATATACACGCACAGAACAAAACCCGTATTTCATGTAACCCTATGGCCCTTTTTTTCTCAACCACTAACGGTTAGGGTTTTAAATCGTCATATGTAAGGTTTCTTAGGATGGTGTTTTAAAGTTCCTGAAATTGTCACAATGAGATGGATTCTGCGTTTCCTTTTAAGATCACGGAAAATTGTGCATGATCAAGAAACATGAATGATCATGCTTTTGTTTTATATTGATCATTTCTATTGAAGGTCGTTCCTATAAAAGAACTAGATTAGTTTCTCTTCACGAGTATTGCTTTATATATAGTTTATAGTAAGATTCGTCAATTTTGTGTTTAAAAAAATTATTTATTTTTTTTGGAGTAGATTAGATTCACTTTTGTCTTACATATTTTAGCAAATATCTATGTCTTCAAGTGCATTTCAATCATTGTCTCTTCTCATTTGACTTTTCACCTGAAATAAACGATTTGATTAAAAACGAAAATGTCTATGGTGTTTACGGGTTTACCGTACCCAGAATGTATTTATTGTATTTATCAAGATAAGATAATGATAATAGTTACATTTACAGTTTGAACACATTTATCAAGAGTAGGCTCTGATGTGCATGTTGGCATAATAGTAGTTGCATAGTAGTTATCAGCTGAATATTCCCTATTCCCAATAGTCATCTAAATATTTCATTGAAAGAGTCTAGAAAACACTATCTGAGAGAATTCAATAACTGGAATATTTTTTGGTATCGATGAAAAATGAATTTTTCTGTTTTATGTATGATAATTACAGGCTCCATGAGTGAAGTACACTGGTACTTGGAAATTGCTTCCAATTGAAAATTCGCTTTAGGGGGTGACCACACAACGATTTGGCGCCTTTTCCTAAAAAGTTTATTTGGAATCCAATCGATGCGGGAATGGGCTCAATCGAATCCTTAGCTAATTCTAAGAAACTATTGTCTAGGTGAGTTTTTTGATCAACGGACAACGAAGGCTGGAATCGGGAATTTTCGAAAAAAAAATCACATTTAATTAATTTTCACTATTTCACTATAACAAGCCTACAACTTTTTATTTGCTCAATCGCTTCTAAATATCATAACACATCTTCAGTTTGAAAATCATAATTTTTTAAAAATATGAATAATGCGAACAAATCGTTTTTATAACGAAAATCGTAATTATGGTGTGCACCTACAGTAATCCCTAATCGGTCAATTTGGAAATTTGATAGTTTTAAACATATTTTACCGCTGTTCTTGACGTGACTAAGGTATACTACTACTCCTCGTCTTCGGAGTGCACCCGTGCCCAGGTGCTGATGTTGATGAAAATTGACATTTTTCGTAAATTGATCACTATTTCGTTGTTTGTGATCCAATATCGATAAAAATTGGATCATTATTCCATTTTACCATCTATACAAACATACTAAAAATAAAGAGAAACGGTTGACTGCGAAGAAAGTTATTGCTGAAAAACCAAAATATCATAGAATATTGGCCAGCACTTTACCGTGCAGGTGCGCTCCGAAGTAGTCGTATACCTCAGTCATGTCAAGAACAGCGGTGAAATATGTTTAAAACTATCAAATTTCCATATTGAGCGATTAGGGATTACTGTAGGTGCACACCATAATTACGATTTTCGTTATAAAAACGATTTGTTCGCATTATTCATATTTTTAAAAAATTATGATTTTCAAACTGAAGATGTGTTATGATATTTAGAAGCGATTGAGCAAATAAAAAGTTGTAGGCTTGTTATAGTGAAATAGTGAAAATTAATTAAATGTGAATTTTTTTTCGAAAATTCCCGATTCCAGCCTTCGTTGTCCGTTGATCAAAAAACTCACCTAGACAATAGTTTCTTAGAATTAGCTAAGGATTCGATTGAGCCCACTCCCGCATCGATTGGATTCCAAATAAACTTTTTAGGAAAAGGCGCCAAATCGTTGTGTGGTCACCCCCTGAAGCGAATTTTCAATTGGAAGCAATTTCCAAGTACCAGTGTACTTCACTCATGGAGCCTGTAATTATCATACATAAAACAGAAAAATTCATTTTTCATCGATACCGCACCTATGTGGATTTTCTCAGATAGCGTGATCTAGCTTTTTGCACTTAGTGTTGTATCACAAACTTCATTTATTATAAATAACTTACTATAAAGTTACTCTATAAGTATGATATCGATCGATTTATTGGTCTATCCCTTCTATTGATGCCTTTTATTGCTTATAGTCATAATGATCCGGATCGATCCATCTCCCTTTCCCCCATCTTACGATTCTTTCAACATTTCCCTTGACTAATGACTGCAATGGGTAAAATCAGATTAACATTATCACTAAAGAATAGCCCATGTTTCAAAATGCATATGTAAACTTCGTTGAAGTGAAAGACGTGAAAAGCAAGTTACAGTATGCCACACAATCTTCCTTCTCATTGTCAAAAAAATTTATTGATCTTTACTAGACATTTTATTAATCGTTCACATATTATATTATTGTCTACATGGCCATCTGTAACAGAAATCAATCAATATTCTCTTTAAGATGTGTGCATCAGTTAATTCGGACTCTGATTATCTTCTTCTTTCTTCTGATTCGAGAAGTCTGATCATCAAACAGACAGATCCTGATTGGTAACAACAACTAATATTTAATTTTTATAAATTAAAAGAAATTTATTCATATACTTTCTTGCAGGTCAATGTCGTTTGAGAATAAACCGGGCACTCTAATCTTCCGTTCTGAGGTTAATATTCCACAATTTAGCGAATATTTCATTCATTTTCTGTTTCAGAATCCAATATCGATCGGTAAAGACTTTGTAGCTGACATTCAAGTAATCGATAATAATGGAGTTGAGGTTGGTTTATTGCATTATGCTAGTTGTGCTTTTTCATTATGTTGTCCATCCTTGCTATTCCACCTACCCTCCACTCAAATCTGTCTTATCCTCTTGTTTCTCTTACTATCTCATTTCAACGTTGATGATTAATTTTATTTTCAGATTTATTCTGGTTCTTTTCCTTTGAATGGCTCGAGATCTCAATGGAAACTTCGCATCGATTCGTTCTTGTATCAATTTTTAAAAGATCAAAGTGATATGTTGAGTATTGCAATCTGCTCCAAGGTATGGATTCTAACTTTTAAGTCCTCTGTTAGGGAGAGTGCGTTTTAAGGTATAGCGAAGGTGATTGTGAAACCCTTAAATCGAATCTCGAATTTTGAATTCGCGGGCGCGAAAAATGTGCGGGAATTCAAGTGCTTGCTTTCCAACTGCGATTTTCTGCGGGTTTAGAAAGGTGTTATGTAGAAATTCAAGTCCCTTAGCGCCAAAAAGGTCGAAAAATAAATATTTCGGCTTTATTTAATTTTTATAACCACAGAAAATCGCAGCTGGAAAGCCAGAATTTGAATTCCCTCACTTTTTGCACCCGCGAATTGAAATTTCGAGTTACCATTTTCGAGTTTCTAGGTGTTTTTTAGACCATGGAAATTCGCCATTGTCCGTTTTTCACTGTTTTTTTAGTGCGACATTACTCTTTTTTAGTTGGGCAAAGATTACATAAGAGAGGAAGCAAATCGTGCTTATGCAATGAATATTCTTCTTTATTCGAGGTTTGAACGGGTTAATGTAATATACATTAGGGTGGTGGGAACGAATCACGGGTGAATCGTATAGGGGACATTTTCTTCGTTTTCCCAATTTCTCATAAGAAAAAGCATCACATAACTACTTTAGGATCATATTCTGAAATGTTCTTCGAATCCTACTGGATTGATTGATGTTTCTAAGAAACTCATTCCTCATCTCAATCAAAAAACTGTTCAGAAGTTGTTTCAAGTTTGTCTATTTTTTCAAAATTGTATGTTATATTTAAAAATTTAATTTAATTCTATTCCAGTTCGCTTTTGTTTCAATGCAGAAGATGGAGTCTATGGTATAGATCTATGCTTTTATTTTTCCAATTAATTATATTTAATTTGTTACAGACTACTCAATACCTGAAGGCTTGGCGTTCTTTTGCGCCAACTGCCTTTGGAGTGAAGATTGAGCACTATAGAAACAAGACTAAGAGTGATCCCTATTTTGTTGAATATAAAATCATTAATCGTGGTTATGATATCTCGCAATTCTTGTCTGACAACCGTCAATTTGGAAAAGTTTATATTAATGGTCAGTATGCATTTGGACTTCTGGTATTTGGTATTTGGATATGGTGCAAAACAGACGTATTGAATTTTTTTGGAAAAAAATATCTTAATTTATTTTGTTCAATTACGCTGAAAATTATCATTTTTATAAAAAAATCAAGTATTAACAGTTGACCAAAAAATAACGAAAAAATGAAAGGTGCTGAAGATCTTACATCGTAAAAAAATACTCTGTAATAAGCCAATCAATACCCAATACCGTATCTTTTTTTTCTTCCAAAGCGAGCTTCCGCGGATCAGCAGTACCTCGGAGCTATTTAATTTTTGAATTAAATATTAGGGTGTCCCATAAGTCTTTGCACTTTTTTCATGCTTCACATTTTTTCAAATAACAAACGAAGAAGCTACATTCAAATGGTGATACACTGTCCATGTTTATGAACAACTATCCTCCATCTCGTACGCAACTGCATGACACCGTTCTGTCTGAATTCCTTAGGGAGCGAGGCAATCCATTGGGCGATCTCCTGTTTGACATCGGCCTGATTACGGAAGTTTTTTTCCTCTGCAGCAGCGCTCGAGAGATCGGAAAGCGCGGCAATCACAAGGGGGCAGGTCGGGGGAATACGAGGAATGGTGAAGCCAGTCAATATCTAAATTCGTCTGTTTGACCTGCGTCTTGTTAGTGTGATGTATCATCGCGCTGTTCATTAAAAGTAATGTTTCCCTCACACAAAGAGGCTGAGAAGGACTCGACCCTCCATCTCCTGCAGTTGTTCGCAGAAGACATCGATGTTAACAATCTGCCCCTCAGGTAACAGCTTGTGATAAACCAAACGAATATTGCAGAAGAAGAATGAGGGCGACTCTTTCTTTCCATTTGGATTGCGTTTAGGGACGGGTTTAGCACCCTTCCAAGCTTGCAGCCGTACCACCTTCATATCGGGGTTGTAGTACGTTACCCACTTATCATCCTGGCAGACACTATACATCACTCAATCAGTGGATCGAGAACGGCCGAGATTTGAAGTAGTGATGTCGACTCGGTTTCTGAAGAGCAGGGCGGAGATAGCATGTGGAAACACTTAAAGTGCCCTGGAGCGAAGAGAAGACCGAATGAAGATGCGATGGATGGTTAATCTTGGAGTACCAGTTTAGGGACGGGTTTAGCACCCTTCCAAGCTTGCAGCCGTACCACCTTCATATCGGGGTTGTAGTACGTTACCCACTTATCATCCTGGCAGACACTATACATCACTCAATCAGTGGATCGAGAACGGCCGAGATTTGAAGTAGTGATGTCGACTCGGTTTCTGAAGAGCAGGGCGGAGATAGCATGTGGAAACACTTAAAGTGCCCTGGAGCGAAGAGAAGACCGAATGAAGATGCGATGGATGGTTAATCTTGGAGTACCAGTTGCCTGCTCCAGGTATCTCCAACTCTGCTTCCGCTGACTTGTGACGGTTCGAAGAACCAGGTCTTCATTCGAACTAGGATGACGTCCCGAACTTGGAATTTCAACCAAGGAAAAATGGTTGTTCTTGAACTGATAATACCAGGCGAAGACTGTTACGCGACACTGCCCCCTAGGCTTCATTGACTGACGTAGTTAGGGATAGCTCCTACCGTATTCCGCCCACTACGGTATAAGTGAAGAAGGGCATTTCGAAAACCGTGTAACGGTGACACACTTTAAAAAATCAAAAATTGTCGTGGAAAAAGAGTTGGCAAATGAAACTTATCACATTTGCTGATCAGTATACCTTCGATGTATGAAAAATACCACAGGGCATAACGATCGCTCTCGACCGAGAAGAAAGGGTCCAAAGTTAGTGCAGAAAAAAGTGCAAAGACTTATGGGACACCCTAATAATAATTATTAACTGATGACTTCCTTTCCTAGCTCGTCAAGACTGTTCTTGAGTCAATCGAAATGAAAAACAATAAAAAGAAAAAAATATTCTTCAGTTCGTTTCTTACTTCGTTTAACCCATCTGTCATTTTCAAATTTCGATTCCTATTCCTCCTTCCCATCTTTCAATGTATTTGGAACAAGACTCATTGTCAAATTGAAATCATTTCAGGTCAATCTCATAGTTTCACCTTATGTTGTTCAAATTACTCTTCTTCAACACGTGGCTGTGGTTATATGACTAGAGACACTGTTGTGAAGGTGTACGATGAGTAATCATATAGATCGACTATTGATTTATCGACTGATTATTGATTTATGGATCCTTTTTAAGCCATTCCCTTTGTTGTTGTTGCGGTTTTGTTCCAATCGCTGTTGTATATATTTGTCGTTGTTTTATTTAATCTTACATCTAACACATTATAAATGCATACATACTAATGCTAATATTAATTTCTTGTTTGTTTTTTCTCCTTTAAATAAACGATTTAACTAGAGTTTTTTAAATGAATTCTATGATGTTTTGGGTCTACCGTAACCCCCTAATGTACCTTAAACACATTCACACAACAATTCCCTAGATCATGTGCCCCTATGAACCAAGCACTAAATGGTTAGGGTTTGAAACCCTGTCATTCTGGTTGTCTGTCTTTTACGGACGAGTTAGAGTGAGAATCGGGGATCTTTCTGTAATAGTGGTTCCTGAGATTTTTAATGCAAGCTAATGTTAAATTCCACGTTTCGTTCCATTTGCTTTTCGTAAATAAACAATTCGATTAGAAAGAATAACGTCTGTGATGTTTATGGGTTTACCGTGCCCTGACTGAACCCGTGATATACATTATGGTGGCGAGAACCAGTCACTACGTACTAGTCCTAGTGACAGTCTCTCTCTACTCACTCTCAACCGAGAGAGACACATTTACGGTTAGTAGCGATGAGATCATCAAAACATTAGTGCGTAGAAATAGCTACTCTTTTTCTACTCTTTTTAGTGACTGGTTCTCGCCACCCTAATATACATACCGTAATGACTGCATGGCTGTATTATCTGAAAGATATACTAGACTATTCATTACCCGTCGTTGTCTTTCGTCTTTTTATTATGGCTTAGCATCATATTTCGCTTTGCACTTTCATACAATGAGTAACAATAAAACATGGTCATTGATCCGAATTAGATATCTCACTTTGAAAGGAACATATCTATTGATAGACTATGAAGTTTGAAAACTGTGTTATTCGAGTCTTGGTTAGACTTGTTTCGATTGAGTCTGCGATATTCATTATGCTATGTAATCTGTATTTATGAAAAAAAATCAATGCGATTATATTATTGAATACTATAGGTCGGCAATGTGTTCATCATCGGATGATTATATTCAACTTGTAACGGATTCTATTAGACTTGTTATCAAGAAGACAAATCCAGAATGGTAATTTACATTAATATTTAAAAAAATTTAATTCAATGTAGCTTTCGAAGAGTACAACGATATTTTGTAGGTCTATGACGTTCTCTAAATCCCCTTCGACTCTCCTTCTCAGACATTCCGTGAGTTTCTTGGTTTTCATCGTGTTCAGAATGTACGTTTTTTAGTCTGAATCATAGGTCGAAAAGTATGTTACAAAGTACCAAGCCTGACCGGATTTTGAGCCAAAATTTCACAAGAATCGGAAAACCTGACCGGATTTTGAGGCAAAATTTCGCAAAAAACGGAAAATCTAACCGGATTTTGAGACAAATTAGCCAAAAATCGAAAAACCTGACCGGATTTTGAAAACCGATAACCTAGCTATTCGACCTATGGTCTGAATCTACTGAGAAGACCTTTCTTGAGGCGAAGTTGTCCAAATCAAATGGAGAAACGGTAATTATAAGAAATTAATTATTAATTATTGATTTTCTTTCACTTTGTCAATCGATAATATTTATTCTGTTGATACCAAAAGCGCACCGAGAACCTATTGATATTTCCAGATGTCGGCCGTGAACATTCCAATTATGGATAATTCTTCCGAGATTCATTTGAGAATCGATCCATTCCTGTCTCTTATCTTCAAGAATGAGAGAAAATTCGCTGTTATCCTCGACCGAGAAGAGGCATGTTCATTATAAATTCTTTATTATAACTTTACAAGCAAAGATGTGTGGCCGTCAACTGATTGTGTGGGTGCTCTTTACAAGATGTTTGGTAGATTTTAGGGGGGGGGGGGATTAATATTGCAAATGAGTAAGGCGTTTTCACATGTTTTTAACTATGTTGACTATGTTTACTCAATATCTTCTGGCAGTGTGTGATCTGTATAGGGCGGACGTACAGAAAGACCAGTCTTTTTTGGAAATCTGTCATATATACGGATCAGTTCTTCTGGTAATATACTCATATTATTTTATTTTCAGATTCTGACAAATCTAGTCCAGAATGTTTCTGATGTTTCTTATGATATGGAGATTCGTATTCATTCGTTCGTTTGTTTATCAATTGTTGATCTGTCCTAGACACTATAGCAATTAGTCACTTTCAGTGTCAATCAAGCCTATCGCAAGAGAAAGATGAAGTGCCAGAATGATTTAATCACTTGGTATTCCATCTTTTTGTTTAATATTGGTATTTTATTATATAATCAGTAACAAACCCGAAATTCTTCCCAAAGTTTTGGTCTCTCAGCTTCTTTCCCGCGAGCAAAATATACCGGAACATTCGATTCTTTCAGTCCTACCTCTAACTATGATTCGATTACTCCGATTATTTCTGGCAAATTGGCAATTGGAAAGAAAATGTTTCCAATTAGCAAAGAGGTATTAGAGCTGATTATTGAATCAATCAATAATTGACCATTTTGTGTTTGTTATCATGTTTTGACTACTATAGAAGCATTTTCAGTATCTCTCATTGCATTCTGAATTAATCAATACATTATTCTTCGGTCCTTTTATAGAAAAGAACAGTGATGTAGTTGAAATCAAAGATGTAACGTTTTATCGATTATTTTAATATATGATCTGACCATTTTCAGACAAATGTGAATTCGTTTATGAAATTCATGGATTGTATCAATAATAAATTGGAAATCGATTCTGGTTTAGTCCCTGATAATTGTTCATAATGGTTCATGTATTGATCTACAGTATCCACTGCTCTTAATCTCCTTGAACTCGCTGATCAATATATTGTTCCGAAGATTCGAAATGAAGTTCTATCATATTTACTTCAATTATCGATTGATCCAGAAGATCTCTCAAGTGCTATCTTAATTGCCGATCGAATTCAATCAAATGAGCTTTTGGTACGTAATTCTTTTTTTTAAAATTCATTTTCTTCAGTGTCCCAATCTCTGAAAAAAAAGATCATATCTCTAATTCAGGATCATATTCTGAAATGTTCTTCTAATCCTACTCGATTGATTGAAATTTCTAAAATACTCAGTCCTCATCTCAATCAAAAAACCATTCAGAAGTTGTTTCAAGTTTGTCTTTCATAATTTAAAAGAATTTTTATTTGTAAAATGTAATTTTTATTCTATTCCAGTTCGCCTTTGATTCAATGCAGAAGATGGAGTCTACGGTATAGATTTATACATTCATTTTCCCAATTTATTAACCAACCAAAACATGAACTCGATTGCTCATCTGAGTCAAGAGTTATGAGATTGCAAAGTTTTGTCCGAATTCTTTTGGTTTTGTATATTTGATTTGTTACAGACTAAATGCCTGGAGGCTTGGCGTTCTACTGCACCAACTGATTTCGAATTGATCGTTGAATTCTACAGAAACAAGACTGACAGTGTTCCCTATTTGGTTGAATATCATATCGTTCATGATGATTATTATATCTCGCAATTCTTAGCTGACAACCCTCGATTTAGAGAAGTTTATATTAATGGTCAGTATCCATTTCGGACTACTAATGCAATGATGTTGGCAGACATTTAAATATTTTCTTATTTCTTTCATCTAGCTGTTATTTTAGAACTTCGATTCATATTTCTTCTTTCTATCTTCAAATGTATAGTTTAATACACCCAAATTGAAATAATTTCAGGCAATTGTCACGGTCCCAATGGATGTGGTTCTGATCCAGAGAGATCTAATCCATACAGTCATCTTAATTCCTATTACTCAGGGCCACAGTGCCAACGATCCTGTGGTTATATTGCTAGAGACACTGTTGTGAAGGTGTACGATGAGTAATCATATCGATCGATTATTGATCTATTTGATTGATTATTGATTTATCGATCTATTATTGATTTTGGATCCGTTGTTAATGCATTCCCTATTTTGTTGCTATTTTGTTATAATCATTGTTGTCTTTGTTTTTCTTTAACGTTACACCTAACACATACTAGTATATGTCGACATACTAATATTAATGCTAACTTCTTGTTTTATATTTCCCTGATAAACGATTCGAATAGAGTTTGTCTATCAAATCTATGATGTTTATGGGTCTACCGTAACCCCGAATGTACCTTATATATACACGCACAGAACAAAACCCGTATTTCATGTAACCCTATGGCCCTTTTTTTCTCAACCACTAACGGTTAGGGTTTTAAATCGTCATATGTAAGGTTTCTTAGGATGGTGTTTTAAAGTTCCTGAAATTGTCACAATGAGATGGATTCTGCGTTTCCTTTTAAGATCACGGAAAATTGTGCATGATCAAGAAACATGAATGATCATGCTTTTGTTTTATATTGATCATTTCTATTGAAGGTCGTTCCTATAAAAGAACTAGATTAGTTTCTCTTCACGAGTATTGCTTTATATATAGTTTATAGTAAGATTCGTCAATTTTGTGTTTAAAAAAATTATTTATTTTTTTTGGAGTAGATTAGATTCACTTTTGTCTTACATATTTTAGCAAATATCTATGTCTTCAAGTGCATTTCAATCATTGTCTCTTCTCATTTGACTTTTCACCTGAAATAAACGATTTGATTAAAAAACGAAAATGTCTATGGTGTTTACGGGTTTACCGTACCCAGAATGTATTTATTGTATTTATCAAGATAAGATAATGATAATAGTTACATTTACAGTTTGAACACATTTATCAAGAGTAGGCTCTGATGTGCATGTTGGCATAATAGTAGTTGCATAGTAGTTATCAGCTGAATATTCCCTATTCCCAATAGTCATCTAAATATTTCATTGAAAGAGTCTAGAAAACACTATCTGAGAGAATTCAATAACTGGAATATTTTTTGGTATCGATGAAAAATGAATTTTTCTGTTTTATGTATGATAATTACAGGCTCCATGAGTGAAGTACACTGGTACTTGGAAATTGCTTCCAATTGAAAATTCGCTTTAGGGGGTGACCACACAACGATTTGGCGCCTTTTCCTAAAAAGTTTATTTGGAATCCAATCGATGCGGGAATGGGCTCAATCGAATCCTTAGCTAATTCTAAGAAACTATTGTCTAGGTGAGTTTTTTGATCAACGGACAACGAAGGCTGGAATCGGGAATTTTCGAAAAAAAAATCACATTTAATTAATTTTCACTATTTCACTATAACAAGCCTACAACTTTTTATTTGCTCAATCGCTTCTAAATATCATAACACATCTTCAGTTTGAAAATCATAATTTTTTAAAAATATGAATAATGCGAACAAATCGTTTTTATAACGAAAATCGTAATTATGGTGTGCACCTACAGTAATCCCTAATCGGTCAATTTGGAAATTTGATAGTTTTAAACATATTTTACCGCTGTTCTTGACGTGACTAAGGTATACTACTACTCCTCGTCTTCGGAGTGCACCCGTGCCCAGGTGCTGATGTTGATGAAAATTGACATTTTTCGTAAATTGATCACTATTTCGTTGTTTGTGATCCAATATCGATAAAAATTGGATCATTATTCCATTTTACCATCTATACAAACATACTAAAAATAAAGAGAAACGGTTGACTGCGAAGAAAGTTATTGCTGAAAAAACCAAAATATCATAGAATATTGGCCAGCACTTTACCGTGCAGGTGCGCTCCGAAGTAGTCGTATACCTCAGTCATGTCAAGAACAGCGGTGAAATATGTTTAAAACTATCAAATTTCCATATTGAGCGATTAGGGATTACTGTAGGTGCACACCATAATTACGATTTTCGTTATAAAAACGATTTGTTCGCATTATTCATATTTTTAAAAAATTATGATTTTCAAACTGAAGATGTGTTATGATATTTAGAAGCGATTGAGCAAATAAAAAGTTGTAGGCTTGTTATAGTGAAATAGTGAAAATTAATTAAATGTGAATTTTTTTTCGAAAATTCCCGATTCCAGCCTTCGTTGTCCGTTGATCAAAAAACTCACCTAGACAATAGTTTCTTAGAATTAGCTAAGGATTCGATTGAGCCCACTCCCGCATCGATTGGATTCCAAATAAACTTTTTAGGAAAAGGCGCCAAATCGTTGTGTGGTCACCCCCTGAAGCGAATTTTCAATTGGAAGCAATTTCCAAGTACCAGTGTACTTCACTCATGGAGCCTGTAATTATCATACATAAAACAGAAAAATTCATTTTTCATCGATACCGCACCTATGTGGATTTTCTCAGATAGCGTGATCTAGCTTTTTGCACTTAGTGTTGTATCACAAACTTCATTTATTATAAATAACTTACTATAAAGTTACTCTATAAGTATGATATCGATCGATTTATTGGTCTATCCCTTCTATTGATGCCTTTTATTGCTTATAGTCATAATGATCCGGATCGATCCATCTCCCTTTCCCCCATCTTACGATTCTTTCAACATTTCCCTTGACTAATGACTGCAATGGGTAAAATCAGATTAACATTATCACTAAAGAATAGCCCATGTTTCAAAATGCATATGTAAACTTCGTTGAAGTGAAAGACGTGAAAAGCAAGTTACAGTATGCCACACAATCTTCCTTCTCATTGTCAAAAAAATTTATTGATCTTTACTAGACATTTTATTAATCGTTCACATATTATATTATTGTCTACATGGCCATCTGTAACAGAAATCAATCAATATTCTCTTTAAGATGTGTGCATCAGTTAATTCGGACTCTGATTATCTTCTTCTTTCTTCTGATTCGAGAAGTCTGATCATCAAACAGACAGATCCTGATTGGTAACAACAACTAATATTTAATTTTTATAAATTAAAAGAAATTTATTCATATACTTTCTTGCAGGTCAATGTCGTTTGAGAATAAACCGGGCACTCTAATCTTCCGTTCTGAGGTTAATATTCCACAATTTAGCGAATATTTCATTCATTTTCTGTTTCAGAATCCAATATCGATCGGTAAAGACTTTGTAGCTGACATTCAAGTAATCGATAATAATGGAGTTGAGGTTGGTTTATTGCATTATGCTAGTTGTGCTTTTTCATTATGTTGTCCATCCTTGCTATTCCACCTACCCTCCACTCAAATCTGTCTTATCCTCTTGTTTCTCTTACTATCTCATTTCAACGTTGATGATTAATTTTATTTTCAGATTTATTCTGGTTCTTTTCCTTTGAATGGCTCGAGATCTCAATGGAAACTTCGCATCGATTCGTTCTTGTATCAATTTTTAAAAGATCAAAGTGATATGTTGAGTATTGCAATCTGCTCCAAGGTATGGATTCTAACTTTTAAGTCCTCTGTTAGGGAGAGTGCGTTTTAAGGTATAGCGAAGGTGATTGTGAAACCCTTAAATCGAATCTCGAATTTTGAATTCGCGGGCGCGAAAAATGTGCGGGAATTCAAGTGCTTGCTTTCCAACTGCGATTTTCTGCGGGTTTAGAAAGGTGTTATGTAGAAATTCAAGTCCCTTAGCGCCAAAAAGGTCGAAAAATAAATATTTCGGCTTTATTTAATTTTTATAACCACAGAAAATCGCAGCTGGAAAGCCAGAATTTGAATTCCCTCACTTTTTGCACCCGCGAATTGAAATTTCGAGTTACCATTTTCGAGTTTCTAGGTGTTTTTTAGACCATGGAAATTCGCCATTGTCCGTTTTTCACTGTTTTTTTAGTGCGACATTACTCTTTTTTAGTTGGGCAAAGATTACATAAGAGAGGAAGCAAATCGTGCTTATGCAATGAATATTCTTCTTTATTCGAGGTTTGAACGGGTTAATGTAATATACATTAGGGTGGTGGGAACGAATCACGGGTGAATCGTATAGGGGACATTTTCTTCGTTTTCCCAATTTCTCATAAGAAAAAGCATCACATAACTACTTTAGGATCATATTCTGAAATGTTCTTCGAATCCTACTGGATTGATTGATGTTTCTAAGAAACTCATTCCTCATCTCAATCAAAAAACTGTTCAGAAGTTGTTTCAAGTTTGTCTATTTTTTCAAAATTGTATGTTATATTTAAAAATTTAATTTAATTCTATTCCAGTTCGCTTTTGTTTCAATGCAGAAGATGGAGTCTATGGTATAGATCTATGCTTTTATTTTTCCAATTAATTATATTTAATTTGTTACAGACTACTCAATACCTGAAGGCTTGGCGTTCTTTTGCGCCAACTGCCTTTGGAGTGAAGATTGAGCACTATAGAAACAAGACTAAGAGTGATCCCTATTTTGTTGAATATAAAATCATTAATCGTGGTTATGATATCTCGCAATTCTTGTCTGACAACCGTCAATTTGGAAAAGTTTATATTAATGGTCAGTATGCATTTGGACTTCTGGTATTTGGTATTTGGATATGGTGCAAAACAGACGTATTGAATTTTTTTGGAAAAAATATCTTAATTTATTTTGTTCAATTACGCTGAAAATTATCATTTTTATAAAAAAATCAAGTATTAACAGTTGACCAAAAAATAACGAAAAAATGAAAGGTGCTGAAGATCTTACATCGTAAAAAAATACTCTGTAATAAGCCAATCAATACCAATACCGTATCTTTTTTTTCTTCCAAAGCGAGCTTCCGCGGATCAGCAGTACCTCGGAGCTATTTAATTTTTGAATTAAATATTAGGGTGTCCCATAAGTCTTTGCACTTTTTTCATGCTTCACATTTTTTCAAATAACAAACGAAGAAGCTACATTCAAATGGTGATACACTGTCCATGTTTATGAACAACTATCCTCCATCTCGTACGCAACTGCATGACACCGTTCTGTCTGAATTCCTTAGGGAGCGAGGCAATCCATTGGGCGATCTCCTGTTTGACATCGGCCTGATTACGGAAGTTTTTTTCCTCTGCAGCAGCGCTCGAGAGATCGGAAAGCGCGGCAATCACAAGGGGGCAGGTCGGGGGAATACGAGGAATGGTGAAGCCAGTCAATATCTAAATTCGTCTGTTTGACCTGCGTCTTGTTAGTGTGATGTATCATCGCGCTGTTCATTAAAAGTAATGTTTCCCTCACACAAAGAGGCTGAGAAGGACTCGACCCTCCATCTCCTGCAGTTGTTCGCAGAAGACATCGATGTTAACAATCTGCCCCTCAGGTAACAGCTTGTGATAAACCAAACGAATATTGCAGAAGAAGAATGAGGGCGACTCTTTCTTTCCATTTGGATTGCGTTTAGGGACGGGTTTAGCACCCTTCCAAGCTTGCAGCCGTACCACCTTCATATCGGGGTTGTAGTACGTTACCCACTTATCATCCTGGCAGACACTATACATCACTCAATCAGTGGATCGAGAACGGCCGAGATTTGAAGTAGTGATGTCGACTCGGTTTCTGAAGAGCAGGGCGGAGATAGCATGTGGAAACACTTAAAGTGCCCTGGAGCGAAGAGAAGACCGAATGAAGATGCGATGGATGGTTAATCTTGGAGTACCAGTTTAGGGACGGGTTTAGCACCCTTCCAAGCTTGCAGCCGTACCACCTTCATATCGGGGTTGTAGTACGTTACCCACTTATCATCCTGGCAGACACTATACATCACTCAATCAGTGGATCGAGAACGGCCGAGATTTGAAGTAGTGATGTCGACTCGGTTTCTGAAGAGCAGGGCGGAGATAGCATGTGGAAACACTTAAAGTGCCCTGGAGCGAAGAGAAGACCGAATGAAGATGCGATGGATGGTTAATCTTGGAGTACCAGTTGCCTGCTCCAGGTATCTCCAACTCTGCTTCCGCTGACTTGTGACGGTTCGAAGAACCAGGTCTTCATTCGAACTAGGATGACGTCCCGAACTTGGAATTTCAACCAAGGAAAAATGGTTGTTCTTGAACTGATAATACCAGGCGAAGACTGTTACGCGACACTGCCCCCTAGGCTTCATTGACTGACGTAGTTAGGGATAGCTCCTACCGTATTCCGCCCACTACGGTATAAGTGAAGAAGGGCATTTCGAAAACCGTGTAACGGTGACACACTTTAAAAAATCAAAAATTGTCGTGGAAAAAGAGTTGGCAAATGAAACTTATCACATTTGCTGATCAGTATACCTTCGATGTATGAAAAATACCACAGGGCATAACGATCGCTCTCGACCGAGAAGAAAGGGTCCAAAGTTAGTGCAGAAAAAAGTGCAAAGACTTATGGGACACCCTAATAATAATTATTAACTGATGACTTCCTTTCCTAGCTCGTCAAGACTGTTCTTGAGTCAATCGAAATGAAAAACAATAAAAAGAAAAAAATATTCTTCAGTTCGTTTCTTACTTCGTTTAACCCATCTGTCATTTTCAAATTTCGATTCCTATTCCTCCTTCCCATCTTTCAATGTATTTGGAACAAGACTCATTGTCAAATTGAAATCATTTCAGGTCAATCTCATAGTTTCACCTTATGTTGTTCAAATTACTCTTCTTCAACACGTGGCTGTGGTTATATGACTAGAGACACTGTTGTGAAGGTGTACGATGAGTAATCATATAGATCGACTATTGATTTATCGACTGATTATTGATTTATGGATCCTTTTTAAGCCATTCCCTTTGTTGTTGTTGCGGTTTTGTTCCAATCGCTGTTGTATATATTTGTCGTTGTTTTATTTAATCTTACATCTAACACATTATAAATGCATACATACTAATGCTAATATTAATTTCTTGTTTGTTTTTTCTCCTTTAAATAAACGATTTAACTAGAGTTTTTTAAATGAATTCTATGATGTTTTGGGTCTACCGTAACCCCCTAATGTACCTTAAACACATTCACACAACAATTCCCTAGATCATGTGCCCCTATGAACCAAGCACTAAATGGTTAGGGTTTGAAACCCTGTCATTCTGGTTGTCTGTCTTTTACGGACGAGTTAGAGTGAGAATCGGGGATCTTTCTGTAATAGTGGTTCCTGAGATTTTTAATGCAAGCTAATGTTAAATTCCACGTTTCGTTCCATTTGCTTTTCGTAAATAAACAATTCGATTAGAAAGAATAACGTCTGTGATGTTTATGGGTTTACCGTGCCCTGACTGAACCCGTGATATACATTATGGTGGCGAGAACCAGTCACTACGTACTAGTCCTAGTGACAGTCTCTCTCTACTCACTCTCAACCGAGAGAGACACATTTACGGTTAGTAGCGATGAGATCATCAAAACATTAGTGCGTAGAAATAGCTACTCTTTTTCTACTCTTTTTAGTGACTGGTTCTCGCCACCCTAATATACATACCGTAATGACTGCATGGCTGTATTATCTGAAAGATATACTAGACTATTCATTACCCGTCGTTGTCTTTCGTCTTTTTATTATGGCTTAGCATCATATTTCGCTTTGCACTTTCATACAATGAGTAACAATAAAACATGGTCATTGATCCGAATTAGATATCTCACTTTGAAAGGAACATATCTATTGATAGACTATGAAGTTTGAAAACTGTGTTATTCGAGTCTTGGTTAGACTTGTTTCGATTGAGTCTGCGATATTCATTATGCTATGTAATCTGTATTTATGAAAAAAAATCAATGCGATTATATTATTGAATACTATAGGTCGGCAATGTGTTCATCATCGGATGATTATATTCAACTTGTAACGGATTCTATTAGACTTGTTATCAAGAAGACAAATCCAGAATGGTAATTTACATTAATATTTAAAAAAATTTAATTCAATGTAGCTTTCGAAGAGTACAACGATATTTTGTAGGTCTATGACGTTCTCTAAATCCCCTTCGACTCTCCTTCTCAGACATTCCGTGAGTTTCTTGGTTTTCATCGTGTTCAGAATGTACGTTTTTTAGTCTGAATCATAGGTCGAAAAGTATGTTACAAAGTACCAAGCCTGACCGGATTTTGAGCCAAAATTTCACAAGAATCGGAAAACCTGACCGGATTTTGAGGCAAAATTTCGCAAAAAACGGAAAATCTAACCGGATTTTGAGACAAATTAGCCAAAAATCGAAAAACCTGACCGGATTTTGAAAACCGATAACCTAGCTATTCGACCTATGGTCTGAATCTACTGAGAAGACCTTTCTTGAGGCGAAGTTGTCCAAATCAAATGGAGAAACGGTAATTATAAGAAATTAATTATTAATTATTGATTTTCTTTCACTTTGTCAATCGATAATATTTATTCTGTTGATACCAAAAGCGCACCGAGAACCTATTGATATTTCCAGATGTCGGCCGTGAACATTCCAATTATGGATAATTCTTCCGAGATTCATTTGAGAATCGATCCATTCCTGTCTCTTATCTTCAAGAATGAGAGAAAATTCGCTGTTATCCTCGACCGAGAAGAGGCATGTTCATTATAAATTCTTTATTATAACTTTACAAGCAAAGATGTGTGGCCGTCAACTGATTGTGTGGGTGCTCTTTACAAGATGTTTGGTAGATTTTAGGGGGGGGGGGGATTAATATTGCAAATGAGTAAGGCGTTTTCACATGTTTTTAACTATGTTGACTATGTTTACTCAATATCTTCTGGCAGTGTGTGATCTGTATAGGGCGGACGTACAGAAAGACCAGTCTTTTTTGGAAATCTGTCATATATACGGATCAGTTCTTCTGGTAATATACTCATATTATTTTATTTTCAGATTCTGACAAATCTAGTCCAGAATGTTTCTGATGTTTCTTATGATATGGAGATTCGTATTCATTCGTTCGTTTGTTTATCAATTGTTGATCTGTCCTAGACACTATAGCAATTAGTCACTTTCAGTGTCAATCAAGCCTATCGCAAGAGAAAGATGAAGTGCCAGAATGATTTAATCACTTGGTATTCCATCTTTTTGTTTAATATTGGTATTTTATTATATAATCAGTAACAAACCCGAAATTCTTCCCAAAGTTTTGGTCTCTCAGCTTCTTTCCCGCGAGCAAAATATACCGGAACATTCGATTCTTTCAGTCCTACCTCTAACTATGATTCGATTACTCCGATTATTTCTGGCAAATTGGCAATTGGAAAGAAAATGTTTCCAATTAGCAAAGAGGTATTAGAGCTGATTATTGAATCAATCAATAATTGACCATTTTGTGTTTGTTATCATGTTTTGACTACTATAGAAGCATTTTCAGTATCTCTCATTGCATTCTGAATTAATCAATACATTATTCTTCGGTCCTTTTATAGAAAAGAACAGTGATGTAGTTGAAATCAAAGATGTAACGTTTTATCGATTATTTTAATATATGATCTGACCATTTTCAGACAAATGTGAATTCGTTTATGAAATTCATGGATTGTATCAATAATAAATTGGAAATCGATTCTGGTTTAGTCCCTGATAATTGTTCATAATGGTTCATGTATTGATCTACAGTATCCACTGCTCTTAATCTCCTTGAACTCGCTGATCAATATATTGTTCCGAAGATTCGAAATGAAGTTCTATCATATTTACTTCAATTATCGATTGATCCAGAAGATCTCTCAAGTGCTATCTTAATTGCCGATCGAATTCAATCAAATGAGCTTTTGGTACGTAATTCTTTTTTTTAAAATTCATTTTCTTCAGTGTCCCAATCTCTGAAAAAAAAGATCATATCTCTAATTCAGGATCATATTCTGAAATGTTCTTCTAATCCTACTCGATTGATTGAAATTTCTAAAATACTCAGTCCTCATCTCAATCAAAAAACCATTCAGAAGTTGTTTCAAGTTTGTCTTTCATAATTTAAAAGAATTTTTATTTGTAAAATGTAATTTTTATTCTATTCCAGTTCGCCTTTGATTCAATGCAGAAGATGGAGTCTACGGTATAGATTTATACATTCATTTTCCCAATTTATTAACCAACCAAAACATGAACTCGATTGCTCATCTGAGTCAAGAGTTATGAGATTGCAAAGTTTTGTCCGAATTCTTTTGGTTTTGTATATTTGATTTGTTACAGACTAAATGCCTGGAGGCTTGGCGTTCTACTGCACCAACTGATTTCGAATTGATCGTTGAATTCTACAGAAACAAGACTGACAGTGTTCCCTATTTGGTTGAATATCATATCGTTCATGATGATTATTATATCTCGCAATTCTTAGCTGACAACCCTCGATTTAGAGAAGTTTATATTAATGGTCAGTATCCATTTCGGACTACTAATGCAATGATGTTGGCAGACATTTAAATATTTTCTTATTTCTTTCATCTAGCTGTTATTTTAGAACTTCGATTCATATTTCTTCTTTCTATCTTCAAATGTATAGTTTAATACACCCAAATTGAAATAATTTCAGGCAATTGTCACGGTCCCAATGGATGTGGTTCTGATCCAGAGAGATCTAATCCATACAGTCATCTTAATTCCTATTACTCAGGGCCACAGTGCCAACGATCCTGTGGTTATATTGCTAGAGACACTGTTGTGAAGGTGTACGATGAGTAATCATATCGATCGATTATTGATCTATTTGATTGATTATTGATTTATCGATCTATTATTGATTTTGGATCCGTTGTTAATGCATTCCCTATTTTGTTGCTATTTTGTTATAATCATTGTTGTCTTTGTTTTTCTTTAACGTTACACCTAACACATACTAGTATATGTCGACATACTAATATTAATGCTAACTTCTTGTTTTATATTTCCCTGATAAACGATTCGAATAGAGTTTGTCTATCAAATCTATGATGTTTATGGGTCTACCGTAACCCCGAATGTACCTTATATATACACGCACAGAACAAAACCCGTATTTCATGTAACCCTATGGCCCTTTTTTTCTCAACCACTAACGGTTAGGGTTTTAAATCGTCATATGTAAGGTTTCTTAGGATGGTGTTTTAAAGTTCCTGAAATTGTCACAATGAGATGGATTCTGCGTTTCCTTTTAAGATCACGGAAAATTGTGCATGATCAAGAAACATGAATGATCATGCTTTTGTTTTATATTGATCATTTCTATTGAAGGTCGTTCCTATAAAAGAACTAGATTAGTTTCTCTTCACGAGTATTGCTTTATATATAGTTTATAGTAAGATTCGTCAATTTTGTGTTTAAAAAAATTATTTATTTTTTTTGGAGTAGATTAGATTCACTTTTGTCTTACATATTTTAGCAAATATCTATGTCTTCAAGTGCATTTCAATCATTGTCTCTTCTCATTTGACTTTTCACCTGAAATAAACGATTTGATTAAAAACGAAAATGTCTATGGTGTTTACGGGTTTACCGTACCCAGAATGTATTTATTGTATTTATCAAGATAAGATAATGATAATAGTTACATTTACAGTTTGAACACATTTATCAAGAGTAGGCTCTGATGTGCATGTTGGCATAATAGTAGTTGCATAGTAGTTATCAGCTGAATATTCCCTATTCCCAATAGTCATCTAAATATTTCATTGAAAGAGTCTAGAAAACACTATCTGAGAGAATTCAATAACTGGAATATTTTTTGGTATCGATGAAAAATGAATTTTTCTGTTTTATGTATGATAATTACAGGCTCCATGAGTGAAGTACACTGGTACTTGGAAATTGCTTCCAATTGAAAATTCGCTTTAGGGGGTGACCACACAACGATTTGGCGCCTTTTCCTAAAAAGTTTATTTGGAATCCAATCGATGCGGGAATGGGCTCAATCGAATCCTTAGCTAATTCTAAGAAACTATTGTCTAGGTGAGTTTTTTGATCAACGGACAACGAAGGCTGGAATCGGGAATTTTCGAAAAAAAAATCACATTTAATTAATTTTCACTATTTCACTATAACAAGCCTACAACTTTTTATTTGCTCAATCGCTTCTAAATATCATAACACATCTTCAGTTTGAAAATCATAATTTTTTAAAAATATGAATAATGCGAACAAATCGTTTTTATAACGAAAATCGTAATTATGGTGTGCACCTACAGTAATCCCTAATCGGTCAATTTGGAAATTTGATAGTTTTAAACATATTTTACCGCTGTTCTTGACGTGACTAAGGTATACTACTACTCCTCGTCTTCGGAGTGCACCCGTGCCCAGGTGCTGATGTTGATGAAAATTGACATTTTTCGTAAATTGATCACTATTTCGTTGTTTGTGATCCAATATCGATAAAAATTGGATCATTATTCCATTTTACCATCTATACAAACATACTAAAAATAAAGAGAAACGGTTGACTGCGAAGAAAGTTATTGCTGAAAAACCAAAATATCATAGAATATTGGCCAGCACTTTACCGTGCAGGTGCGCTCCGAAGTAGTCGTATACCTCAGTCATGTCAAGAACAGCGGTGAAATATGTTTAAAACTATCAAATTTCCATATTGAGCGATTAGGGATTACTGTAGGTGCACACCATAATTACGATTTTCGTTATAAAAACGATTTGTTCGCATTATTCATATTTTTAAAAAATTATGATTTTCAAACTGAAGATGTGTTATGATATTTAGAAGCGATTGAGCAAATAAAAAGTTGTAGGCTTGTTATAGTGAAATAGTGAAAATTAATTAAATGTGAATTTTTTTTCGAAAATTCCCGATTCCAGCCTTCGTTGTCCGTTGATCAAAAAACTCACCTAGACAATAGTTTCTTAGAATTAGCTAAGGATTCGATTGAGCCCACTCCCGCATCGATTGGATTCCAAATAAACTTTTTAGGAAAAGGCGCCAAATCGTTGTGTGGTCACCCCCTGAAGCGAATTTTCAATTGGAAGCAATTTCCAAGTACCAGTGTACTTCACTCATGGAGCCTGTAATTATCATACATAAAACAGAAAAATTCATTTTTCATCGATACCGCACCTATGTGGATTTTCTCAGATAGCGTGATCTAGCTTTTTGCACTTAGTGTTGTATCACAAACTTCATTTATTATAAATAACTTACTATAAAGTTACTCTATAAGTATGATATCGATCGATTTATTGGTCTATCCCTTCTATTGATGCCTTTTATTGCTTATAGTCATAATGATCCGGATCGATCCATCTCCCTTTCCCCCATCTTACGATTCTTTCAACATTTCCCTTGACTAATGACTGCAATGGGTAAAATCAGATTAACATTATCACTAAAGAATAGCCCATGTTTCAAAATGCATATGTAAACTTCGTTGAAGTGAAAGACGTGAAAAGCAAGTTACAGTATGCCACACAATCTTCCTTCTCATTGTCAAAAAAATTTATTGATCTTTACTAGACATTTTATTAATCGTTCACATATTATATTATTGTCTACATGGCCATCTGTAACAGAAATCAATCAATATTCTCTTTAAGATGTGTGCATCAGTTAATTCGGACTCTGATTATCTTCTTCTTTCTTCTGATTCGAGAAGTCTGATCATCAAACAGACAGATCCTGATTGGTAACAACAACTAATATTTAATTTTTATAAATTAAAAGAAATTTATTCATATACTTTCTTGCAGGTCAATGTCGTTTGAGAATAAACCGGGCACTCTAATCTTCCGTTCTGAGGTTAATATTCCACAATTTAGCGAATATTTCATTCATTTTCTGTTTCAGAATCCAATATCGATCGGTAAAGACTTTGTAGCTGACATTCAAGTAATCGATAATAATGGAGTTGAGGTTGGTTTATTGCATTATGCTAGTTGTGCTTTTTCATTATGTTGTCCATCCTTGCTATTCCACCTACCCTCCACTCAAATCTGTCTTATCCTCTTGTTTCTCTTACTATCTCATTTCAACGTTGATGATTAATTTTATTTTCAGATTTATTCTGGTTCTTTTCCTTTGAATGGCTCGAGATCTCAATGGAAACTTCGCATCGATTCGTTCTTGTATCAATTTTTAAAAGATCAAAGTGATATGTTGAGTATTGCAATCTGCTCCAAGGTATGGATTCTAACTTTTAAGTCCTCTGTTAGGGAGAGTGCGTTTTAAGGTATAGCGAAGGTGATTGTGAAACCCTTAAATCGAATCTCGAATTTTGAATTCGCGGGCGCGAAAAATGTGCGGGAATTCAAGTGCTTGCTTTCCAACTGCGATTTTCTGCGGGTTTAGAAAGGTGTTATGTAGAAATTCAAGTCCCTTAGCGCCAAAAAGGTCGAAAAATAAATATTTCGGCTTTATTTAATTTTTATAACCACAGAAAATCGCAGCTGGAAAGCCAGAATTTGAATTCCCTCACTTTTTGCACCCGCGAATTGAAATTTCGAGTTACCATTTTCGAGTTTCTAGGTGTTTTTTAGACCATGGAAATTCGCCATTGTCCGTTTTTCACTGTTTTTTTAGTGCGACATTACTCTTTTTTAGTTGGGCAAAGATTACATAAGAGAGGAAGCAAATCGTGCTTATGCAATGAATATTCTTCTTTATTCGAGGTTTGAACGGGTTAATGTAATATACATTAGGGTGGTGGGAACGAATCACGGGTGAATCGTATAGGGGACATTTTCTTCGTTTTCCCAATTTCTCATAAGAAAAAGCATCACATAACTACTTTAGGATCATATTCTGAAATGTTCTTCGAATCCTACTGGATTGATTGATGTTTCTAAGAAACTCATTCCTCATCTCAATCAAAAAACTGTTCAGAAGTTGTTTCAAGTTTGTCTATTTTTTCAAAATTGTATGTTATATTTAAAAATTTAATTTAATTCTATTCCAGTTCGCTTTTGTTTCAATGCAGAAGATGGAGTCTATGGTATAGATCTATGCTTTTATTTTTCCAATTAATTATATTTAATTTGTTACAGACTACTCAATACCTGAAGGCTTGGCGTTCTTTTGCGCCAACTGCCTTTGGAGTGAAGATTGAGCACTATAGAAACAAGACTAAGAGTGATCCCTATTTTGTTGAATATAAAATCATTAATCGTGGTTATGATATCTCGCAATTCTTGTCTGACAACCGTCAATTTGGAAAAGTTTATATTAATGGTCAGTATGCATTTGGACTTCTGGTATTTGGTATTTGGATATGGTGCAAAACAGACGTATTGAATTTTTTTGGAAAAAAATATCTTAATTTATTTTGTTCAATTACGCTGAAAATTATCATTTTTATAAAAAAATCAAGTATTAACAGTTGACCAAAAAATAACGAAAAAATGAAAGGTGCTGAAGATCTTACATCGTAAAAAAATACTCTGTAATAAGCCAATCAATACCCAATACCGTATCTTTTTTTTCTTCCAAAGCGAGCTTCCGCGGATCAGCAGTACCTCGGAGCTATTTAATTTTTGAATTAAATATTAGGGTGTCCCATAAGTCTTTGCACTTTTTTCATGCTTCACATTTTTTCAAATAACAAACGAAGAAGCTACATTCAAATGGTGATACACTGTCCATGTTTATGAACAACTATCCTCCATCTCGTACGCAACTGCATGACACCGTTCTGTCTGAATTCCTTAGGGAGCGAGGCAATCCATTGGGCGATCTCCTGTTTGACATCGGCCTGATTACGGAAGTTTTTTTCCTCTGCAGCAGCGCTCGAGAGATCGGAAAGCGCGGCAATCACAAGGGGGCAGGTCGGGGGAATACGAGGAATGGTGAAGCCAGTCAATATCTAAATTCGTCTGTTTGACCTGCGTCTTGTTAGTGTGATGTATCATCGCGCTGTTCATTAAAAGTAATGTTTCCCTCACACAAAGAGGCTGAGAAGGACTCGACCCTCCATCTCCTGCAGTTGTTCGCAGAAGACATCGATGTTAACAATCTGCCCCTCAGGTAACAGCTTGTGATAAACCAAACGAATATTGCAGAAGAAGAATGAGGGCGACTCTTTCTTTCCATTTGGATTGCGTTTAGGGACGGGTTTAGCACCCTTCCAAGCTTGCAGCCGTACCACCTTCATATCGGGGTTGTAGTACGTTACCCACTTATCATCCTGGCAGACACTATACATCACTCAATCAGTGGATCGAGAACGGCCGAGATTTGAAGTAGTGATGTCGACTCGGTTTCTGAAGAGCAGGGCGGAGATAGCATGTGGAAACACTTAAAGTGCCCTGGAGCGAAGAGAAGACCGAATGAAGATGCGATGGATGGTTAATCTTGGAGTACCAGTTTAGGGACGGGTTTAGCACCCTTCCAAGCTTGCAGCCGTACCACCTTCATATCGGGGTTGTAGTACGTTACCCACTTATCATCCTGGCAGACACTATACATCACTCAATCAGTGGATCGAGAACGGCCGAGATTTGAAGTAGTGATGTCGACTCGGTTTCTGAAGAGCAGGGCGGAGATAGCATGTGGAAACACTTAAAGTGCCCTGGAGCGAAGAGAAGACCGAATGAAGATGCGATGGATGGTTAATCTTGGAGTACCAGTTGCCTGCTCCAGGTATCTCCAACTCTGCTTCCGCTGACTTGTGACGGTTCGAAGAACCAGGTCTTCATTCGAACTAGGATGACGTCCCGAACTTGGAATTTCAACCAAGGAAAAATGGTTGTTCTTGAACTGATAATACCAGGCGAAGACTGTTACGCGACACTGCCCCCTAGGCTTCATTGACTGACGTAGTTAGGGATAGCTCCTACCGTATTCCGCCCACTACGGTATAAGTGAAGAAGGGCATTTCGAAAACCGTGTAACGGTGACACACTTTAAAAAATCAAAAATTGTCGTGGAAAAAGAGTTGGCAAATGAAACTTATCACATTTGCTGATCAGTATACCTTCGATGTATGAAAAATACCACAGGGCATAACGATCGCTCTCGACCGAGAAGAAAGGGTCCAAAGTTAGTGCAGAAAAAAGTGCAAAGACTTATGGGACACCCTAATAATAATTATTAACTGATGACTTCCTTTCCTAGCTCGTCAAGACTGTTCTTGAGTCAATCGAAATGAAAAACAATAAAAAGAAAAAAATATTCTTCAGTTCGTTTCTTACTTCGTTTAACCCATCTGTCATTTTCAAATTTCGATTCCTATTCCTCCTTCCCATCTTTCAATGTATTTGGAACAAGACTCATTGTCAAATTGAAATCATTTCAGGTCAATCTCATAGTTTCACCTTATGTTGTTCAAATTACTCTTCTTCAACACGTGGCTGTGGTTATATGACTAGAGACACTGTTGTGAAGGTGTACGATGAGTAATCATATAGATCGACTATTGATTTATCGACTGATTATTGATTTATGGATCCTTTTTAAGCCATTCCCTTTGTTGTTGTTGCGGTTTTGTTCCAATCGCTGTTGTATATATTTGTCGTTGTTTTATTTAATCTTACATCTAACACATTATAAATGCATACATACTAATGCTAATATTAATTTCTTGTTTGTTTTTTCTCCTTTAAATAAACGATTTAACTAGAGTTTTTTAAATGAATTCTATGATGTTTTGGGTCTACCGTAACCCCCTAATGTACCTTAAACACATTCACACAACAATTCCCTAGATCATGTGCCCCTATGAACCAAGCACTAAATGGTTAGGGTTTGAAACCCTGTCATTCTGGTTGTCTGTCTTTTACGGACGAGTTAGAGTGAGAATCGGGGATCTTTCTGTAATAGTGGTTCCTGAGATTTTTAATGCAAGCTAATGTTAAATTCCACGTTTCGTTCCATTTGCTTTTCGTAAATAAACAATTCGATTAGAAAGAATAACGTCTGTGATGTTTATGGGTTTACCGTGCCCTGACTGAACCCGTGATATACATTATGGTGGCGAGAACCAGTCACTACGTACTAGTCCTAGTGACAGTCTCTCTCTACTCACTCTCAACCGAGAGAGACACATTTACGGTTAGTAGCGATGAGATCATCAAAACATTAGTGCGTAGAAATAGCTACTCTTTTTCTACTCTTTTTAGTGACTGGTTCTCGCCACCCTAATATACATACCGTAATGACTGCATGGCTGTATTATCTGAAAGATATACTAGACTATTCATTACCCGTCGTTGTCTTTCGTCTTTTTATTATGGCTTAGCATCATATTTCGCTTTGCACTTTCATACAATGAGTAACAATAAAACATGGTCATTGATCCGAATTAGATATCTCACTTTGAAAGGAACATATCTATTGATAGACTATGAAGTTTGAAAACTGTGTTATTCGAGTCTTGGTTAGACTTGTTTCGATTGAGTCTGCGATATTCATTATGCTATGTAATCTGTATTTATGAAAAAAAATCAATGCGATTATATTATTGAATACTATAGGTCGGCAATGTGTTCATCATCGGATGATTATATTCAACTTGTAACGGATTCTATTAGACTTGTTATCAAGAAGACAAATCCAGAATGGTAATTTACATTAATATTTAAAAAAATTTAATTCAATGTAGCTTTCGAAGAGTACAACGATATTTTGTAGGTCTATGACGTTCTCTAAATCCCCTTCGACTCTCCTTCTCAGACATTCCGTGAGTTTCTTGGTTTTCATCGTGTTCAGAATGTACGTTTTTTAGTCTGAATCATAGGTCGAAAAGTATGTTACAAAGTACCAAGCCTGACCGGATTTTGAGCCAAAATTTCACAAGAATCGGAAAACCTGACCGGATTTTGAGGCAAAATTTCGCAAAAATCGGAAAATCTAACCGGATTTTGAGACAAATTAGCCAAAAATCGAAAAACCTGACCGGATTTTGAAAACCGATAACCTAGCTATTCGACCTATGGTCTGAATCTACTGAGAAGACCTTTCTTGAGGCGAAGTTGTCCAAATCAAATGGAGAAACGGTAATTATAAGAAATTAATTATTAATTATTGATTTTCTTTCACTTTGTCAATCGATAATATTTATTCTGTTGATACCAAAAGCGCACCGAGAACCTATTGATATTTCCAGATGTCGGCCGTGAACATTCCAATTATGGATAATTCTTCCGAGATTCATTTGAGAATCGATCCATTCCTGTCTCTTATCTTCAAGAATGAGAGAAAATTCGCTGTTATCCTCGACCGAGAAGAGGCATGTTCATTATAAATTCTTTATTATAACTTTACAAGCAAAGATGTGTGGCCGTCAACTGATTGTGTGGGTGCTCTTTACAAGATGTTTGGTAGATTTTAGGGGGGGGGGGGATTAATATTGCAAATGAGTAAGGCGTTTTCACATGTTTTTAACTATGTTGACTATGTTTACTCAATATCTTCTGGCAGTGTGTGATCTGTATAGGGCGGACGTACAGAAAGACCAGTCTTTTTTGGAAATCTGTCATATATACGGATCAGTTCTTCTGGTAATATACTCATATTATTTTATTTTCAGATTCTGACAAATCTAGTCCAGAATGTTTCTGATGTTTCTTATGATATGGAGATTCGTATTCATTCGTTCGTTTGTTTATCAATTGTTGATCTGTCCTAGACACTATAGCAATTAGTCACTTTCAGTGTCAATCAAGCCTATCGCAAGAGAAAGATGAAGTGCCAGAATGATTTAATCACTTGGTATTCCATCTTTTTGTTTAATATTGGTATTTTATTATATAATCAGTAACAAACCCGAAATTCTTCCCAAAGTTTTGGTCTCTCAGCTTCTTTCCCGCGAGCAAAATATACCGGAACATTCGATTCTTTCAGTCCTACCTCTAACTATGATTCGATTACTCCGATTATTTCTGGCAAATTGGCAATTGGAAAGAAAATGTTTCCAATTAGCAAAGAGGTATTAGAGCTGATTATTGAATCAATCAATAATTGACCATTTTGTGTTTGTTATCATGTTTTGACTACTATAGAAGCATTTTCAGTATCTCTCATTGCATTCTGAATTAATCAATACATTATTCTTCGGTCCTTTTATAGAAAAGAACAGTGATGTAGTTGAAATCAAAGATGTAACGTTTTATCGATTATTTTAATATATGATCTGACCATTTTCAGACAAATGTGAATTCGTTTATGAAATTCATGGATTGTATCAATAATAAATTGGAAATCGATTCTGGTTTAGTCCCTGATAATTGTTCATAATGGTTCATGTATTGATCTACAGTATCCACTGCTCTTAATCTCCTTGAACTCGCTGATCAATATATTGTTCCGAAGATTCGAAATGAAGTTCTATCATATTTACTTCAATTATCGATTGATCCAGAAGATCTCTCAAGTGCTATCTTAATTGCCGATCGAATTCAATCAAATGAGCTTTTGGTACGTAATTCTTTTTTTTAAAATTCATTTTCTTCAGTGTCCCAATCTCTGAAAAAAAAGATCATATCTCTAATTCAGGATCATATTCTGAAATGTTCTTCTAATCCTACTCGATTGATTGAAATTTCTAAAATACTCAGTCCTCATCTCAATCAAAAAACCATTCAGAAGTTGTTTCAAGTTTGTCTTTCATAATTTAAAAGAATTTTTATTTGTAAAATGTAATTTTTATTCTATTCCAGTTCGCCTTTGATTCAATGCAGAAGATGGAGTCTACGGTATAGATTTATACATTCATTTTCCCAATTTATTAACCAACCAAAACATGAACTCGATTGCTCATCTGAGTCAAGAGTTATGAGATTGCAAAGTTTTGTCCGAATTCTTTTGGTTTTGTATATTTGATTTGTTACAGACTAAATGCCTGGAGGCTTGGCGTTCTACTGCACCAACTGATTTCGAATTGATCGTTGAATTCTACAGAAACAAGACTGACAGTGTTCCCTATTTGGTTGAATATCATATCGTTCATGATGATTATTATATCTCGCAATTCTTAGCTGACAACCCTCGATTTAGAGAAGTTTATATTAATGGTCAGTATCCATTTCGGACTACTAATGCAATGATGTTGGCAGACATTTAAATATTTTCTTATTTCTTTCATCTAGCTGTTATTTTAGAACTTCGATTCATATTTCTTCTTTCTATCTTCAAATGTATAGTTTAATACACCCAAATTGAAATAATTTCAGGCAATTGTCACGGTCCCAATGGATGTGGTTCTGATCCAGAGAGATCTAATCCATACAGTCATCTTAATTCCTATTACTCAGGGCCACAGTGCCAACGATCCTGTGGTTATATTGCTAGAGACACTGTTGTGAAGGTGTACGATGAGTAATCATATCGATCGATTATTGATCTATTTGATTGATTATTGATTTATCGATCTATTATTGATTTTGGATCCGTTGTTAATGCATTCCCTATTTTGTTGCTATTTTGTTATAATCATTGTTGTCTTTGTTTTTCTTTAACGTTACACCTAACACATACTAGTATATGTCGACATACTAATATTAATGCTAACTTCTTGTTTTATATTTCCCTGATAAACGATTCGAATAGAGTTTGTCTATCAAATCTATGATGTTTATGGGTCTACCGTAACCCCGAATGTACCTTATATATACACGCACAGAACAAAACCCGTATTTCATGTAACCCTATGGCCCTTTTTTTTCTCAACCACTAACGGTTAGGGTTTTAAATCGTCATATGTAAGGTTTCTTAGGATGGTGTTTTAAAGTTCCTGAAATTGTCACAATGAGATGGATTCTGCGTTTCCTTTTAAGATCACGGAAAATTGTGCATGATCAAGAAACATGAATGATCATGCTTTTGTTTTATATTGATCATTTCTATTGAAGGTCGTTCCTATAAAAGAACTAGATTAGTTTCTCTTCACGAGTATTGCTTTATATATAGTTTATAGTAAGATTCGTCAATTTTGTGTTTAAAAAAATTATTTATTTTTTTTGGAGTAGATTAGATTCACTTTTGTCTTACATATTTTAGCAAATATCTATGTCTTCAAGTGCATTTCAATCATTGTCTCTTCTCATTTGACTTTTCACCTGAAATAAACGATTTGATTAAAAACGAAAATGTCTATGGTGTTTACGGGTTTACCGTACCCAGAATGTATTTATTGTATTTATCAAGATAAGATAATGATAATAGTTACATTTACAGTTTGAACACATTTATCAAGAGTAGGCTCTGATGTGCATGTTGGCATAATAGTAGTTGCATAGTAGTTATCAGCTGAATATTCCCTATTCCCAATAGTCATCTAAATATTTCATTGAAAGAGTCTAGCTTTTTGCACTTAGTGTTGTATCACAAACTTCATTTATTATAAATAACTTACTATAAAGTTACTCTATAAGTATGATATCGATCGATTTATTGGTCTATCCCTTCTATTGATGCCTTTTATTGCTTATAGTCATAATGATCCGGATCGATCCATCTCCCTTTCCCCCATCTTACGATTCTTTCAACATTTCCCTTGACTAATGACTGCAATGGGTAAAATCAGATTAACATTATCACTAAAGAATAGCCCATGTTTCAAAATGCATATGTAAACTTCGTTGAAGTGAAAGACGTGAAAAGCAAGTTACAGTATGCCACACAATCTTCCTTCTCATTGTCAAAAAAATTTATTGATCTTTACTAGACATTTTATTAATCGTTCACATATTATATTATTGTCTACATGGCCATCTGTAACAGAAATCAATCAATATTCTCTTTAAGATGTGTGCATCAGTTAATTCGGACTCTGATTATCTTCTTCTTTCTTCTGATTCGAGAAGTCTGATCATCAAACAGACAGATCCTGATTGGTAACAACAACTAATATTTAATTTTTATAAATTAAAAGAAATTTATTCATATACTTTCTTGCAGGTCAATGTCGTTTGAGAATAAACCGGGCACTCTAATCTTCCGTTCTGAGGTTAATATTCCACAATTTAGCGAATATTTCATTCATTTTCTGTTTCAGAATCCAATATCGATCGGTAAAGACTTTGTAGCTGACATTCAAGTAATCGATAATAATGGAGTTGAGGTTGGTTTATTGCATTATGCTAGTTGTGCTTTTTCATTATGTTGTCCATCCTTGCTATTCCACCTACCCTCCACTCAAATCTGTCTTATCCTCTTGTTTCTCTTACTATCTCATTTCAACGTTGATGATTAATTTTATTTTCAGATTTATTCTGGTTCTTTTCCTTTGAATGGCTCGAGATCTCAATGGAAACTTCGCATCGATTCGTTCTTGTATCAATTTTTAAAAGATCAAAGTGATATGTTGAGTATTGCAATCTGCTCCAAGGTATGGATTCTAACTTTTAAGTCCTCTGTTAGGGAGAGTGCGTTTTAAGGTATAGCGAAGGTGATTGTGAAACCCTTAAATCGAATCTCGAATTTTGAATTCGCGGGCGCGAAAAATGTGCGGGAATTCAAGTGCTTGCTTTCCAACTGCGATTTTCTGCGGGTTTAGAAAGGTGTTATGTAGAAATTCAAGTCCCTTAGCGCCAAAAAGGTCGAAAAATAAATATTTCGGCTTTATTTAATTTTTATAACCACAGAAAATCGCAGCTGGAAAGCCAGAATTTGAATTCCCTCACTTTTTGCACCCGCGAATTGAAATTTCGAGTTACCATTTTCGAGTTTCTAGGTGTTTTTTAGACCATGGAAATTCGCCATTGTCCGTTTTTCACTGTTTTTTTAGTGCGACATTACTCTTTTTTAGTTGGGCAAAGATTACATAAGAGAGGAAGCAAATCGTGCTTATGCAATGAATATTCTTCTTTATTCGAGGTTTGAACGGGTTAATGTAATATACATTAGGGTGGTGGGAACGAATCACGGGTGAATCGTATAGGGGAGAGAGGCCGGGCATACAACGACTCATAGCGGACAACCGTTCCCAGTGGCATTTATGACCTCTCTCCCTCGGACGAATCGGAATTTTTCGGACAGATTTCGGGCCGGGGCGATTTTCTCAGCTGGTAATAGTCGGATTGAAAAACTGAAAGCAGATTTGGAATCAGCAAAGAGAAAACATCTAGAATATGCCTTTAAAAAGTGAAAAATCAAATTTAAAGCAAAGTTTTAATAGGCGGAATTAGGGCTAAAATGTACCATTTTTGCATGTTTTGGAAGGATTTTTGCGAGTATCCTTGAACAATATGTGGAAAGAAGTGCATAATTCAAACGAGCACTTCATGGGCTATCGAAAGAAGGGTCGTTTGTATACAATATGTGATTTTTTATTTTTTTCAAATTTCAAGATTTTCATTATACTGAAATATTTGTTACATTGTTATTGTTCGTCACTATTTGTCTGTAATTGAATTTACCTAATCAAACAATATGTCAATACGATTGTAAATGAGCTACTCTTGTATCATGCTTCGAACATTGTAAATTAGCGGTGTCCTTTATTGTCGGCCTCCTCTTATCCCTTTGAGACCTGTCGGTATTTATGACTCTCAACACGGAATAACAGTGTGCATTAGCCAGTGAATTTGAAAAGGATAGAAGTTAGAACCAAACACTAAACATGAAAACATCAGATAATGTATAGACTCTATGTTGAAAGAAGTGCGAAAGGAACCATTGTATCGCATGCGAATAGTTGAGGTCACTGATATAATCGGGCACCTCCTGCCCCTCCTTACTCTCAGGTCCTTACTCTTTCGGATTGTGCCTTTAGTTCAGGCCTCCCACTTACTTTATTAAATAAAAATTATAAGAACAAAGAAGATGTCGAAACGTGGTTGGCATCACAATTTGCACAATAACCCACGTCCTACCAAAAGTAGTGTGCCACGGCGCTATCTTTCTGTCTTCACAGTTTGTTCACCAAAATATTCGTGCGACTCCACATTTAACTTGAATGTGCGCCTCAAAATTCAAAGGAACTTGTGCTACAACCTAATAATATATTAACCATCCGATGTTTCATTGTATTGGCCCGTTGTATCGCTTTTCCCCTTTTTTATTGTTATTCCCGATGTCATAATAATAATGATGCTAATAATAATAAATGAATTTTCAACTTACACTAGTCTTTCCGCACGAATTAGTCATTTCACTATGAAAAAAAAACGAAATTTCAAAAATTCATAATTAACTTGTTTCTACTATAGCCTAAAAGATCTCAAAAACCTAAATCCAATGATATTTTAATCATATCAGTACGATTACTAAGAGTCCAGAAAATCGGTCCGGCCCGAAATTGGCCCGAAATTCGCACTCTCATTCCAACTCATTGGCCCGTTGATCACTCTCCCGTGCGAGAGAGAGGCTGTATAGAGTCTCTCTTCGGACAACCGAGATAGAAGGGCCAGGGGGGAAATCATCCGTGATTCGTTCCCACCACGCTAATATACATGAGTAATTTTATTGGCATCTTGCTAAAAATTAAAAACATTGAAGGCCTTGCTTGAAACTGGAATCACTCTATTCTATTCATTCCGATCCACTTCTCGTAGATTCAACAAATATTTATATAAGTAAAGAGGTATTAACTAATATTAAGTATTTATTTAACAAAATTGTTTCATTTAGTATCTTTCACTTCATTCTGCGTTCTTTTATCGTCTTTTCTATGGTGATTTCCGTGAAAAGAATGATGAAATTATTAAGATTAAAGAGGTGAGAATATGGAATTTTCTCGTTTAAAAGGCGTTCTCGGTAAGAATGCAGTGAGCGGGATGGAAGATGGCACAGTTGGTGAATATCGTTTCTATGCGCTCAAACTTCACAGATGGAGTGCCTAGGGGTGAGATACACTTCAGCCAAAAAAATTGGACTCCAAAGTGATCTTTGATCTTTGATCTCGCGAAAAATAAAGTTGAGATTTTCCTATATTGTTATATACCATTCGAAAGAGCGCAAAAAGTTGTGCTAGAATATGTCTAGTATAGCTCCCGTAATGTGCGAAAAAACAATTTTTTTGGACGTTTTCAATCTTTAAAAAAATAAATCAGCACTTTACAATAATCTCCGGGGAATTCCACTGACGCTATCTTGTAGCAAATTTCACGTAGAATTTAATAAAAATTAACGATCGAAAAATCGATTATGTCTAAACATCACTTTTAAGCCAACGCTATCGCCCGATCGAGCTCATTTTCCTAGGGTGGGTTCGAACCCCACCCCAGGACAATGTTTTTTGCTGATTTTTCGCTGGCTTTCCAATGCTGCCCATGGCTTTTGCCAATCTGTATGACCTTAAGAAAGTGGTTTTCTTGACATATTTAGCTGATAAAGTATGCAAATGACGACTTCTTGACTCTACTATAAAGTCACGATCACTGAATAGCTCGAGAGAGTTACTTTATTCTATAAAATGATAGGGCACGTGTGTCTGTTTGTTTGTTTGTTTGTGTGTCCGTCACACGCCCTTTCTCCTTTAGGATTGTTTAGAAACACTACATCGGGCATGCAAATGTACGACTCTGTCGTATGACAGTTACCTGGTTGATACTGCCAGCGGTGATATGCTCAGATAAAAGATTAAGCCATGCATGCCTGCGAACAAGCCTCATTTGGGGGCAAACCATTAGTACGGTTCCAGATTCGGACAAGCTCAACCAATCGATGTTCACGTTTGAAAGAGGGTAAGAGAGAGAAAAATTGAGTAGGACTGTGATTGGTTATAGGAGAGAGAAACGATGGGAGCTCTCTACTGGGAGAAGGAGGGGTCGGAGATAAGATAGAGAGAGATAAGTTCCACCTTCTTCTGGTGCAGACATTGCAAATCCTCATCAATTTGCTCGTCCATCTCATCTTAATCTTTATCATAGTCATCTTCGTCGTTGGCATTATCAAATACATCTTCTTCATCCTCGACCCCCATTTCTACGCTCCATTCATCGTTTTCTCTTATCAGTTTATTTTCAAAGAAGACATCACGATTGCTCTGATGGTATTCTTCAGAGTCGTCACTATTGCTTAGTGACCTCTTCATCCGACTTTCTGCCTTCTTCTGTTGCAACGTCTGCACCAGAAGAAGGTGGAACTTATCTCTCTCTCTCTCTCTTATCTCCGACCCCTCCTTCTCCCAGTAGAGCTCCCATCGTTTCTCTCTCCTATAACCAATCGCAATCCTACTCAATTTTTCTCTCTCTTACCCTCTTTCAAACGTGAACATCGATTGGTTGAGCTTGTCCGAATCTGGAACCGTACTAATGGTTTGCCCCCAAATGAGGCTTGTTCGCAGGCATGCATGGCTTAATCTTTTATCTGAGCATATCACCGCTGGCAGGATCAACCAGGTAACTGTCATACGACAGAGTCGTACATTTGCATGCCCGATGTAGTGTTTCTAAACAATCCTAAAGGAGAAAGGGCGTGTGACGGACACACAAACAAACAAACAAACAGACACACGTGCCCTATCATTTTATAGAATAAAGTAACTCTCTCGAGCTATTCAGTGATCGTGACTTTATAGTAGAGTCAAGAAGTCGTCATTTGCATACTTTATCAGCTAAATATGTCAAGAAAACCACTTTCTTAAGGTCATACAGATTGGCAAAAGCCATGGGCAGCATTGGAAAGCCAGCGAAAAATCAGCAAAAAACATTGTCCTGGGGTGGGGTTCGAACCCACCCTAGGAAAATGAGCTCGATCGGGCGATAGCGTTGGCTTAAAAGTGATGTTTAGACATAATCGATTTTTCGATCGTTAATTTTTATTAAATTCTACGTGAAATTTGCTACAAGATAGCGTCAGTGGAATTCCCCGGAGATTATTGTAAAGTGCTGATTTATTTTTTTAAAGATTGAAAACGTCCAAAAAAATTGGTTTTTCGCACATTACGGGAGCTATACTAGACATAGAGCTCTGAAAATTTATATTCTAGCATAACTTTTTGCTCTCTTTCGAATGGTATATAACAAGATAGGAAAATCTCAACTTTATTTTTCGCGAGATCAAAGATCAAAGATCACTTTGGAGTCCAATTTTTTGGCTGAAGTGTATCCCACCCCTAGGCACTCCATCTGTGAAGTTTGAGCGCATAGAAACGATATTCACCAACTGTGCCACTTTGCTTGCCGTCTTAGCGAGAACGCCTTTTAAATCATCAAATGTGTATTTCTCCAGATCGAACTCGACGATTTTATTTCATTCATTCAATCATTGCATCAAATCAATCTATCGTATCCAAATGGTATCATTTATTCTATAATTATTCTATAATTATTATCATCATTATTGTTTTCTTTGTTATAACAACAAACAAAATTTGAACGACTTTTCAAAATTATCATTTGTAGTTCTTTTTGTTGACTGCCCTTAATTACAGTACCCACAGCTCTCAATCAATTGGATCTTTCTGATCGATTTATTGTTCCAATAATTCGTAATTCCGCTCTATCATATCTTCTCAAAAAGAAGATCACTAAAAGGAATATTTCACACGGTTTATTGATTGCCGATCGAGTCAACTCTGAAGAACTTTTGGTACGTTATGTGGCATAGCGTTTCCATCTTTCTGTCTTCACTGTTTATTCACGCAAATATTCCTCTGAGGCTACCTTTAAAGAAGGGGACCCATGAGTTGGCATGACTGACTCCCGCCACGATAAGCATGCTGGCTATTGTTTATATTATATGGTAATTGGCGTAAGGGATAATGAGAAAATGAGAGAGAAAGTATGCAAATTCGATGAGCACTCTCTACATGCCTTGTCAGTTGTACTTTCAATGCTCATAGTGAGCTTTAAACATATCGGGAATCAATATCAGATATGTCTTTCGATTCGTGTGATGAATATCTATCATTCTATCCCAACAGTCTTATTACGAAAAAACTCGTGGGTCTCCATCTTTAACGACCAATTCCCGCTTTGACAAGCAATGTACAACAATATGTTTATTTTATTACAATAGAGCCAGATACAGTTCTCTGACAATGAGTAGCGCCTTCTTCCCTGCTTATGACAGTTTTTTGTTGCTTTTTATTGAGCTTATTTTTACCCTAAATTTTTATTAAAGATATATTTATTGCGCATAATTTCATGCTTCTTCATCTCTTATGTCTAATTCAATAACGAAAAATACTAGCGTCGGTCTCCTTTAAGAGCATCATTTATTTTCCTCATTGTCAGGATCATGTTCTTACTTACGTGAATGATATTGAAGATCTACTTGAAATCAGTCAGAAAATCGTTCCTTTTATCGACAAAGCTACAATTCTAAAGCTGTTCAATGTGAGTTAGATTGAATATTGCCAGATTATCGTCATCGTTTTTTTTTCGCATAAGGTTTGCTTCCTATTTATTGATTTTCTATTTTGATTGTCTAATGCAAAATTTAGCGAACATCAATCATATCGAAAAAGCTAAAAGACAAATCAGAAATAGAAAATCAACAACTGCAAGCATGGAAGACTTCAGCTCAGGTTAGAACATTTATAAAAATCTATTTTGTAGAGATAGATTTCTCTTTTGAAGGGTCTATTCCGAGAGGTTGTTATTGAGTTCTATATGAATAAATCGAGTACAACTCCATATAAGGTGAAAAGCGCTGTTGTTAAAGATGATGAACAAGATAATATATGGAATTTTATTCCATCTCAGTATTCTAATTTCTATTTCAGAGGTACATTATCTCTATAGATTCTTTGTTTTATTATATATTGATCAGTTCGTTTAAAGGGCGCCCTTATTCGAGAGGTAATTCCCTCCAGGCGAAAAATCAACAATCCTTTGGTAATGTTATTTTATATAATTTTTCTTACATTGAATAAATGTAACAGATAAAATTAATTTGGTTAAATAGGAAGTGGATATTGGGGACCAGATAGAGGGAAGTAAAGAGCTCACTGTATTTTCAATAAGCCGATCTTCCAGCGCCAGAAAATCGATAACTCACCGAATCATGACCCGCCCCCTCCTCCCATGGTTCGACTCTATCTTATCACCTACACTTGATTATATATGTATAGTTTCTAAAATGTTGATAACACATGAAAATGAATGAAAAGAAAGTTTGAAAAATCGTAGTTGCCTCAGCCGGGAGTCGAACCAGAGGGTCATTGTCCGACGAATTATATCAAATTTTCTGCTCTGGCTGATCATCCTAGCAACTTTTGACGATACGTCCTTAATTACAGTACCCACCAACTTTTCAAAATTGGGTTGGGGGGGGGGGGCTTCCCTCACATACGTGTACATTAGGGTGGCAAGAATGGCGCAAGAGTATTCGTTCCCACTGGCAGTCTTGGCCGAGTAATCGGAGAGAGAGGCATTTACGATCTCTCTCTCTCATCGAATGAGCCGGGAGAGGGGGTCATTGTCTCGAATAGTCAAAAAAAAGTCGAGTCGAAATCGAATGGAAAGGTTTTTCTCAGCACTGCATTGACCAAATTCAATACTTTTTAAACTTCTGACATCAGCTCATTAAGTGCTATAAAACGAAGCCAAATTTAACAATTTTTCTCAAAAATTTTTTTTTAAATAATTTGTTGGTTTATGATACAATAATATTATTAATTTGATAACAATTATTATGGCAATACTATTATTAAAGTTCCAATTCGTCATCAGATTCAAACTCTTCAATCTCGCTATCATCAGACAAAAAAAGAAAAAAGAGAAATTTTAATTTGAATTATTCGATGCGAATTGTGTATCATTTTAAAGATCTCGTTTTGCTGATTTCAAATATACATAATTTGTCTAGTTTTGTTCAATCACGGCCTTGAAAAACGCTCGACTCGACTTCGACTCGACCTAAAAACGATTATCCTAGGGAGAGAGATAGAGACTGCCAAGGGGAACGAATATCCTCTCCATTCGACCTCGACTCGATAGAGACTACAAAACAGGCTCATTCGAGAGCAATTCTCGCCACCCTAGTGTACATATATGGGCTTATTGGTCGATTTCAGAACCTCCTCTGTATAGTTTGGTGCTTCCCTTGTTTCTTGGAGTGGAATGTTCACGTTAAAGCACAACAACGCCACTTTATTAGCGCATCATGATTCAGAAATATGATCGGCCATATAAAAATGACTAAATAAATTTTCAAATGTTTAAAAATATGCATTTTAAGAACTGTTTATTGTTGGAGTATTTTTATTCGATTTTTTGGTTTTTTTGGAAAATTTTCCGAAAAGGGGTCGGAAAACCGGAGAAGTCTGCCCAACCCTGGTCGCAACGGATGTGGTTCAGATCGGCAGAGATGTAATGCGTACAGTTATCTTAATTCGTATTACTCAGGGCGCTCAATGTTCCGTATTTATATGAATGATGTTGTGAAGGTGTATGATGAGTAATCATATGGATCGTATCGATAGATTATTGGTCTATTGATTCATTGTTGTTTTATCGATCGATTATTGCATTATGGATCCGTTGTTAATGTATTCCCCTCGTTGTTGTGGCTGTTTTGTTCTACTCATTGTTGTATTTATTTGTGTTTGTTTTTCTTTAGCGTTAGGCTTAACACATTATAAATGTCGACATACTAATGTTAATAGTAACTTCTTGATTGCTTTTCTCCCTGAAATAAACACATAATACTATTTGATTAGAGTTTTTTCTATCATATCTATGATGTTTATGGGTCTACTCTAACCCCGAATGTACCTTAAATATACACTCACAGTACAAAACCCGTATTTCATGTACCACTATGGACCAAACACTAAACGGTTGGGGGTTCGAAACCCCTATGTGATAGCCTAACTGCTTAATGTTTGGTGCATAGGGGTACATTGGGTAGATTTTTGTACGGAAGAGATAATATAGCCAAGCTACGAAAAGTCAAAACTGGTAAAATAGTCGATCGATAAGTGTTTCATATCGCACTGTATACGGTATACAGTGCGATATGAAACACTTATCGATCGACTATTTTAATATTGTTCACTTTACGTAGCTTGGCTATTACAGTATACCCCATATATTTTGTCTAATCAAATTTAAAACGATCAATAATTCATTTCAGGATAATTAAGGATGCCTGCGTCTATCCATTCCTACTCTGATGATATTCTTCTATCTTCAAATTCGAAGAGTTTAATCATCAAACAAACCACTCCTGATTGGTAATTGTATTTAACAAGGGAAGCACCCCAGGCTACGGAAACGATTCTGAATGAGACCCATATGGATCGTTAGGGTTGAGGGGGAAACCGCCAAAAGTGGTTTCAAAATTTGCTGATGGGACCTACCAATCGATATTTTCAACGCATGAGAGGATAAAATGCCGTAACTGTGTGTTAAATGAAGCTGTATGTTTCAAACCTGGCAGAGGTAATTGTACATGAGTGATACAAAACCTGGTCGAGTATGAGCCGTATCAGTTGAATTCTGAGAACTTTCGAAAATTTATTTTTTCTTATTTTTAGAGGTACATACAGTACCTACCCAGGTTAATTTCGATTCTATTTAAAGGCCAGATGTTTTCTATATATAGCAGACGACAATTTGCTATTGTTTCATGAAATTTCGCGTTCCGCGGGAAAAGTTATAATTGGAGAAAGATGGTAGAAACCAGTTTCACGATTTTTTTCGAAATTGTCTGAAAAAAATTTGTCCCAATTTGGCTTAGACTTTACCATGACAAATATCATGAAGACAGTAGATGATCCCTATAATATAATAGCTATAGATGCTCTTTTAGTCCCACAGGAAATTACTTTTTTAGACTTTCTGAGAAAATTGTGTATGTTCAAAATTTCTCAAAATTCAACCTATCGGGCTCATTCTCTACCATGTTTTGCATAACTCGAGGGCTATTATCTCTGCAAAGTTTGGAAGCTGAAGCTTCATTGAACACGGAGTTATGGCATTTAAGCGGCGCTTGTTTTGAAAAATATCGATTGAAAATATTGATTGGTATGTCCCATCAGCAAATTTTTAAACCACTTTTGGTGGTCTCCCCCTCAACCCTAACGACCCATATGGGTCTCATTCAGAATCGTTTCCGTAGCCTGAGGTGCTTCCCTTGTAAGTAATGCTTTTTATAATTTTAATTGTTTCGTATTTTTATTCCAGGTCGATGTATTTTGAAGGAAACCACTGTGCTCTCATATTTCAATCAAAGGTTAGTAGTTCATGTTGAATATTTCATTCATTTTCAGTTTCAGGAACCAATATCGATTTGTGAAAAATCTGTAGCTGACATTCAAGTAATCGATAAAAATGGAACTGAGGTTGGTATATTGCATGATGACACTATGCTAGTAGAGCTTGTTAATTATTTTTGTGTTATATTATGCCGACTTTTCTTACATACTGTTAGGTCAAAAATCTCTTTTTGATTCTCTTATTTCATATACTTCCTCAATTCCCTTTTTCGTAAATTTATTTTTCGAACTAATAAATTTTATTTTTACTGTTGCTCTGGTTGTTTTCCTTTGAATGGCTCAAGATTTAAATGGAAACTTCGTATCGATTCGTTCTTGTCTCAATTTTTAGACGAAGAAAGTGATGTGATGAGTATTGCAGTCTGCTCCAAGGTATGGATTCTAATTTGAAGTGAAAGTAATAGTGCGTGGCAAAGTCGGGTTATAGTGTTTGTTTGTGTGTCCGTCACACGCCCTTTCTCCTTTAGGATTGTTTAGAAACACTACATCGGGCATGCAAATGTACGACTCTGTCGTATGACAGTTACCTGGTTGATACTGCCAGCGGTGATATGCTCAGATAAAAGATTAAGCCATGCATGCCTGCGAACAAGCCTCATTTGGGGGCAAACCATTAGTACGGTTCCAGATTCGGACAAGCTCAACCAATCGATGTTCACGTTTGAAAGAGGGTAAGAGAGAGAAAAATTGAGTAGGACTGTGATTGGTTATAGGAGAGAGAAACGATGGGAGCTCTCTACTGGGAGAAGGAGGGGTCGGAGATAAGATAGAGAGAGATAAGTTCCACCTTCTTCTGGTGCAGACATTGCAAATCCTCATCAATTTGCTCGTCCATCTCATCTTAATCTTTATCATAGTCATCTTCGTCGTTGGCATTATCAAATACATCTTCTTCATCCTCGACCCCCATTTCTACGCTCCATTCATCGTTTTCTCTTATCAGTTTATTTTCAAAGAAGACATCACGATTGCTCTGATGGTATTCTTCAGAGTCGTCACTATTGCTTAGTGACCTCTTCATCCGACTTTCTGCCTTCTTCTGTTGCAACGTCTGCACCAGAAGAAGGTGGAACTTATCTCTCTCTCTCTCTCTTATCTCCGACCCCTCCTTCTCCCAGTAGAGCTCCCATCGTTTCTCTCTCCTATAACCAATCGCAATCCTACTCAATTTTTCTCTCTCTTACCCTCTTTCAAACGTGAACATCGATTGGTTGAGCTTGTCCGAATCTGGAACCGTACTAATGGTTTGCCCCCAAATGAGGCTTGTTCGCAGGCATGCATGGCTTAATCTTTTATCTGAGCATATCACCGCTGGCAGGATCAACCAGGTAACTGTCATACGACAGAGTCGTACATTTGCATGCCCGATGTAGTGTTTCTAAACAATCCTAAAGGAGAAAGGGCGTGTGACGGACACACAAACAAACAAACAAACAGACACACGTGCCCTATCATTTTATAGAATAAAGTAACTCTCTCGAGCTATTCAGTGATCGTGACTTTATAGTAGAGTCAAGAAGTCGTCATTTGCATACTTTATCAGCTAAATATGTCAAGAAAACCACTTTCTTAAGGTCATACAGATTGGCAAAAGCCATGGGCAGCATTGGAAAGCCAGCGAAAAATCAGCAAAAAACATTGTCCTGGGGTGGGGTTCGAACCCACCCTAGGAAAATGAGCTCGATCGGGCGATAGCGTTGGCTTAAAAGTGATGTTTAGACATAATCGATTTTTCGATCGTTAATTTTTATTAAATTCTACGTGAAATTTGCTACAAGATAGCGTCAGTGGAATTCCCCGGAGATTATTGTAAAGTGCTGATTTATTTTTTTAAAGATTGAAAACGTCCAAAAAAATTGGTTTTTCGCACATTACGGGAGCTATACTAGACATAGAGCTCTGAAAATTTATATTCTAGCATAACTTTTTGCTCTCTTTCGAATGGTATATAACAAGATAGGAAAATCTCAACTTTATTTTTCGCGAGATCAAAGATCAAAGATCACTTTGGAGTCCAATTTTTTGGCTGAAGTGTATCCCACCCCTAGGCACTCCATCTGTGAAGTTTGAGCGCATAGAAACGATATTCACCAACTGTGCCACTTTGCTTGCCGTCTTAGCGAGAACGCCTTTTAAATCATCAAATGTGTATTTCTCCAGATCGAACTCGACGATTTTATTTCATTCATTCAATCATTGCATCAAATCAATCTATCGTATCCAAATGGTATCATTTATTCTATAATTATTCTATAATTATTATCATCATTATTGTTTTCTTTGTTATAACAACAAACAAAATTTGAACGACTTTTCAAAATTATCATTTGTAGTTCTTTTTGTTGACTGCCCTTAATTACAGTACCCACAGCTCTCAATCAATTGGATCTTTCTGATCGATTTATTGTTCCAATAATTCGTAATTCCGCTCTATCATATCTTCTCAAAAAGAAGATCACTAAAAGGAATATTTCACACGGTTTATTGATTGCCGATCGAGTCAACTCTGAAGAACTTTTGGTACGTTATGTGGCATAGCGTTTCCATCTTTCTGTCTTCACTGTTTATTCACGCAAATATTCCTCTGAGGCTACCTTTAAAGAAGGGGACCCATGAGTTGGCATGACTGACTCCCGCCACGATAAGCATGCTGGCTATTGTTTATATTATATGGTAATTGGCGTAAGGGATAATGAGAAAATGAGAGAGAAAGTATGCAAATTCGATGAGCACTCTCTACATGCCTTGTCAGTTGTACTTTCAATGCTCATAGTGAGCTTTAAACATATCGGGAATCAATATCAGATATGTCTTTCGATTCGTGTGATGAATATCTATCATTCTATCCCAACAGTCTTATTACGAAAAAACTCGTGGGTCTCCATCTTTAACGACCAATTCCCGCTTTGACAAGCAATGTACAACAATATGTTTATTTTATTACAATAGAGCCAGATACAGTTCTCTGACAATGAGTAGCGCCTTCTTCCCTGCTTATGACAGTTTTTTGTTGCTTTTTATTGAGCTTATTTTTACCCTAAATTTTTATTAAAGATATATTTATTGCGCATAATTTCATGCTTCTTCATCTCTTATGTCTAATTCAATAACGAAAAATACTAGCGTCGGTCTCCTTTAAGAGCATCATTTATTTTCCTCATTGTCAGGATCATGTTCTTACTTACGTGAATGATATTGAAGATCTACTTGAAATCAGTCAGAAAATCGTTCCTTTTATCGACAAAGCTACAATTCTAAAGCTGTTCAATGTGAGTTAGATTGAATATTGCCAGATTATCGTCATCGTTTTTTTTTCGCATAAGGTTTGCTTCCTATTTATTGATTTTCTATTTTGATTGTCTAATGCAAAATTTAGCGAACATCAATCATATCGAAAAAGCTAAAAGACAAATCAGAAATAGAAAATCAACAACTGCAAGCATGGAAGACTTCAGCTCAGGTTAGAACATTTATAAAAATCTATTTTGTAGAGATAGATTTCTCTTTTGAAGGGTCTATTCCGAGAGGTTGTTATTGAGTTCTATATGAATAAATCGAGTACAACTCCATATAAGGTGAAAAGCGCTGTTGTTAAAGATGATGAACAAGATAATATATGGAATTTTATTCCATCTCAGTATTCTAATTTCTATTTCAGAGGTACATTATCTCTATAGATTCTTTGTTTTATTATATATTGATCAGTTCGTTTAAAGGGCGCCCTTATTCGAGAGGTAATTCCCTCCAGGCGAAAAATCAACAATCCTTTGGTAATGTTATTTTATATAATTTTTCTTACATTGAATAAATGTAACAGATAAAATTAATTTGGTTAAATAGGAAGTGGATATTGGGGACCAGATAGAGGGAAGTAAAGAGCTCACTGTATTTTCAATAAGCCGATCTTCCAGCGCCAGAAAATCGATAACTCACCGAATCATGACCCGCCCCCTCCTCCCATGGTTCGACTCTATCTTATCACCTACACTTGATTATATATGTATAGTTTCTAAAATGTTGATAACACATGAAAATGAATGAAAAGAAAGTTTGAAAAATCGTAGTTGCCTCAGCCGGGAGTCGAACCAGAGGGTCATTGTCCGACGAATTATATCAAATTTTCTGCTCTGGCTGATCATCCTAGCAACTTTTGACGATACGTCCTTAATTACAGTACCCACCAACTTTTCAAAATTGGGTTGGGGGGGGGGGGCTTCCCTCACATACGTGTACATTAGGGTGGCAAGAATGGCGCAAGAGTATTCGTTCCCACTGGCAGTCTTGGCCGAGTAATCGGAGAGAGAGGCATTTACGATCTCTCTCTCTCATCGAATGAGCCGGGAGAGGGGGTCATTGTCTCGAATAGTCAAAAAAAAGTCGAGTCGAAATCGAATGGAAAGGTTTTTCTCAGCACTGCATTGACCAAATTCAATACTTTTTAAACTTCTGACATCAGCTCATTAAGTGCTATAAAACGAAGCCAAATTTAACAATTTTTCTCAAAAATTTTTTTTTAAATAATTTGTTGGTTTATGATACAATAATATTATTAATTTGATAACAATTATTATGGCAATACTATTATTAAAGTTCCAATTCGTCATCAGATTCAAACTCTTCAATCTCGCTATCATCAGACAAAAAAAGAAAAAAGAGAAATTTTAATTTGAATTATTCGATGCGAATTGTGTATCATTTTAAAGATCTCGTTTTGCTGATTTCAAATATACATAATTTGTCTAGTTTTGTTCAATCACGGCCTTGAAAAACGCTCGACTCGACTTCGACTCGACCTAAAAACGATTATCCTAGGGAGAGAGATAGAGACTGCCAAGGGGAACGAATATCCTCTCCATTCGACCTCGACTCGATAGAGACTACAAAACAGGCTCATTCGAGAGCAATTCTCGCCACCCTAGTGTACATATATGGGCTTATTGGTCGATTTCAGAACCTCCTCTGTATAGTTTGGTGCTTCCCTTGTTTCTTGGAGTGGAATGTTCACGTTAAAGCACAACAACGCCACTTTATTAGCGCATCATGATTCAGAAATATGATCGGCCATATAAAAATGACTAAATAAATTTTCAAATGTTTAAAAATATGCATTTTAAGAACTGTTTATTGTTGGAGTATTTTTATTCGATTTTTTGGTTTTTTTGGAAAATTTTCCGAAAAGGGGTCGGAAAACCGGAGAAGTCTGCCCAACCCTGGTCGCAACGGATGTGGTTCAGATCGGCAGAGATGTAATGCGTACAGTTATCTTAATTCGTATTACTCAGGGCGCTCAATGTTCCGTATTTATATGAATGATGTTGTGAAGGTGTATGATGAGTAATCATATGGATCGTATCGATAGATTATTGGTCTATTGATTCATTGTTGTTTTATCGATCGATTATTGCATTATGGATCCGTTGTTAATGTATTCCCCTCGTTGTTGTGGCTGTTTTGTTCTACTCATTGTTGTATTTATTTGTGTTTGTTTTTCTTTAGCGTTAGGCTTAACACATTATAAATGTCGACATACTAATGTTAATAGTAACTTCTTGATTGCTTTTCTCCCTGAAATAAACACATAATACTATTTGATTAGAGTTTTTTCTATCATATCTATGATGTTTATGGGTCTACTCTAACCCCGAATGTACCTTAAATATACACTCACAGTACAAAACCCGTATTTCATGTACCACTATGGACCAAACACTAAACGGTTGGGGGTTCGAAACCCCTATGTGATAGCCTAACTGCTTAATGTTTGGTGCATAGGGGTACATTGGGTAGATTTTTGTACGGAAGAGATAATATAGCCAAGCTACGAAAAGTCAAAACTGGTAAAATAGTCGATCGATAAGTGTTTCATATCGCACTGTATACGGTATACAGTGCGATATGAAACACTTATCGATCGACTATTTTAATATTGTTCACTTTACGTAGCTTGGCTATTACAGTATACCCCATATATTTTGTCTAATCAAATTTAAAACGATCAATAATTCATTTCAGGATAATTAAGGATGCCTGCGTCTATCCATTCCTACTCTGATGATATTCTTCTATCTTCAAATTCGAAGAGTTTAATCATCAAACAAACCACTCCTGATTGGTAATTGTATTTAACAAGGGAAGCACCCCAGGCTACGGAAACGATTCTGAATGAGACCCATATGGATCGTTAGGGTTGAGGGGGAAACCGCCAAAAGTGGTTTCAAAATTTGCTGATGGGACCTACCAATCGATATTTTCAACGCATGAGAGGATAAAATGCCGTAACTGTGTGTTAAATGAAGCTGTATGTTTCAAACCTGGCAGAGGTAATTGTACATGAGTGATACAAAACCTGGTCGAGTATGAGCCGTATCAGTTGAATTCTGAGAACTTTCGAAAATTTATTTTTTCTTATTTTTAGAGGTACATACAGTACCTACCCAGGTTAATTTCGATTCTATTTAAAGGCCAGATGTTTTCTATATATAGCAGACGACAATTTGCTATTGTTTCATGAAATTTCGCGTTCCGCGGGAAAAGTTATAATTGGAGAAAGATGGTAGAAACCAGTTTCACGATTTTTTTCGAAATTGTCTGAAAAAAATTTGTCCCAATTTGGCTTAGACTTTACCATGACAAATATCATGAAGACAGTAGATGATCCCTATAATATAATAGCTATAGATGCTCTTTTAGTCCCACAGGAAATTACTTTTTTAGACTTTCTGAGAAAATTGTGTATGTTCAAAATTTCTCAAAATTCAACCTATCGGGCTCATTCTCTACCATGTTTTGCATAACTCGAGGGCTATTATCTCTGCAAAGTTTGGAAGCTGAAGCTTCATTGAACACGGAGTTATGGCATTTAAGCGGCGCTTGTTTTGAAAAATATCGATTGAAAATATTGATTGGTATGTCCCATCAGCAAATTTTTAAACCACTTTTGGTGGTCTCCCCCTCAACCCTAACGACCCATATGGGTCTCATTCAGAATCGTTTCCGTAGCCTGAGGTGCTTCCCTTGTAAGTAATGCTTTTTATAATTTTAATTGTTTCGTATTTTTATTCCAGGTCGATGTATTTTGAAGGAAACCACTGTGCTCTCATATTTCAATCAAAGGTTAGTAGTTCATGTTGAATATTTCATTCATTTTCAGTTTCAGGAACCAATATCGATTTGTGAAAAATCTGTAGCTGACATTCAAGTAATCGATAAAAATGGAACTGAGGTTGGTATATTGCATGATGACACTATGCTAGTAGAGCTTGTTAATTATTTTTGTGTTATATTATGCCGACTTTTCTTACATACTGTTAGGTCAAAAATCTCTTTTTGATTCTCTTATTTCATATACTTCCTCAATTCCCTTTTTCGTAAATTTATTTTTCGAACTAATAAATTTTATTTTTACTGTTGCTCTGGTTGTTTTCCTTTGAATGGCTCAAGATTTAAATGGAAACTTCGTATCGATTCGTTCTTGTCTCAATTTTTAGACGAAGAAAGTGATGTGATGAGTATTGCAGTCTGCTCCAAGGTATGGATTCTAATTTGAAGTGAAAGTAATAGTGCGTGGCAAAGTCGGGTTATAGTGCATTTACCGTAATCTATCCCTAGAATAACGATTATGTTTCTAGTGTAACATAAATACAATAAGAACCCCGGAATTGATTTTTACTCTTTTTTAGGTGGACGAAGGTTACGTAACAGAGAAAGCCAATCGTGCTTATGTGATGAAGATTAGTCTTTATTCGAGGTTGGAATTTTGTATTATTAAAAAAGGGTAATTCTATAAAAAAAGTGAAATAAATTGAAGGCCTTGCTTGAAACTGGAATCACTCTATTCTAATCATTCCGGTGCACTCCAAGTAGATTCGACAATTATTGATATAAGCAAAGAGGTTTTTATTATTTAAATTTTTTTTTGATTTACTTTATTTTTTTCGATTTAGTTCCTTTCACTTCACTCTGAGTACTTTACCATGCTTTTCTATGGAAATTTCCGTGAAAAGAATGATAAAATTATTAATATTAAAGAGGTGAGAATATGGAATTTTTTCGTTTAAAACATGAAATGTGTAATTCTTCAGATTGAACTTGACGATTTTATTTCGTTCATTCAATCATTACATCAAATCAATCGATCGTATCCCGATGGTAACATTCATTCGATTATATAAAAAATATTCTTCTTTTCTTTTGAACTTTTCAAATAACCATATGTAATTATTTTTGTTGAGTGTCGCTAATTACAGTACCCACAGCTCTCAATCAATTGGATCTCTCTGATCGATTTATTGTCCCAATAATTCGTAATTCCACTCTATCATATCTTCTCAAAAAGAATTTCACTAAAACGGATATTCCACACGGTTTATTGATTGCCGATCGAGTAAAGTCTGAAGAACTTTTGGTACGTTCGAAAGAAAATAATGAATTATAAATTTATCTATAAAAATAACCGTAAATTTATTTTAAAGCCTTCATTGTTTTCTGCAGGTTCACATTCTTAGTTTCGCAACTGATATTATTGATCTACTTGAAATAAGTGATCAAATCGTTCCTTTTATCGACAAGAATACAGTTCAAAAGCTCTTCAATGTGAGTTATTTATATATTTACTGCCGTCCTAATTGTTAATTTAAAACCTACCACCTTCGAAAATCTTTTCCCACTGCCATAGATTATGTTTGTAAGATCAGGCAGTCAAATGACAACGTTGTGTTCCTTTGGGATTCGTATATTTTGCAAAATTTAGCGCTCAACGACACTTGTGAATATACTAAAAGAAGATACATTTGAACGAACGTCAAGATTAGAATCGAAACTAAAGGAAGAAACATCTAAATTAGTTGTTTCTGAACAACAAGTCACAAGACTAAAAAAAGAATCGTCTGATCAAAAATCAAGACTGGAAGCGAAGCTAAAAGAAAAAGCATCGAAATTAGTTCTTGCTCAAAATGAACTGACTACACTAAACGAAGAAGCTAGTGAACAAAAATCAAGACTGGAGGCCAAACTAAAAGAAGAAATATCCAAATTAGTTGATTCTAAGCAACAAGTTAATAGACTGACAAAAGAATCGTCCGATCAAAAATCAAGAATGGAGACGAAACTAAAAGAATATGAATCTAAACTACTTCTTTCTGAACGTGAAAAAGACAAAAATGCCATGACGGTTGCCGTTCAGACTCAGATACTTTCAGCATGGAGGACTGCGGGTCAAGTTGAAAAATTAAAAAAAATGTTTTTTTTAAATGATTACTATTTTAGTCACAATATAATGAATATGTTTCTGAGTTCTATGAGAATCGATTGAGTACAACTCCATATGAAGTACAGCATTTCGTTATTCCTATTCACGCACCTAGGACAATCTGGAATTGTATTCCATCTAGATATGATGAAATGTACATCAAAGGTGAATTATTCTTCAATCAAAATTGTCTTTCATTTGTTTTATAAATAGTGACCATTTTTATTGAAGGTCGTTCCTATGCGAGAACTTATGTCAACTGCCCTAAATATCCCGCCGGAGTGATTAAATTATACGATCCCTAGATTAGCATCTCGTCATGATTATTGCTTTGTTAATAGTTCAAGAATTTCAATTTGCCATTTTTAAAATTAACTTTTAGCTTACATATTGTAACAAATCTTACATAACCTACCATCAATAATGTAACATTGACGTGCACCTCAATCATTATATTCACAAAACTTAATCACAACATTCGCTGTTCTTGAAGAGGTTCGATGGTTTTTTAACTGATATTTTCAAGTTGTACGATGGATGATGGCATCGATTGATAATAATTCATAATGAGCTGTTGTTAATACATTCCCCTTGTTGTTGTTTTTGTTATTGTTTTGTTCTAATCTTTGTTTTATTGTAATCATACTGCACTTTAATTTGCTTCTTTATAAATGTTTTTGTTGATTACTGTATGATTGGAAATATATCGATTTATCGTTAACAGAGTCTACATTTTACTCTCGGAATACTTCTGATTTCGGTGTTTGCCTATTCCTTTGATCCATCATTTCCAATATACCAATATTGTCAAGCTAAGAAAGGTCACTAGTACTTAACTAAATTGTTGATCGATAAGTGAATCATAGCATACTATGTGCAACATATATTTTGTGTAATCAAATTTAAAACGATCAATGATTCATTTCATGATAATTAACTGAGGTGTTTCAAATATGGATGATCATTGGTAATTTGTGAAATTAATGTCATGATCATGCATGCAATATACTCTAATCATGCACGTATTCTCCGTGATCATGCATGGAATCTAGGATCCATGCATGATTACGGAAAATACTTGGATCGTGTTTGATTTTTCTTGTATACAGCATGAAAAATTAGAACCTAATTTACAAAAATCGAAACTAGATTTGAGTAAAATTAGAAAATTTTGTGCCATAATTAGGTTCAAATTTTTATCAAATTAAGGTTCAATTTAGTCAAATTAAGCTTCAATTTACTAAAATTAAGTTTCTTTTTTTTGTGAATTAGGAAACGTTTCCTAATAATTTCTTTCGTACAATTATTGACGAAAACATGATATAAAATTACTTAACAATAAATACGACATGGAAATACGAGAAAACAACATTCAACAAGGTGATTTCAACAACATTAATATAAATCGAGAGTCTTGAGTCTAATTTTATCTTCATTCCATCTTCACAGTTCTCGTTGGGGGAGCAGAGTAGACGTGTCTTGGGCTCTTCGCGCGTATGTCTGCAATATGAAAATTGAAAGATGATCTTTGATCCTTATTACTCAGTATAGAAACGGAGTCAGGTCGTATTCATAGATGTTACACGCTGGGGGGGGGGAATGCTGTGCTTCAATATCCGAATATTCCAAATGGCCAGTTATGTGTCAAAATATAGTGTATTATCATATACCACCTACGTTATTCTCTGCGATGGTTTGAGGGGTGGTGGGCCGATATGTAATTTAAATTTCGGATCTCGTGTTTTCGTTAATTATATCTTGAAACTGCTGTTTTGAAAAAGAGAAATCGTAATGAGATTCCGAGAACTGCTTTGAATGAACCCCTGATCAGAGAACAGCTCACAGAGAACAATGCAAATGTAATTGATAGAGTGGGAACAAAATATGCAAAATCGACGAGAGGGAACAACAGTCTGAGATATGATTTGCATAGAACATTTTGAGCAAAACCCACGTTTCGGAACCGAGATTTCGAAACCGCCTGGTTGGTGTCATCGTTGCTCGTTTTTTCAGCTTTTTTTCTTGCTATTTCTCACATGTTTCACTGTTTCATTTCCGTGCCACATGTAAGCACTCACTAGTTCAGGCCTGATGCCAAGGCCGATTGAGCGTTTTCCTCACGCGGGATACGTCCATAAACGCTTAGACACTTTCCTAGTCAGGGGCATTGGTAGTGCACCTTGTTGGAAGCATCCCTTGAGTAAGGAAAATTGAGTACTGCCTCTTCGACAAGTTTGTGCTTATCAACCTTGCTCTTGCACCTTGTTAGAGGCATCCTCTTTGTAGAGGAAATCGAGTGACTGCCTCTCTGACAAGTTTGTGCTAAACAGCATTGAGTATGAGAAAGTGTTCGTTTGCTGGATACTCTGCTGACGGAATCGTACAGTTGTTCATTATTTGAGAGAGTCTCTGAACTGTAACTGCGACTTCTACGTCTACGGAGCAGGCTTATGCCAGTCTGGATACTCTGTTGACGGAAATCTTACAGTTGTTCATTTATTCTGTGTCATTTGAGAGTCTCTGAACTGTAACTGCGATCTCTACGTCTACTGAGCAGACTTGTACCAGTCTCGTGATCGTCAAGAACGCCACTGATTCTCTAGGATCTGTTTCGAAGCGTCACTCCACCCCAGCCTGCGCACTGGGATGGTTAACTGCTTCAGAGTACTGATTTCTCAGCCACTCTTGACTTCTAGCAGCACGGACTGGCTCAGCTGAAGGTGCTTTTTCAACCCTCAAGCTGGTTGAGATTCGAGCGCGACTCGATATCACCAATATCCCTCATCGTACTCTCATTTGTTTTTTAGACGCGTCATTGAGTACGAGGGGTGCTCGTGCTAGAGTCTGGTGAATCGACCACGAGTGGGTCCAGATTCAATTTGAGGTTGGTGATTTGAGTTCAACGGACTCAGGCCATGCCGAGCATCTGCGCATGCCTTCCTCGTTATGCAACCGGTATCCGTAGATCCGTTGTATGTTTCCGAGTGGTGGGCAATACGCCTCTTGCATCAGCGTATCACTTGGACGGACGAAACTCAACACATGGTTGCCGAATTTTATTTCGGTGTCAACCAAACGTTTTGATTCGAATCTGTACTAGAAGGTGAGTATGAGACTGTCGATAATCTCGTTTGGAGAAATCGTTTGCTTCCTTCTGCACTGTTACCGTGCTTTTTGTGAACGGGAATCACGGTATCTGAAGCATGATAGAGATTGAGCATTCTATCGCATCATACTACCATCTCGATATGAGAGGTCATGGTTCAGTTTGAGACTGTTAAACCATCCTCAATCGAGTAGACTCGGCGTTTTCGAACATTTCATACTCATGAGAGCATTAATGGAATTGTGCAGGCTTTCCAATTTGAGAATGGAATAAGCCGAGCACTACGGTTCCGAGTCTCGATTCTACCAGTCCCAGAGTGACTACGCTTTGATACCAATGTTTCTGGTCAGAAATTTACAGCCTCTTGCTGTCCAGTGATGTCGGGACATATCACCATAGTCTCCGAATTCAGTCAATAATATCCTCTTGGCCATCGAGGTATTAACTGATGGCTGTGGTCATTTTACCGTGACCTTTGCGGTCAGAGAGACGGTGACCTCTGGAACCAGTCGCTATTCGACCGTTCACAGCCTCATCACTGGTTCCATCTGAGATAAGGCGGTCTCAGATCTACCATGGAGTTTTACGGATTTCTGACCGAGAAACCTTTTGTGCCAGGTCGAGTGCCTTGGCTATAGGCCAGTGTTGGCTTTTTTTTTCCAGAACATTACCATGTTCGATCTACCTGATGAGTTGCCTTCACGTACTGACAATGTGCTGTACCGGTATAAACTACTAGCTGTTCTTTGAACTTGCTAGCCAGTTCGTGGTCTTGTCAGATCGGTGTTATAGCAGGACGGTGGAGGCCATCGCTATCACCGATTTCATAGCTTAGTTCTATCAGTACGTGACTCATTCAGGATGTCTTACGGGATCTGTGACTTCCCGACCGGACAACGATCGAACCACTCGTGATCAGAGTGCAGAAATATTTTGTCGCACGTGAGCGTAACAGCCTCCTCGTATGAGATGCACGAGGGCTAATACTGCTCACGAGGCGAATACTGTCAACTGGTCACCTGTGCGGCTTCAGTTACAGTGAAATTGGATATGAGATCCTTGTTGTTTGAGTGCGCAGCATTTATCGCAATTTTCTTGGTGTGGGCATTCAGGACGATCACTATCCTGAACGGTGCCCTTACTTCCAGCTCGAGCCTGGGTTCGGTTAACACCAATAGCATGGTTTCGAAAACGACAGATTTTCGAGAGAACCTTGCTCATGCGAATGCTGCGCCTTGATACCGACGTGGGTCAGTTCAAATAGACGTTTCCTGCTTTGATTCTAGAGCTGTCAACCATCGATCGCTCGGAATTACCGATATGTTGATCAGACATCACGGTATTCCTATGTATGGCCGTTTTTAGATAACACAACGCGTAGTGCAGTGGCTCTTACATTTGTGATCGATGGTCTCTAGAGCAGGGTGTTGTGAGGAACTACTGTAGAGTACAGTAATCCTCTGCCCTTTAGTCTGGCAATCCACGCCCCGAGTACCGTCTGACGTTTGTCGGAGTGACTATACTTGGCGCAGATTCCAGTCCTTGGACAACATGACATTCCATCAGAATGAATTACTGTATCTAGATTCTACAGAAACCTTTCGTAGGTTTTGCCTTCTTCGGAACGTGACTCAGATCTGGGATTCGATCTGTTTAGAAACGCTCCTTGGCATAATTCAAATCCGTAGTACTAGTCGTATAGTCGTTTACACTTCAACTGTAATATTGAGCTGGTGAGCGTTTTCGTCACCCTCTTCTACCGTTCCGGTATTTCTCGGAATGCGAAAATGATCGCAGAGAGACCAGATTTGACATCGGACGGATATGTTTCTGATGCCACCTTGTTGGCGGTTGAGATCATCAAAACAATCGTCCAAAGTGGTAGTACTACTGTCTACGATCCTCTCGTCTCGAGCGCTGTGGTCTCTGCGAGTCATAAACCACATTGTTCCATGAGATGATGGACGCTCAACGAGGGATCGGACCCTGATACTGTACTACAGCATCGGAGTGCCATGAGGGCGAGATACTCCGAGCTGTTCGAACCCAAAGGAGGCTTAGCGTGAGTCTGGTCGCCAGTTGTAATATACGTTGTGTGTTTATTTAGCCATCCTTTGTATGTGGTTCAAGTACAGTACAATAAGCTCATAACCATTTATTGAGTAATAAATAACAGAGCCGGGTCGGGTGTGACATTGACCTTGAGGGTCTTCCTCGGAGTCGGGTACATCCAGTCAAGACCGAGTGGCTCGACCGGAGGATTCGTACTACTCCGAGAGAAGAAGTCCAGCGGGATTCGGGGTACGGTCTACTACTGAGCTCCACCTTGCGAGTGCGAGGGAGCTCCGGTAGGACCGACCTGCCCTTAGACCGAGAGACTACCACGTTGGGGTAGGGTCTGCTTAAGGCCTAGTATGGTTCAGTCACCTTGAGCTTCACCTCGCGAGTGCGTGGGAGCTCCGGAGGGACCGACCTGCCTGTAAGCCGGGACTAGCCGAATGGACCTGTGAGAATGAAAGGAGGCGGCCTTTTATAGGCGAGGGAGACATGCAAATGGGGAGCTAATCCTTTTATGGTAATTAGATTACCCGGACTGCAACTGGGCTAGTACCACAGTTGGTCGTTTTAAGAAGTGTTAATATCGAGATAGCTGTTGTTATGGGCCTTTGACATGTTCTTTGTTTTGTATTGTTTTCTTTGTATATTTATATATTTATATTAATAAATTTATATATTTATCACATGCTCACGCGTGAACGGGACAGTCGAAATAAGAAAAGAAAATATTAAATAGCATTATAGCAAAAATGATAATGATTAAGTGTGAAAAGAACGAATATGGGGCAGTATTGTGTATTGTGTTGTGTGTATCTTTAAATATAAAACGAATTGTGACACCATTTGAAGAATTTATTTTAGGTTCTGATGTATGCGGTTCCGAGCCAACGGTATCGAAATCTCGGTTCCGAAACGTGGGTTTTACTCAAACTGTTCTATGCTAATCGGAGCTCAGACAGTTGTTCCTTCTCGTCGATTTTGCATATTCTGTTCCCATCTAATTGTGCTCAAAGATCACTTTCCTAATACAATAGTTTCATTAGCATAATTCCGAATAGCTCGTTCTCGAAATAGGGATGCGAGCAAATCATTTCCATGTATCGAATAACATTTCGGCCCACCACCGTTTGAGGCATAGATGGGCATGCTGGTGGAAAGGCTGTGCGCAAGCCTGGCAGGGGAAAGGCAAGGGAGTGGGCGAGAAAGGTAAATGTAACGCATTACACTACCCAGTTGCGGTATAGTGACTTATACATTCTATCGTTTCTCCCAATATTTAATATTTACAGTTGATAATAACTTATAATACTTACTATTCTCCACGGCAGTATAATCATTCACACAATCTAACAACTTCTCATCTTCTGAATATTTAAATGACCCAGGCATTATCATCTCACGAGGATATCACGAGCAGATATTGTAAAATGAACACCATTCCGCCTACTCATCGAGTATCCATTCTAATAAAAACAATCAAAAAATATATAGATAATGTCATAATGATTATAAATACCTGGTCTTTTTCCACCATGAGATGAGAAGATCTTTCACTGATTTAGATATAATCCATGTGAATAGAGAGGAATACTGTCGAAGGGACGCGAGTGTTACAAACTTCTTATACCAACGACATTATTGTTCAGTTGATGATTTTGTGAATCTAAACATTCCTTCGTTTATCAAACAAGCCAATCAAAACGAGAAAAACTCAATACTCAATACGTCCGATCATGATAAAAAAATAAAAGGAGAGATTTCAGTAGATAATAAATAATATACCTGAATACGCTAGCTTCACGAGACTTGAAATGATTCATTAATAATGTAATCGATAGTGGCTATATTCACAATAGGAATACCCGTACCCTAGTAGAACACCTAACAGATGATTAGCAGATAAAATAAGGTTGTGAACCTCTTGGATAAATGATAAAGAACAGGGTAAGCGTAAAAGAACAAGACTTTATTCGAGAAAATACAGTCAACGATTGGTCAACGAAACACAATGATGAAACCAATTGTGATAGCGAAGATCGTTCTAGAACGATCCTATATTATCCACGAAACATTCAATACAAAGAAATAACACTGCAACAATATTAAAAACCGATAAAAACACAAAACAATTTTAAAATCGAGTTTTAAATAATTTGCTCCGCGAGTAATGAGTTCCAGATTATTACGGGGGCACACTTTATACTTTCCTAATTAGGGTCCTTAATCAAATTTTATCTAATTAGGTTCCACTAATCACTTTTTCATCAAATTTAGTTTCGATTTTTCATGCTGTGTATCAGTGATCATGCCTGGAAAGAAACACCTGAGAAGAAGGATGCCTGCATCGATCCATTCCTACTCTGATGATATTCTTCTATCTTCAAATTCGAGAAGTTTAATTATTAAACAAACCACTCCTGATTGGTAATTGTATTTAAGTAATACCTTTTAAAATTTTAATGGTTTCGCATTTTTATTCTAGGTCGATGTATTTTGAAGGAAGCCCCTGTGCTCTCATATTCCAATCAAAGGTTAGTAGTTCATTTTGAAGATTTCATTCATTTTCAGTTTCAGGAACGAATATCGATTTGTGAAGAATCTGTAGCTGAGATTCAAGTAATCGATAATAATGGAACTGAGGTTGGTTTATTGCATTATCACACTGTGCTTATTGTGCTTTTTATTTTTAATATTAATATATTTTTCCGCTTTTGTTAAAATTACGAAACAACTCTGACTGAATCTCTCGTTTCATTTACTCTCATATTCCCAATTCTTGAATATATTTTTCGAACATTGATGATTAATTTTATTTTCAGATTTGTTCTGGTTCTTTTCCTTTGAATGGCTCAAGATTTAAATGGAAACTTCGGATCGATTCGTTCTTATCTCAATTTTTACAAAAAGAATGTGATATCATGAGTACTACAGTCTGCTCAAAGGTATTCTATATTGAAGCGAAGATGATAGGGTGACTTCATTTTGCCATTTGCCTAAATCTTGGCTTGCCGAACTTGCAAGAAACATCTCGCGCTTTGCCATACAAGTTGCTCGGAAAAAATGTCTCCGGAAAATCGAAATTTTCGGAAGCAGAGAACCCGGGAGTATAAATTTCGGAAAATTCTGAAAATTTTGGAAATAAAAAAAAACTGATTAGTCATAGTATAAGGGGTTATTGTGCATTTATCGTAATCTGTCCCAAGAAAAGCGGTATTATTTCTTGTGTCAGTGACATATGCAATAGAATCAGAAGGAATTAATGTTTCTTACTCTTTTTTAGGTAGACAAAGATTACATAACAGAGGAAGCCAATCGTGCTTATGAAATGGAAATTCGTCTTTATTCGAGGTTTGAACGATTCATTAACGATATAAGGATAATTAATTTTCATCTTGCCAAGAAGAAAATACGATAAATTGAAGGCCTTGCTTGAAACTGGAATCAGTTTATTCCATTCATTCCGGAATTCTTCAAGTAGATTCAACAATTATTGATATTAGTAAAGAGGTTTTTATTTTTATTTTAATTTTACTTTTCTTTTTTTTAAATTTAGTATCTTTCTCTTCACTCTGAGTACTTTACCATGCTTTTCTATGGAAATTTCCGTGAAAAGAGTGATGAAATTATTAATATTAAAGAGGTGAGAATATGGAATTTTCTCGTTTAAAACATCAAATTTGTATTTCTTGAGATCGAATACGACGACTTTATTTTATTCATTCAATCATTATATCAAAAATATCGATCGTATCCCGATGGTATCTATTATATAATAATATTATTGTCCTTAACTGTCCTTAATTACAGTACCAACAGCTCTCAATCAATTGGATCTTTCTGATCGATTTATTGTTCCAATAATTCATAATTCCGCTCTATCATATCTTCTCAAAACGGAGATCACTAAAACGGATATTCCACACGGTTTATTGATTGCCGATCGAGTCAAATCAGAAGAACTTTTGGTACGTTCAAAAGAAAATAATGAAATATAGATCTATCGATAGAATTAACAATAAAGAACGGTTTTTTCGTATTTATTTTAAATTCTTCATTTTTTGGTAGGTTCACGTTCTTAGTTTCACGACTGATATTATTGATCTACTTGAAATAAGTAATCAAATCGTTCGATTTATCGACAATAATACAGTTCAAAAGCTCTTCAATGTGAGTTATTTATTAATTTAATGGCGAATGTCAATTCAATCATTTTCATTGAGTCAAAAAGCATGTAGTCAAAGTACAGCATCATGTTCCTTTGGGGTTTTCTATATTTTGAATACTCAATTTAGCTCACGTCTACACTTGTGAATAATCTAAAAGAAAATTCATCTGAACGAACTTCAAGATTGGAAGAGAAACTAAAAGAAGAAACATCGAAATTAGTTGTTGCTGAACAACAAGTCACAAGACTAAAAAAAGAATCGTCTGATCAAAAATCAACATTTGAAGCTCAACTAAAAGAATACGAAACTAAACTGCTTCTTTCTGAACGAGAAAAAGAACAAAATGCCATGACGGTTTGTGTTGTTCAACTTAATTTTTTTGTAAACTTTTATTTCAGACTCAGATACTTCAAGCGTGGAGGACTGCGTGTCCGGTTGAAATTTTTTTCTAAAATTATTAATAAGAAATACTATTTTAGACACAATATAATGAGTATGTTTTGGAGTTTTATGAGAATAGAACTCCATATAAAGTACAACATTACGTTATTCCTAATACACAGAGCATCTGGCATTTCATTCCATCGAAATATTCTCAATTGTATATCGAAGGTGAATTATTCTTCAATAGAATTGTCTTTCTTATGTTTTACATTGATCATTTCTATTGTAGGTCGTGCCTATAAGAGAACTTATGACTACTCTGAGTATCCCGACGGAGTGATTAAACTGTATGATTAATGAACTGTACAAATACGATTATGATTATTACTTTACTAATAATTTAAGAATTGCCAATTTTGTTATTTTTTCAATTGAGTTATTGTGTAGTTTTGAAGTAGATTGCATTCACAATTTGTACATATTGTATCAAATCTTGCATAATATAACATAACATAACATCAATAATGTAATATATCTTCACATGCACCTCCATCATTGTATCTTCTCATTTGATTTTTCACCTGTAATAAACGATTTGATTAGAAACGAGAATGTGCATGGTGTTTATGGGTTTACCGTACCCAGAATATATTCATTGAGATATAAATAATATTAACATTACAACTAAAGAATATTCCATCTTTCGAAATGGAAATATAAAATTTCGTTGAAGTGAAAGACGTGAAAACCAAGTTACAGTATGCTCGTTTGATCTTCCCTCTCAATAACAATTTCTTGATCTTTGATCTCTCGCATATTGTATTATTGTCTACATGGCCATCTGTAACACAAATCAATCAATATTTTCTATTGAAGATGTGCACATCAATTCATTCGGACTCTGACTATCTTCTTCTTTCTTCTGATTCGAGAAGTCTGATCATCAAACAGACAGATCCTGATTGGTAACAACAACTAATATTTAATTTTTATAAATTAAAAGAAATGTATTCATATACTTTCTTGCAGGTCAATGTCGTTTGAGAATAAACCGGGCACTCTAATCTTCCGTTCTGAGGTTAATAATCAAAGAATTTTAGAGTGTTTAATTCATATTCTGTTTCAGAATCAAATATCGATTGGTGAAGAATGTGTAGCTGAGATTCAAGTAATCGATAATAATGGGGATGAGGTTGGTTTATTGCATGATCACACTATGCTAGTAGAGCTTGTTCACTGTTTTTAGTGTTATATTATGCCGACTTTTCTTTCTGTTAGGACGAAAATCTCTGTTTGATTCTCTCGTTTCATATACTCTCTCAATTCCCTTTTTTCATAAATTTATTTTTCGAACTGATAAATCTAATTTTCAGTGTTGTTCGGGTTGTTTTCCTTTGAATGGCTCAAGATTTAAATGGGAACTTCGGATCGATTCGTTATTATTTCAATTTCTAGACGAAGAAAGTGATGTGATGAGTATTGCAGTCTGCTCCAAGGTATGGATTCTAATTCGAAGCAAAGGTGATACTGTGTTGTGGTAAAATGTTTGGTTAGAGTGTGTGTGGGGGGGGGTGGGTTATGGCTCACTTACCGTAATCTATCCTTAGGAAAGCGGTTATTTTTCCAGTGTAACATAAATGTGATACGAACCCCGAAAATTATTTTTTACTCTTTTTTAGGTGGACGAAGAATACATAACAGAGAAAGCTAAGAAGGGTTATGCAATGAAGATTCGTATTTATTCGAGGTTTGAACATTGTAATATAAATATAAGGGCAATTTATTGATCAAAAAGTAAAAAGAATATTTTGAAGGCCTTGCTTGAAACTGGAATCACTCTATTCTATTCATTCTGGTGCACTTCAAGTAGATTCGACAATTATTGATATAAGCAAAGAGGTTTTTATTATTTAAAAAAAATTTGATCTACTTTAATTTTTTTCGATTTAGTTCCTTTCACTTCACTCTGAGTACTTTACCATGCTTTTCTATGGAAATTTCTGTGAAAAGAATGATGAAATTATTAAGATTAAAGAGGTGAGAATATGGAATTTTTTCGTTTAAAACATGAAATGTGTATTTCTTCAGATCGAACTTGACGATTTTATTTTTTTAATTCAATCATTACATCAACAATATCGATCGTATCCCGATGGTAGCATTCATCTTATCTTTTTATTACTATTATATTATTATTATTATTATTATTATTATTATTATTATTATTCTCATTATTATTATTATTATTATTATTATTATTATTATTATTATTATTATTACTATTACTATTATTATTATTATTATTATTATTATTACATACTTACTTACACAGATAAGCATTTTGCTTTACTGGACACTTAGGATCCTCATTTTTTGATAACTTGTGCGCGACTGTGATACAAGGCGATTACGCAACTAAAAAACCGGGGTCATTTATCAAAATTCTGTGAAAATCACCCGTTTATATGTTGGTGTGTACACCTTATCGTGAACTGACTTTATTTTTCAAACTTGCGTTATAAATTCCGTGCTTGGTACTTTCTTGGGTAACTCGACGAGACAAATTTTTCTAGACCAATTCCAGCTACCGAAACCCATCTACCGTAGTACTACGTTAACGCTAATTGACTTTATTTTTCAAACTTGCTACAAAAAATCCGTGCTTGCGCCTTCCTTGTGCTACTCGACGAGACAAATTTTTCTAGAATATTTTCAGCTACCGTAACCCACCTACCGTACCCATACCGTACCAAATTCGACTAAAACGGATGAGAAGTATTGGGCTAACGTAGATGAGATGGACCAACGATTATAATACATTTGCGCAAAACTCTCTGAGGCGCGAACGTAGTTCGCGCTATTACATACCTTACTTAGAGAGATAAGCATTTTGCTTTACTGGGCACTTAGGATCCCCATTTTTTGATAACTTGTGCACATTAAGGATATCAGGCGATTACGCAACTAAAAAACAGGGGTCAATTTAATAAATTCTGAGAAAAATGCCCCCAAACAATTCTGTCCGATTTTATCGCAAACTGACTTTATTTTTCAAATTTTCGATAAAAATTCCGTGGTTGGTCCCACCTTGTGTAACTCGACGAGACAAAGTTTTCTAAACCATTTTCAGCTACCGTAACCCATCTACCGTAGTGCTACCTTAACGCAAACTGACTTTATTTTTCAAACTTTCGATAAAAATTCCGTGCTTGGTACTACCCTAAGTAACTCGACGAAACAAATTTTTCTAGACCATTTTCAGCTACCGTAATCCATCTACCGTAGTACTACGTTAACGCAAACTGACTTTATTTTTCAAACTTGCTATAAAAAATCAGTGCTCGGTCAATCCTTGTGTAACTCGACGAGACAAATTTTTCCAGACTATTTTCAGCTACCGTAACCAATCTACCGTAGTACTACGTTAACGCGAACTGACTTTATTTTTCAAACTTGCGGTAAAAATTCCGTTCATGGTCCCACTTGGGTAAATCGAATATTTTCAACTACCGTAACCCACCTACAGTACCCTACCGAACCGGCGAAGAAGCATTGTAGTAACGTAGTTGAGATGGAGCGGAGCTACATCCCAACGATTAAGATAAATATGCGCAAAACTCTCTGAGGCGCGAACGTAGTTCGCGCTATTACATACTTACTTACACAGATAAGCATTTTACTTTACTGGGCACTTGGGATCCTCATTTTTTGATAACTGGGGCAGAAGACAGATATAAGTCGATTACGCAACTAAAAAACCGGGGTCATTTATCAAAATCCTGAGATTTTTGACAAAAAGACTTGTGAGTCATGTACCGTAATCCCCCCAAAACAAAATAAATTCGCGCTCGATTTTCAGTTATCGTGAACTGACTTTAATTTTCAAACTTGCGTTATAAATTCCGTGCTTGGTAATTTCTTGAGTATACCGACATGACAAATTTTTCTAGACCATTTTCAGCTACCGTAACCCACCTACCGTAGTACTACGTTAACGCAAACTGACTTTATTTTTCAAACTTGCTATAAAAAATCCGTGCTTGGCCAATCCTTGTGTAACTCGACAAGACAAATTTTTCTAAACCATTTTCAGCTACCCTAACCCAGCTACCGTAGTACTACGTTAACGCAAACTGACTTTATTTTTCAAACCTGCGTTATAAATTCCGTGCTTCGTCCCTCCTCGGGTAACTCGACGAGACAAATTTTTCTAGAATATTTTCAGCTACCGTAACCCATCTACCGTAGTACTACGTTAACGCAAACTGACTTTATTTTTCAAACTTGCGATTAAAATTCCTTGCTTGGTTCGTCCTTGTGTAAAACGACATAACAAATTTTTCTAGATCATTTTCAGCTACCGTAACCCATCTACCGTAGTACTACGTTAACGCAAACTGACTTTATTTTTCAAACTTGCGATTAAAATTCCGTTCTTTGCCTCCTTGTGTGACTCAGCGGGATCGACTTTTCTAGAATATCTTCAACTACCGTAACCCACCCTTACTGTACCAAATTCGATAAAAACGGCCGAGAAGCATTAGGCTAACGTAGTTGAGATGACGATTAAGGTAAATATGCGCAAAACTCTCTGAGGCGCGAACGTAGTTCGCGCTAGTTACATACTTACTTACACAGATAAGCATTTTACTTTACTGGGCACTTAGGATCCTCATTTTTTGATACGTTGCGTGCCATGCTGATATAAGACGATTACGCAACAAAAAAAACCGGGGTCAATTATTAAAATCCTGAGAAAAACACCCGTTTATATGTTGGTCAGTGCACCTTATCGTGAACTGACTTTATTTTTCAAACTTGCGAATAAAAATTCGTGCTTGGTCAATCCTTGTGTAACTCGACATGACAAATTTTTCTAGTTCATTTTCAGCTACCGTAACCCATCTACCGTAGTACTACGTTAACGCAAACTGACTTTATTTTTCAAACTTGCGAGATAAATTACGTGCTTGCTCCATCCTTGTGTAAAACGGCATGACAATTTTTTCTAGACCATTTTCAGCTACCGTAACCCATCTACCGTAGTACTACATTAACGCAAACTGACTTTATTTTTCAAACTTGCGAGATAAATTCCGTGCTTGCTCCATCCTTGTGTAAAACGGCATGACAATTTTTCCTAGACCATTTTCAGCTATCGTAACCCATCTACCGTAGTACTACGTTAACGCAAACTGACTTTATTTTTCAAACTTGCGATAAAAATTCCGTTCATGGTCCCACTTGGGTAAATCGACGAGACAATTTTTTCTCGAACATTTTCAACTACCGTAACCCACATACCGTACCCCTACCGAACCAAATTCGATTAAAACGGCCAAGAAGCATTGTAGTAACGTAGTTGAGATTGAGCGGGGCTCCATCCCAACGATTATAAACATATGCGCAAAACTCTCCGAGGCGCGAACGTAGTTCGCGCTAGTTATTATTATTATTATTATTATTATTATTATTATTATTATTATTATTATTATTATTATTCTTGTATTTTGTCATACTTTTCAAACAACCAGTTATAGTTCTTTTTGTTGAGTGTCCTTAATTACAGTACCCACAGCTCTCAATCAATTGGATCTTTCTGATCGATTTATTGTTCCAATAATTCGCAATTCCGCTCTATCATATCTTCTCAAAAAGAAAATCACGAAAAAGAATATCTCACACGGTTTATTGATTGCCGATCGAGTCAAGTCTGAAGAACTTTTGGTACGTTCAAATGAAAATAATGAAATATAAATATATCTAAAATAACAAAACCCGTAAAATTTATTTTAAAATTTTCATTTTTTCCCCTGCAGGTTCACACTCTTAGTTTCGTAACTGAAATTAATGAACTACTCGAAATAAGTAATCAAATCATTCCTTTTATCGACAATAATACATTTCAAAAGCTCTTCAATGTGAGTTATTTTTAATTTTTCTGTCGTTCTCCTTGTTAATTTGAAACTAAAAGTGGCGACTTTGGCAAAACCTTTCTCCTGTCATTGTGCTAAAGAGAAGGTAGTTACGATGTATAAAAAATAAATAGTCCAATTGCAACATTGTTATGTACTTGGACATAACAGGTATCAGGTAGGATAGTATAGTAGAGACTTTATTGTAGAGAGAAGTAAATACCAACGTAGTAACTGGAACAAGATGTTACTTTGGAGGATTTCTATATTTTAAATGCACAATTCAGCTCACATCGACACTGGTGACTAGACTACTAAAGGAAGCGTCTGATCAAAAATCAAGCTTGGAGGCGAAGCTAAAGGAAGAAACATCCAAATTAGTTCTTGCTCAAAATCAAGTGACTACACTAAAAAAAGAAGCTAGTGATCAAAAATCAATACTGGAGGCCAAACTAAAAGAAGATACATCAAAATTAGTTGTTTCTGAACAACAAGTGACTAGACTAAAAAAAAGAATCGTCTGATCAGAAATCAAGCTTGGAAGCAAAGCTAAAGGAGGAAACATCCAAATTAGTTCTAGCTCAAAATCATGTCACTACACTAAAAAAAAGAAGCTAGTGATCAAAAATCAAGAATGGAGGCGATGCAAAAAGAGTACGATTCTAAACTACTTCTTTTCGAACGAGAAAAAGAACAAAATGCCATGACGGTTTGTTTTGTTCTTTTTTTATTTTGTTGTGAACTTATATTTCAGACTCAGATAGTTCAAGCGTGGAGGACTGCATTTCCGGTTGAAACATTTTTATAAAATAATTAACAAGAAATAATATTTTAGACACAATACAATGAGTATGTTTTGGAGTTTTATGAGAATAGAACTCCATATAAAGTACAACATTACGTTATTCCTAATACACAGAGCATCTGGCATTTCATTCCATCGAAATATTCTCAATTGTATATCGAAGGTGAATTATTCTTCAATGAAATTGCTTTTCTTTTGTTTTACATTGATCATTTCTATTGAAGGTCGTGCCTATAAGAGAACTTATGACTACTCTGAGTATCCCGACGGAGTGATTAAACTGTATGATTAATGAACTGTACAAATACGATTATGAGTATTACTTTATTCATAGTTTACGAATTGCCAATTTTGTTTTTTTTTCAATTGAGTTAGTTTTGAAGCAGATTGTATTCACCTTTTGTACATATTGTATCAAAACTTACATAATATAACATAACATAACATCAATAATGCAACATATCTTCACATGCACCTCCATCATTGTATCTTCTCATTTGATTTTTCACCTGTAATAAACGATTTGATTAGAAACAAGAATGTCTATGGTGTTTATGGGTTTACCGTACCCAGAATATATTCATTAAGATATGAAAATGATATTAATGATCTGAACATTCTTTATTCATAATGGTCATCTAAACATTTCATTGAAAAAGTCTCATTATAAATGTCGTCACAAACTTCATTTATTATAATTAGATGACTAAGAAGTAACTCTATACAAATATGTATGACATCTATCGATTTACTGATCTATCCGAACAATCGATGTCTTTTCTTACTTAGTCGTAGCGATCTTTTTCCTTTTCCCATCTGACGATCCCTTCAACATTTGTCTTGACTAGGGATCTCAAATGGGTAGTTTAAAATAATATTAACATTACAACTAAAGAATATTCCATTTTTCGAAATGGAAATATAAAATTTCGTTCAAGTGAAAGACGTGAAAACCAAGTTACAGTATGATAAACGATCTTCCTTTCAATAACAATTTCTTGATCTTTGATCTCTCACATTTTGTAATTGTCTACATGGCCATCTAAAACAGAAATCAATCAATATTATATTTAAGATGTGCTCATCAATTCATTCGGACTCTGATTATCTTCTTCTCTCTTCTGAATCGAGAAGTCTGATCATCAAACAGACAACTCCTGATTTGTAATAATATCTTATTTATTTTTATAAATTAAAACAAAATCATTCTTATACTTTCTTACAGGTCAATGTCGTTTGAGAATAAGCCTTGTACCCTAATCTTCCGTTCTGAGGTTAATATTCACAGAATTGCAGAGTATTTCATTCATTTTCTGTTTCAGAATCAAATATCGATTGGTGAAGAATGGGTAGCTGAGATTCAAGTAATCGATAATAATGGAGTTGAGGTTGGTTTATTGCGTCATCACATCATTTTAGTTATGATTTAAAAAAAATTTTAGTTTTATATTGAACACTTTACTTCTTTTCCTACAACTAATATTCAGATTTTCTCTGATTGTTTTCCTTTGAATGGTTCAAGATCCCAATGGAAACTTCGAATTGATTCGTTCTTGAATCAATTTCTTGGAGAGGAAAATGAAATTATGAGTACTGTAATTTGTTCCAAGGTATACATTATAAACTTTATAATGTAGACTATTATATAGTGCAAGGGATACAGCTTTTAGAGACCATCGGGAAACATAGAAATGAGATAGATCATAAGCAGAGAAAGTGTGATTACCGTAATCTTTTGGCATTTTGCCAAGTTTCCATTACCGCATCTAGATGTTTTCGACAAACGCTGTGGAAATGGATAGTGATGCGAAATGAATAAGCCGACAACATTCTGAAATTGTGTTACTATAATAGATGAGGAGTATACGCATACAGTAGGATAGAACCCCGTACACTCATAAGAAATTGCCTTGGGGGGGGAATCCCACAATAATTTTATATGAGTTTTGTATATTTGACTATCAGCTGAACATGAATAATGTCTTCGAAGAATTGCTAAAGAAGGCTATCGAAATGAAGATTCATCTTTATTCGAGGTGTGAATATTATTATAGATCAGAAAAAATAAATTGACATCGGCCAAGGATGAATTAATAAATAAATCTATTGAAGACCTTTGTCGAAGCTTGAGTCGCTCAATTCTTCTATTCATTCCGGTTCACTTCAAATAGATTCGACAATTATTGTTATAAGTAAAGAGGTGTTAACTAATATTATATATTTATTTAACAAAAATTGTTCCGTTTAGTATCTTTCTCTGCACTCTGAATACTTTAATAGTCTTTTCTATGGAGATTTCCGTGAAAAGAATGATGACATTATTAAGATTAAAGAGGTGAGAATATGAATTTTACTGAGGATGGAATTTTCTTGTTTAAATCATCAAATGTGTATTTTTCCAGATCGAACTCGACGATTTTATTTCATTCATTCAATCATTGCATCAAATCAATCGATCGTATCCCGATGGTATCTTTTTATTATATAAGACTATCATTATTATTCTATTATTTATTTAATATTATTATTATTCTACTTCTTTTGTCATAATAACAAACAAGATTTGACCAACTTTTTATCTTTTTCTTGAGTGTCCATAATTACAGTACCCACAGCTCTCAATCAATTGGATCTTTCTGATCGATTTATTGTTCCAATAATTCGTAACTCCGCTCTATCATTTCTTCTCAAAAAGAAGATCACTAAAACGGATATTCCTCACGGTTTATTGATTGCAGATCGAGTAAAGTCTGAAGAACTTTTGGTATGTTTAAGACAACCTTTACATTCATAGGTCGAAAAGTATGTTACAAAGTACCAAGCCTGTCCGGATTTTGAGCCAAAATTTCTGAAAAACCGAAAAACCTGACTACATTTTGAAAACCGATGACCTAGCTATTCGAACTATGCGTCCATTATATTGAACAGGAACAAAGAGCAAGGTTGCTTTTATGCTTTTTGTTGAACCCATTTTTTAAATCAAAATATATTTACATATATACATAGTTTTATGCTTTAATATCCCATGTGTCTCTTTTAAAGAACTAGACCCTTGTTTGCATGGAAATGCTATTGTGTGAGAAATTCCCCCAAAATAATACTTAGATTTCTTACTCAATCACAAACAAACTCGAGGATCTCCTTCTTTAACTAGGGAATGGTTTCTGTGATGGTTGAAATTACGGTTAGTGACCTACATAGCGATGATCAGCATGGTCGACCTAGTAAGAATCAACTGTCAAAAGCTGCAGTTGATCGATTTTTTAAACGAAACCCGTCGCATATCCGCCGCACAAAAGACAGCCAAAAAATTCTTTTTTTTTGTTTTTTTTCACTTTTTGAACACGAGTTTGACAGTATTTTATGTCTGTATGGTAATTCCAGAAAAAAAATGTTGTTTCAATGGAAATCAAATCCAAAAATCTTCCTTGGCTGTCTTTCGTGCGGCGGATATGCGACCGGTTTCGTTCAAAAAATCAATCAACTGCAGCTTTTGAAAGTTGATTCTTACTAAGTCGACCATGCTGATTATCGCTATGTAGGTCACTAACTGTAATTTCAACCATCAAAGAAACCATCCCCTAGTAAGAGCATCATATATTTTCCTCAGGATCATGTTCTTAATTGCGTGACTGATATTGATGATTTACTTGAAAGCAGTCAGAAAATCGTTCCCGTTATCGACAAAACTACAATTCGAAAGCTGTTCAATGTAAGTTAGACTAAGTAATAACTAATTATCGTTATCGTTTTCTTTATTTAGCATACGATTTGCTTCCCATTTTTCCCAGATATTTTAATTTGATATTCTAATGCAAAATTTAGCGAACATCATCTATGTCGAAGAAACTAAAAGACAAATTAAAAGAACGAGATCAGCAACTGGAAGCATGGAGATCTTCTGCTGAAGTTAGAATTTATAAAAAAATTATTTGTAAGTAAAGATTTTTTGATTTCTATTTTAAAGGATAACTACGATGAGTTTGTTATCAAGTACTATAAGAATAAGAAGAGTAGGACTCCATATAAAGTGGAAAGTGCTGTTGTTAATTATAATGGCCATCGGGATCTATGGAATTTTATTCCATCTCAATATTCTACTTTCTATATTGAAGGTACATTATATATAAAATAATTACACAAAGCTTCTTTATTTTATTATATTATATATTGAATATTTTGTTTACAGGGTCCCCTTATTCGAGAAGTGCCGCCAGCTCCAGTATTTCTTATCCTTATGGAACTGTTAAAGTGTACGATAGTTAAATTACTATCTCGTCCAGACAATTTCATTATTAATCATCCAACAGTCACATCTTTTATTTGATCCATCTACTACAGTACATCCTGGTTGTACGATTTGCTGCGGAGCGCATTTGCACGCATCATTTATTTACTCTGCGAATGAAAATTTTTTTGATTCTCAATTTTTAAGTTTTAATCATGATCTTATGTGATAAAATGTTCTTTTAATGACTAAAGAAAATGAAGCACAATTTGTATAAATGAGAAAAACAATTAAAAGGCAAATCACACTGGTCCGAAAATGATGGGTACTAATTTATTGGAAAGGTGGTTAAAAGAACTTTATATCACCAACAATGAAACTCATGATTAAAACTTTGAGAATCGAAAAATACTCATAAGCAAAGGAAATAAGTGATGCGCTGCGCGTCGCAGCGGCACGCATTGACAAAACTCGATCGGGCTGTATTGTATAACTCTTACTGCTTTTATTGAGTTGATTTATTCTTAGATATTTTATTCATTATTGTTACCTTCTCGTCTTTTGTTATTTAGAAATAAGTATCTTACCATCCGTTATTATTTTTTAGTTACTATTTTTTAGTTATTTTTAGTGAGTATTGCTTTATTTATAGTTTATAGTAAGAACTGCCAATTTCGTTTTTTTTCAATTGAGTGTTTTGAAGTAGATTATGTAGATTCACTTTTGTCTTACATATTTTGGCAAAAATCCATATCTTCACATGCACCTCAATCATTGTATCTTATCTTCTAATTTTCTTTTCTCCTGAAATAAACGATTTGATTAGAAACGAGAATATGCATGGCGTTCATGGGTTTACCATATTCCGAGTGTATTTATTTAGATATGAAAATTATATTAATGATATGAATATTCTCTATTCATAATAGTCATCTAAACATTTCATTGAAAGAGTCTAGCTTTTTACACTCTTTGTGTCATTAATAAATTCATATAATATATTTATTATAATTAGAAGTGAAAGTCGCGAGAACCAAGGTACTGTATTCCACATGATCTTATCTCTCTATAACAGTTTGTTGATCTTTGATCTCTCACATTTTGTATTATTATCTACATGGCCATCTGTAACATTAATCAATCAATATTCTATTTAAGATGTGCGCATCAATTCATTCGGACTCTGATTATCTTCTTCTCTCTTCTGATTCGAGAAGTCTGATCATCAAACAGACAGATCCTGATTGGTAACAGCAATTAATTTTTAATTTTATAAATTAAAACAACATCATTCTTATACTTTCTTGCAGGTCAATGTCGTTTGAGAATAAACCGGGCACTCTAATCTTCCGTTCTGAGGTTAATATTCAAGGAGTTGTAGAATATTTAATTTTTTTCTGTTTCAGAATCAAATATCGATTGGTGAAGAATGTGTAGCTGACATTCAAGTAATCGATAATAATGGGGATGAGGTTGGTTTATTGCATCATCACATTCTATTTTCTTTTTTACTTTTATAATTTTATACTTTCTTTTGCCCAACTAATTTCCGAACGATGCTAATTTATTTTATTTTCAGATTTTCTTTGATTGCTTTCCTATGAGTGGTTCAAGATCCCAATTTAAACTTCGAATTGATTCGTTCTTGAATCAATTTCTCGAAGAGGAAAATGATATTACGAGTTATTCAGTTTGTTCCAAGGTATGCATACAGTAGGACAGAACTCCATGCACTCAAAGGAAATTCCTTTGGGGAAGCCCCACGATATTTTTATATGAGTTTTGTAAATTTTACAATTAGTTGAGCACGAATCATATCAATGGAGAATGGCTAAAGAAGTCTATCGAAATGAAGATTCATCTTTATTCGAGGTTTGAATTTCATCAATAATTAATTTGCATCGTGCCAAAAAGGAATTTAAAAAATCAATTGAAGACCTTTGTCGAAGCTTGAGTCGCTCAATTCTTCTATTCATTCCGGTTCACTTCAAATAGATTCAACAATTATTGATATTAGTAAAGAGGTGTTAACTAATATTATATATTTATTTAACTAAATTGTTCCGTTTAGTATCTTTCTCTGCACTCTGAGTACTTTAATAGTCTTTTCTATGGTGAATTCCGTGAAAAAAATGAAGAAATTATTGAGATTAAAGAGGTGAGAACATAGAATTGTCTATTTTAAAACATCACAGTTATATTTCTTCAGATCGAATACGACAATTTTATTTCGTTCATTCAATTATTACATCAAATCAATCGATCGTATCCCGATGGTTCTATCATTTTATTATATAATAATAATATATTCTTCTTCTTTTCTTTTGTCAAAACAACAAGAAAGATTTGAACAACTTTTCAAACAACCATTTGTTTTTTTTTTGTTGAGTGTCTATAATTACAGTACCCACAGCTCTCAATAAATTGGATCTTTCTGATCGATTTATTGTACCAATAATTCGTAATTCGGCTCTATCATATCTTCTCAAAAATGATATCGCTAAAACGGATATTCCACACGGTTTATTGATTGCCGATCGAGTCAAATCTGAAGAACTTTTGGTATGTTCAAAAGAAAATGATGAAATATAAAGTTATCTAAACAATTAACGACAAACATAATTTCAAAATACATAATTCAAACATAATACAATTTATAATACAACATAATTTAAATTTTTGAAATTTAAAAAAAAAATTTTCTGCAGGTTCACATTCTTAGTTTCGTAACTGATATTAGTGAGCTATTCGAAATAAGTGCTCAAATCGTCCCTTTTATCGACAAAAATACAGTACAAAAACTCTTCAATGTGAGTTATTTATAAATTTAATGGCGCACTTCTTGTTAATTTGAAACGCCACTTTGTCTAAACTTGTCACTTCTCTTTTTTTATATTACATTGGGGTATAAATTTGGGATTCATATATTTTGAATGCACTATTTAGCGCTCATCGACACTTGTGAATAATCTAAAAGAAGATTCATTTGAACGAACATCAAGATTGGAATCGAAGCTAAAAGAAGAAGAAGCAAGAGTAAAGGAAGACACATCCAAATTAGTTGTTGCTCAACAACAAAATGCCATTATAGTTTGTGTAGTTCAAATATTATTTATTATGAACTCTATGATTTCAGACTCAGCAACTGCAAGCATGGAGAACTTCGGCTCAAGTTAGAATATTTTTAATATAAATTATGTATAAACTGATTTCTATTTTAAAGAACTATTTCCGAGAGTTTGTTATCGAGTTCTATACGAATAGCTCAAGCGCAACTCCATATAAAGTCGAAAGTGCTGTTGTTCATAATAATGAAGATCGAAACCTATGGAATTTTATTCCATCGAAATATTCTACTATTTATACAGAAGGCACGTTATCTATAAAATAATTACACAAAGCTTCTTTGTCTTATTATATATTGATTATTTCGTTTACAGGGTCCTCTTATACGAGAAGTAACGCCTTCTACCACTCTTCTTCTTATCGTTCTGGAAATGTTAAAGTGTACGATAGTTAGATTACTATTTCGTCCAGACAATTTCATTATTAATCATTCAACAGTGATATCTTTTGTTTGATCCATCTACTACAGTTCAGCCTGTTCTAGTTTTGTACATTCAGCTCCGGCGTTCAGTTTCACGCATCATTTATTTCCTCCGCGCATGAAAAATCGTCGATTCTCAAAGTTCTTATCATGAGCTTATGTGATAAAAGCATATATGACTAAAGAAAATGAAGCACAATTTGTATTAATGAGAAAAAAAACAATTGGAAGGAAAATCACTCTGGGCCGAAAATGATGGGTACTAATTTATTGGAAAGGTGTAATGTTCCGTATCGATCGTACGATCGCCGTAATATATTTTTTGAAATTCACAATACCCATCATTTTCGGACCAGTTTGATTTGCTTTTAATTCTTTTTTCTCATGAATATAAATTTTATTTCATTTTATAGTCATTAAAAGAACTTTTTATCACAGAAACTGATGATTAAGACTTTGAGAATCCAAAAATATTCATAAGCAAAGGAAATGAGTGATGCGCTGCGCGACGCACCGGCGCGCATGTACAAAACTCGATCGGGCTGTACTTTAAAACGAAATACTTTTATTGAGTTGATTTATTCTTAAATATTTTATTCAGTACCTTCCTGTCTTTTGTTATTTAGATATAAGTATGTTACCATCCGTTGTATTATTTTTTTAGTTACCATTTTTTAGTTATTTTAGTGAGTATTGCTTTATCGTTTATAGTAAGAATTGCCAATTTCGTTTTTTTTTCAATTGAGTGTTTTGAAGTAGATTAGATTCAATTTTGTCTTACATATTTAAACACATATCTGCACATATCTTCACGTGCACCTCAATCATTGTCTCTTCTCATTGTCTTTTCTCCTGAAATAAACTATTTGATTAGAAACGAGAATGTGCGTGGTGTTCATGGGTTTACCATATCCCGAGTGTATTTATTTAGATATGAAAATGATATTAGTTATGATATGAATATTCTCTATTCATAATGGTCATCTAAACATTTCATTGAAAGAGTCTAGACACTCTTTGTGTCATCACTAAATTCATTTATTATAATTAGAAGTGAAAGACCTCTAAAACCAAGGTTCTGTATTCCACATGATCTTATCTCTCTATTACAATTTGTTGATCTTTGATCTTTCACATATTGTATTATTGTCTGCATGGCCATCTATAACACAAATCAATCAATATTTTCTATTGAAGATGTGTGCATCAATTCATTCGGACTCTGATTATCTTCTTCTCTCTTCTGAATCGAGAAGTTTGATAATCAAACAGACAACTACTGATTGGTAATAATATTTTATTTTATAAATTAAAACAACATCGTTCTTATACTTTCTTCCAGGTCAATGTCGTTTGAGAATAAACCGGGCACTCTAATCTTCAGTTCTGAGGTTAATATAAATTAGAGAATATTTCATTCATTTTCTGTTTCAGAATCAAATATCGATTGGTGAAGAATGTGTAGCTGATATTCAAGTAATCGATAATAATGGTGATGAGGTTGGTTTATAGCATTATTACATCATTTTACTTATAATTTTTTTCTTTTCTAGTTTTATATTGTACGTATTACTTTCTTCCCCCCCCCCAAATAATTTTTGAACGTTACTAGTTCATTTTATTTTCAGATTTTCTCTGATTGCTTTCCTATGTATGGTTCAAGATCTCAATGGAAACTTCGAATTGATTCGTTCTTGAATCAATTTCTCGAAGAGGAAAACGAGCTTACGAGTTATGCAGTTTGTTCCAAGGTATGCATACAGCAGGACAGAACCCCGTACACTCAAAGGAAATTCCTTTGTGTGAAGCCCCTCGGTAATTTTACATGAGTGTTGTAAATTTGACGATTAGTTGAGCACGAATCATATCAATGGAGAATGGGTAAAGAAGGCTATTGAAATGAAGATTCATCTTTATTCGAGGTTTGAATTTCATCAATAATTAATTTGCATCGTGCCAAAAAGGAATTTTAAAAATCAATTGAAGACCTTTGTCGAAGCTTGAGTCGCTCAATTCTTCTATTCATTCCGGTTCACTTCAAATAGATTCAACAATTATTGATATTAGTAAAGAGGTGTTAACTAATATTATATATTTATTTAAAAAAAATTGTTCCTTTTAGTATCTTTCTCTGCACTCTGAGTACTTTAATAGTCTTTTCTATGGTGAATTCCGTGAAAAGAATGATGAAATTATTAAGATTAAAGAGGTGAGAATATAGAATTGTCCTTGTTTAAAAAATGTGTATTTTTTTGAGATCGAACCCGACGATTTTATTTCGTTCATTCAATTATTACATCAAATCAATCTATCGTATCCCGATGGTATCTATTATATAATAATATTATTGTCCTTAACTCTCCTTAATCACAGTACCCACAGCTCTCAATCAATTGGATCTTTCTGATCGATTTATTGTTCCAATAATTCGTAATTCCGCTCTATCATATCTTCTCAAAAAGAAGATCTCTAAAACGGATATTCCACACGGTTTATTGATTGCTGATCGAGTCAAGTCTGAAGAACTTTTGGTACGTGCGGAAGAAAATAATCAAATATAAAATTGTCTAAAAAATTAACGACAAACATAAAATTTTAAAATCTTCTTTTTTTTCTGCAGGTTCACATTCTTAGTTTCGTAACTGATATTAGTGAGCTATTCGAAATAAGTGCTCAAATCGTCCCTTTTATCGACAAAAATACAGTACAAAAACTCTTCAATGTGAGTTATTTATAAATTTAATGGCGCACTTCTTGTTAATTTGAAACGCCACTTTGTCTAAACTTGTCACTTCTCTTTTTTTATATTACATTGGGGTATAAATTTGGGATTCATATATTTTGAATGCACTATTTAGCGCTCATCGACACTTGTGAATAATCTAAAAGAAGATTCATTTGAACGAACATCAAGATTGGAATCGAAGCTAAAAGAAGAAGAAGCAAGAGTAAAGGAAGACACATCCAAATTAGTTGTTGCTCAACAACAAAATGCCATTATAGTTTGTGTAGTTCAAATATTATTTATTATGAACTCTATGATTTCAGACTCAGCAACTGCAAGCATGGAGAACTTCGGCTCAAGTTAGAATATTTTTAATATAAATTATGTATAAACTGATTTCTATTTTAAAGAACTATTTCCGAGAGTTTGTTATCGAGTTCTATACGAATAGCTCAAGCGCAACTCCATATAAAGTCGAAAGTGCTGTTGTTCATAATAATGAAGATCGAAACCTATGGAATTTTATTCCATCGAAATATTCTACTATTTATACAGAAGGCACGTTATCTATAAAATAATTACACAAAGCTTCTTTGTCTTATTATATATTGATTATTTCGTTTACAGGGTCCTCTTATACGAGAAGTAACGCCTTCTACCACTCTTCTTCTTATCGTTCTGGAAATGTTAAAGTGTACGATAGTTAGATTACTATTTCGTCCAGACAATTTCATTATTAATCATTCAACAGTGATATCTTTTGTTTGATCCATCTACTACAGTTCAGCCTGTTCTAGTTTTGTACATTCAGCTCCGGCGTTCAGTTTCACGCATCATTTATTTCCTCCGCGCATGAAAAATCGTCGATTCTCAAAGTTCTTATCATGAGCTTATGTGATAAAAGCATATATGACTAAAGAAAATGAAGCACAATTTGTATTAATGAGAAAAAAAACAATTGGAAGGAAAATCACTCTGGGCCGAAAATGATGGGTACTAATTTATTGGAAAGGTGTAATGTTCCGTATCGATCGTACGATCGCCGTAATATATTTTTTGAAATTCACAATACCCATCATTTTCGGACCAGTTTGATTTGCTTTTAATTCTTTTTTCTCATGAATATAAATTTTATTTCATTTTATAGTCATTAAAAGAACTTTTTATCACAGAAACTGATGATTAAGACTTTGAGAATCCAAAAATATTCATAAGCAAAGGAAATGAGTGATGCGCTGCGCGACGCACCGGCGCGCATGTACAAAACTCGATCGGGCTGTACTTTAAAACGAAATACTTTTATTGAGTTGATTTATTCTTAAATATTTTATTCAGTACCTTCCTGTCTTTTGTTATTTAGATATAAGTATGTTACCATCCGTTGTATTATTTTTTTAGTTACCATTTTTTAGTTATTTTAGTGAGTATTGCTTTATCGTTTATAGTAAGAATTGCCAATTTCGTTTTTTTTTCAATTGAGTGTTTTGAAGTAGATTAGATTCAATTTTGTCTTACATATTTAAACACATATCTGCACATATCTTCACGTGCACCTCAATCATTGTCTCTTCTCATTGTCTTTTCTCCTGAAATAAACTATTTGATTAGAAACGAGAATGTGCGTGGTGTTCATGGGTTTACCATATCCCGAGTGTATTTATTTAGATATGAAAATGATATTAGTTATGATATGAATATTCTCTATTCATAATGGTCATCTAAACATTTCATTGAAAGAGTCTAGACACTCTTTGTGTCATCACTAAATTCATTTATTATAATTAGAAGTGAAAGACCTCTAAAACCAAGGTTCTGTATTCCACATGATCTTATCTCTCTATTACAATTTGTTGATCTTTGATCTTTCACATATTGTATTATTGTCTGCATGGCCATCTATAACACAAATCAATCAATATTTTCTATTGAAGATGTGTGCATCAATTCATTCGGACTCTGATTATCTTCTTCTCTCTTCTGAATCGAGAAGTTTGATAATCAAACAGACAACTACTGATTGGTAATAATATTTTATTTTATAAATTAAAACAACATCGTTCTTATACTTTCTTCCAGGTCAATGTCGTTTGAGAATAAACCGGGCACTCTAATCTTCAGTTCTGAGGTTAATATAAATTAGAGAATATTTCATTCATTTTCTGTTTCAGAATCAAATATCGATTGGTGAAGAATGTGTAGCTGATATTCAAGTAATCGATAATAATGGTGATGAGGTTGGTTTATAGCATTATTACATCATTTTACTTATAATTTTTTTCTTTTCTAGTTTTATATTGTACGTATTACTTTCTTCCCCCCCCCCAAATAATTTTTGAACGTTACTAGTTCATTTTATTTTCAGATTTTCTCTGATTGCTTTCCTATGTATGGTTCAAGATCTCAATGGAAACTTCGAATTGATTCGTTCTTGAATCAATTTCTCGAAGAGGAAAACGAGCTTACGAGTTATGCAGTTTGTTCCAAGGTATGCATACAGCAGGACAGAACCCCGTACACTCAAAGGAAATTCCTTTGTGTGAAGCCCCTCGGTAATTTTACATGAGTGTTGTAAATTTGACGATTAGTTGAGCACGAATCATATCAATGGAGAATGGGTAAAGAAGGCTATTGAAATGAAGATTCATCTTTATTCGAGGTTTGAATTTCATCAATAATTAATTTGCATCGTGCCAAAAAGGAATTTTAAAAATCAATTGAAGACCTTTGTCGAAGCTTGAGTCGCTCAATTCTTCTATTCATTCCGGTTCACTTCAAATAGATTCAACAATTATTGATATTAGTAAAGAGGTGTTAACTAATATTATATATTTATTTAAAAAAAATTGTTCCTTTTAGTATCTTTCTCTGCACTCTGAGTACTTTAATAGTCTTTTCTATGGTGAATTCCGTGAAAAGAATGATGAAATTATTAAGATTAAAGAGGTGAGAATATAGAATTGTCCTTGTTTAAAAAATGTGTATTTTTTGAGATCGAACCCGACGATTTTATTTCGTTCATTCAATTATTACATCAAATCAATCTATCGTATCCCGATGGTATCTATTATATAATAATATTATTGTCCTTAACTCTCCTTAATCACAGTACCCACAGCTCTCAATCAATTGGATCTTTCTGATCGATTTATTGTTCCAATAATTCGTAATTCCGCTCTATCATATCTTCTCAAAAAGAAGATCTCTAAAACGGATATTCCACACGGTTTATTGATTGCTGATCGAGTCAAGTCTGAAGAACTTTTGGTACGTGCGGAAGAAAATAATCAAATATAAAATTGTCTAAAAAATTAACGACAAACATAAAATTTTAAAATCTTCTTTTTTTTCTGCAGGTTCACATTCTTAGTTTCGTAACTGATATTAGTGAGCTATTCGAAATAAGTGCTCAAATCGTCCCTTTTATCGACAAAAATACAGTACAAAAACTCTTCAATGTGAGTTATTTATAAATTTAATGGCGCACTTCTTGTTAATTTGAAACGCCACTTTGTCTAAACTTGTCACTTCTCTTTTTTTATATTACATTGGGGTATAAATTTGGGATTCATATATTTTGAATGCACTATTTAGCGCTCATCGACACTTGTGAATAATCTAAAAGAAGATTCATTTGAACGAACATCAAGATTGGAATCGAAGCTAAAAGAAGAAGAAGCAAGAGTAAAGGAAGACACATCCAAATTAGTTGTTGCTCAACAACAAAATGCCATTATAGTTTGTGTAGTTCAAATATTATTTATTATGAACTCTATGATTTCAGACTCAGCAACTGCAAGCATGGAGAACTTCGGCTCAAGTTAGAATATTTTTAATATAAATTATGTATAAACTGATTTCTATTTTAAAGAACTATTTCCGAGAGTTTGTTATCGAGTTCTATACGAATAGCTCAAGCGCAACTCCATATAAAGTCGAAAGTGCTGTTGTTCATAATAATGAAGATCGAAACCTATGGAATTTTATTCCATCGAAATATTCTACTATTTATACAGAAGGCACGTTATCTATAAAATAATTACACAAAGCTTCTTTGTCTTATTATATATTGATTATTTCGTTTACAGGGTCCTCTTATACGAGAAGTAACGCCTTCTACCACTCTTCTTCTTATCGTTCTGGAAATGTTAAAGTGTACGATAGTTAGATTACTATTTCGTCCAGACAATTTCATTATTAATCATTCAACAGTGATATCTTTTGTTTGATCCATCTACTACAGTTCAGCCTGTTCTAGTTTTGTACATTCAGCTCCGGCGTTCAGTTTCACGCATCATTTATTTCCTCCGCGCATGAAAAATCGTCGATTCTCAAAGTTCTTATCATGAGCTTATGTGATAAAAGCATATATGACTAAAGAAAATGAAGCACAATTTGTATTAATGAGAAAAAAAACAATTGGAAGGAAAATCACTCTGGGCCGAAAATGATGGGTACTAATTTATTGGAAAGGTGTAATGTTCCGTATCGATCGTACGATCGCCGTAATATATTTTTTTGAAATTCACAATACCCATCATTTTCGGACCAGTTTGATTTGCTTTTAATTCTTTTTTCTCATGAATATAAATTTTATTTCATTTTATAGTCATTAAAAGAACTTTTTATCACAGAAACTGATGATTAAGACTTTGAGAATCCAAAAATATTCATAAGCAAAGGAAATGAGTGATGCGCTGCGCGACGCACCGGCGCGCATGTACAAAACTCGATCGGGCTGTACTTTAAAACGAAATACTTTTATTGAGTTGATTTATTCTTAAATATTTTATTCAGTACCTTCCTGTCTTTTGTTATTTAGATATAAGTATGTTACCATCCGTTGTATTATTTTTTTAGTTACCATTTTTTAGTTATTTTAGTGAGTATTGCTTTATCGTTTATAGTAAGAATTGCCAATTTCGTTTTTTTTTCAATTGAGTGTTTTGAAGTAGATTAGATTCAATTTTGTCTTACATATTTAAACACATATCTGCACATATCTTCACGTGCACCTCAATCATTGTCTCTTCTCATTGTCTTTTCTCCTGAAATAAACTATTTGATTAGAAACGAGAATGTGCGTGGTGTTCATGGGTTTACCATATCCCGAGTGTATTTATTTAGATATGAAAATGATATTAGTTATGATATGAATATTCTCTATTCATAATGGTCATCTAAACATTTCATTGAAAGAGTCTAGACACTCTTTGTGTCATCACTAAATTCATTTATTATAATTAGAAGTGAAAGACCTCTAAAACCAAGGTTCTGTATTCCACATGATCTTATCTCTCTATTACAATTTGTTGATCTTTGATCTTTCACATATTGTATTATTGTCTGCATGGCCATCTATAACACAAATCAATCAATATTTTCTATTGAAGATGTGTGCATCAATTCATTCGGACTCTGATTATCTTCTTCTCTCTTCTGAATCGAGAAGTTTGATAATCAAACAGACAACTACTGATTGGTAATAATATTTTATTTTATAAATTAAAACAACATCGTTCTTATACTTTCTTCCAGGTCAATGTCGTTTGAGAATAAACCGGGCACTCTAATCTTCAGTTCTGAGGTTAATATAAATTAGAGAATATTTCATTCATTTTCTGTTTCAGAATCAAATATCGATTGGTGAAGAATGTGTAGCTGATATTCAAGTAATCGATAATAATGGTGATGAGGTTGGTTTATAGCATTATTACATCATTTTACTTATAATTTTTTTCTTTTCTAGTTTTATATTGTACGTATTACTTTCTTCCCCCCCCCCCCAAATAATTTTTGAACGTTACTAGTTCATTTTATTTTCAGATTTTCTCTGATTGCTTTCCTATGTATGGTTCAAGATCTCAATGGAAACTTCGAATTGATTCGTTCTTGAATCAATTTCTCGAAGAGGAAAACGAGCTTACGAGTTATGCAGTTTGTTCCAAGGTATGCATACAGCAGGACAGAACCCCGTACACTCAAAGGAAATTCCTTTGTGTGAAGCCCCTCGGTAATTTTACATGAGTGTTGTAAATTTGACGATTAGTTGAGCACGAATCATATCAATGGAGAATGGGTAAAGAAGGCTATTGAAATGAAGATTCATCTTTATTCGAGGTTTGAATTTCATCAATAATTAATTTGCATCGTGCCAAAAAGGAATTTTAAAAATCAATTGAAGACCTTTGTCGAAGCTTGAGTCGCTCAATTCTTCTATTCATTCCGGTTCACTTCAAATAGATTCAACAATTATTGATATTAGTAAAGAGGTGTTAACTAATATTATATATTTATTTAAAAAAAATTGTTCCTTTTAGTATCTTTCTCTGCACTCTGAGTACTTTAATAGTCTTTTCTATGGTGAATTCCGTGAAAAGAATGATGAAATTATTAAGATTAAAGAGGTGAGAATATAGAATTGTCCTTGTTTAAAAAATGTGTATTTTTTGAGATCGAACCCGACGATTTTATTTCGTTCATTCAATTATTACATCAAATCAATCTATCGTATCCCGATGGTATCTATTATATAATAATATTATTGTCCTTAACTCTCCTTAATCACAGTACCCACAGCTCTCAATCAATTGGATCTTTCTGATCGATTTATTGTTCCAATAATTCGTAATTCCGCTCTATCATATCTTCTCAAAAAGAAGATCTCTAAAACGGATATTCCACACGGTTTATTGATTGCTGATCGAGTCAAGTCTGAAGAACTTTTGGTACGTGCGGAAGAAAATAATCAAATATAAAATTGTCTAAAAAATTAACGACAAACATAAAATTTTAAAATCTTCTTTTTTTTCTGCAGGTTCACATTCTTAGTTTCGTAACTGATATTAGTGAGCTATTCGAAATAAGTGCTCAAATCGTCCCTTTTATCGACAAAAATACAGTACAAAAACTCTTCAATGTGAGTTATTTATAAATTTAATGGCGCACTTCTTGTTAATTTGAAACGCCACTTTGTCTAAACTTGTCACTTCTCTTTTTTTATATTACATTGGGGTATAAATTTGGGATTCATATATTTTGAATGCACTATTTAGCGCTCATCGACACTTGTGAATAATCTAAAAGAAGATTCATTTGAACGAACATCAAGATTGGAATCGAAGCTAAAAGAAGAAGAAGCAAGAGTAAAGGAAGACACATCCAAATTAGTTGTTGCTCAACAACAAAATGCCATTATAGTTTGTGTAGTTCAAATATTATTTATTATGAACTCTATGATTTCAGACTCAGCAACTGCAAGCATGGAGAACTTCGGCTCAAGTTAGAATATTTTTAATATAAATTATGTATAAACTGATTTCTATTTTAAAGAACTATTTCCGAGAGTTTGTTATCGAGTTCTATACGAATAGCTCAAGCGCAACTCCATATAAAGTCGAAAGTGCTGTTGTTCATAATAATGAAGATCGAAACCTATGGAATTTTATTCCATCGAAATATTCTACTATTTATACAGAAGGCACGTTATCTATAAAATAATTACACAAAGCTTCTTTGTCTTATTATATATTGATTATTTCGTTTACAGGGTCCTCTTATACGAGAAGTAACGCCTTCTACCACTCTTCTTCTTATCGTTCTGGAAATGTTAAAGTGTACGATAGTTAGATTACTATTTCGTCCAGACAATTTCATTATTAATCATTCAACAGTGATATCTTTTGTTTGATCCATCTACTACAGTTCAGCCTGTTCTAGTTTTGTACATTCAGCTCCGGCGTTCAGTTTCACGCATCATTTATTTCCTCCGCGCATGAAAAATCGTCGATTCTCAAAGTTCTTATCATGAGCTTATGTGATAAAAGCATATATGACTAAAGAAAATGAAGCACAATTTGTATTAATGAGAAAAAAAAACAATTGGAAGGAAAATCACTCTGGGCCGAAAATGATGGGTACTAATTTATTGGAAAGGTGTAATGTTCCGTATCGATTGTACGATCGCCGTAATATATTTTTTGAAATTCACAATACCCATCATTTTCGGACCAGTTTGATTTGCTTTTAATTCTTTTTTCTCATGAATATAAATTTTATTTCATTTTATAGTCATTAAAAGAACTTTTTATCACAGAAACTGATGATTAAGACTTTGAGAATCCAAAAATATTCATAAGCAAAGGAAATGAGTGATGCGCTGCGCGACGCACCGGCGCGCATGTACAAAACTCGATCGGGCTGTACTTTAAAACGAAATACTTTTATTGAGTTGATTTATTCTTAAATATTTTATTCAGTACCTTCCTGTCTTTTGTTATTTAGATATAAGTATGTTACCATCCGTTGTATTATTTTTTTAGTTACCATTTTTTAGTTATTTTAGTGAGTATTGCTTTATCGTTTATAGTAAGAATTGCCAATTTCGTTTTTTTTTCAATTGAGTGTTTTGAAGTAGATTAGATTCAATTTTGTCTTACATATTTAAACACATATCTGCACATATCTTCACGTGCACCTCAATCATTGTCTCTTCTCATTGTCTTTTCTCCTGAAATAAACTATTTGATTAGAAACGAGAATGTGCGTGGTGTTCATGGGTTTACCATATCCCGAGTGTATTTATTTAGATATGAAAATGATATTAGTTATGATATGAATATTCTCTATTCATAATGGTCATCTAAACATTTCATTGAAAGAGTCTAGACACTCTTTGTGTCATCACTAAATTCATTTATTATAATTAGAAGTGAAAGACCTCTAAAACCAAGGTTCTGTATTCCACATGATCTTATCTCTCTATTACAATTTGTTGATCTTTGATCTTTCACATATTGTATTATTGTCTGCATGGCCATCTATAACACAAATCAATCAATATTTTCTATTGAAGATGTGTGCATCAATTCATTCGGACTCTGATTATCTTCTTCTCTCTTCTGAATCGAGAAGTTTGATAATCAAACAGACAACTACTGATTGGTAATAATATTTTATTTTATAAATTAAAACAACATCGTTCTTATACTTTCTTCCAGGTCAATGTCGTTTGAGAATAAACCGGGCACTCTAATCTTCAGTTCTGAGGTTAATATAAATTAGAGAATATTTCATTCATTTTCTGTTTCAGAATCAAATATCGATTGGTGAAGAATGTGTAGCTGATATTCAAGTAATCGATAATAATGGTGATGAGGTTGGTTTATAGCATTATTACATCATTTTACTTATAATTTTTTTCTTTTCTAGTTTTATATTGTACGTATTACTTTCTTCCCCCCCCCCCCAAATAATTTTTGAACGTTACTAGTTCATTTTATTTTCAGATTTTCTCTGATTGCTTTCCTATGTATGGTTCAAGATCTCAATGGAAACTTCGAATTGATTCGTTCTTGAATCAATTTCTCGAAGAGGAAAACGAGCTTACGAGTTATGCAGTTTGTTCCAAGGTATGCATACAGCAGGACAGAACCCCGTACACTCAAAGGAAATTCCTTTGTGTGAAGCCCCTCGGTAATTTTACATGAGTGTTGTAAATTTGACGATTAGTTGAGCACGAATCATATCAATGGAGAATGGGTAAAGAAGGCTATTGAAATGAAGATTCATCTTTATTCGAGGTTTGAATTTCATCAATAATTAATTTGCATCGTGCCAAAAAGGAATTTTAAAAATCAATTGAAGACCTTTGTCGAAGCTTGAGTCGCTCAATTCTTCTATTCATTCCGGTTCACTTCAAATAGATTCAACAATTATTGATATTAGTAAAGAGGTGTTAACTAATATTATATATTTATTTAAAAAAATTGTTCCTTTTAGTATCTTTCTCTGCACTCTGAGTACTTTAATAGTCTTTTCTATGGTGAATTCCGTGAAAAGAATGATGAAATTATTAAGATTAAAGAGGTGAGAATATAGAATTGTCCTTGTTTAAAAAATGTGTATTTTTTGAGATCGAACCCGACGATTTTATTTCGTTCATTCAATTATTACATCAAATCAATCTATCGTATCCCGATGGTATCTATTATATAATAATATTATTGTCCTTAACTCTCCTTAATCACAGTACCCACAGCTCTCAATCAATTGGATCTTTCTGATCGATTTATTGTTCCAATAATTCGTAATTCCGCTCTATCATATCTTCTCAAAAAGAAGATCTCTAAAACGGATATTCCACACGGTTTATTGATTGCTGATCGAGTCAAGTCTGAAGAACTTTTGGTACGTGCGGAAGAAAATAATCAAATATAAAATTGTCTAAAAAATTAACGACAAACATAAAATTTTAAAATCTTCTTTTTTTTCTGCAGGTTCACATTCTTAGTTTCGTAACTGATATTAGTGAGCTATTCGAAATAAGTGCTCAAATCGTCCCTTTTATCGACAAAAATACAGTACAAAAACTCTTCAATGTGAGTTATTTATAAATTTAATGGCGCACTTCTTGTTAATTTGAAACGCCACTTTGTCTAAACTTGTCACTTCTCTTTTTTTATATTACATTGGGGTATAAATTTGGGATTCATATATTTTGAATGCACTATTTAGCGCTCATCGACACTTGTGAATAATCTAAAAGAAGATTCATTTGAACGAACATCAAGATTGGAATCGAAGCTAAAAGAAGAAGAAGCAAGAGTAAAGGAAGACACATCCAAATTGGTTGTTGCTCAACAACAAAATGCCATTATAGTTTGTGTAGTTCGACGATTACTTATTATAAACTCTATGGTTTCAGACTCAGCAACTGCAAGCATGGAGAACTTCGGCTCAAGTTAGAATATTTATAATATAAATTATGTAAACGCAGATTTCTATTTTAAAGAACCATTTCCGAGAGTTTGTTATCGAGTTCTATACGAATAAGTCGATTACAACACCATATAAAGTGGAAAGTGCTGTTGTTCATAATAATGAAGATCGAAACCTATGGAATTTTATTCCATCGAAATATTCTACTATTTATACAGAAGGCACGTTATCTATAAAATAATTACACAAAGCTTCTTTGTCTTATTATATATTGATTATTTCGTTTACAGGGTCCTCTTATACGAGAAGTAACGCCTTCTACCACTCTTCTTCTTATCGTTCTGGAAATGTTAAAGTGTACGATAGTTAGATTACTATTTCGTCCAGACAATTTCATTATTAATCATTCAACAGTGATATCTTTTGTTTGATCCATCTACTACAGTTCAGCCTGTTCTAGTTTTGTACATTCAGCTCCGGCGTTCAGTTTCACGCATCATTTATTTCCTCCGCGCATGAAAAATCGTCGATTCTCAAAGTTCTTATCATGAGCTTATGTGATAAAAGCATATATGACTAAAGAAAATGAAGCACAATTTGTATTAATGAGAAAAAAAAACAATTGGAAGGAAAATCACTCTGGGCCGAAAATGATGGGTACTAATTTATTGGAAAGTTGCGATTCTTTTTGCCTTTTAATTCTTTTTCTCATGAAATGAAATTTTATTTAATTTTTTAGTCATTAAAAGAACTTTTTATCACTGACAATGAAACTCATGATTAGGACTTTGAGAATCGAAAAATATTCATAAGCAAAGGAAATAAGTGATGCGCTGCGCGACGCACCGGCACGCATGTACAAAACTCGATCAGGCTGTACTGTAAAACGAACTACTTTTATTGAGTTCATTAATAAGAGATATATAGATATATAGATTCTTAGATATATATATATATATATATATATATATATATATATATATATATATATATATATATATATATAGATATTTTATTCTGTATTTTTGCTTTCTGATCTTTTGTCATTTGGAAATATATATGCTATCATCCGTTGTATTAATTTTTTTGTTACAGTAACCAGCATTCGTTAATGGCAAATGAATAGATATGCTAATTTTTTAGCTATGCCTCTGATATATCACAACTCATAAAATCTAGAGAGAATAAAATCAAACAGACTTTAAAACAGCATTTTTTAGATCTATGTATACAGACAGCAAATGACCAAGTATTATAGTCGATCTATAACAAAAACAGATGACTATTGATTCAAACTATACTTGAAAAAAAAAAGTTATACTTGTATAAATAACTAGCATTCGACTATATTGTATTTATCGGTTTTACCTAATAATTGCAATTTGGCTTTCCATGGGGGAATCAGAACATCCCGAACATGCAAATGTTGGAGAACGATTGCCCCATATTTGTGGGAATTTGCTCTCTATGCATGGCATGATTTCCCTAAAGTTTAGAAATGTTGCCTTTCATATGTATATTATAACTACATATTTATGTTCTTCCGATACTGGCAAAATACTGTCACACAAATTTAGATTATTTTCATTCCAGAATATTCATCTTCTTTGCTTAATATTCTATGGGAATTAAATGCTAAAGGTCTATATGAATACTACAAAGAATCTATGATTCGTGATAGTTCTCGTTGGACTGGAGATCCAAATCGTCAACCTATCATTTGTCTTCTCAATCATTTACATAAATCTCATCTCTTAAATGTCGATAACTTTGTGAGTGCTCGAACTCAAACTTCATTATCACAGCTGAATACTTTTAGGCTAATATTACTCGAAATGTTTGTCCGGCTACAGTATACATCATCATTCGTGACTGTCCCTTCGTGAAGAAATATTTCGATGAATTGATCAAATCGGGACAATATACACAAAGTGTACTTCGTAAAATTGAAAGACCTTCTCAATTTGAAGAGAAACGCCCTGATAGAGAATTTAAAATATTCGTTATAATACTAACAGGTAAAATTCTTTATTTATATTTTGTTGTAAAGCTCTTAAAGGGAGAGTTTCCCATAAATATATTGTCTGAAATTCCGAAAATGTTCGAAAATGAAAGTTTGCCCCACCACGAATTGACGAACTATTATACTGTAGTTTAAAGAACGCTCGATTGATTTCTCCACTGGAGCGGAGCCAGAGCATCGATATTTGATGCAAATCACACATTGATGCAGTGTATGCAAATCGCAATTTGATTTACATAGGGAATATCTGTGCTGCCTCTTAATATAACTCGTTTATTTAAGCATATGTTTCGCATCTTGGTCAGACATATCACTTTCCAACATAAGGCTAACATCTCTAGTTGGCCAAGTGGTCTAGGGCTATCTTTTGCCGAGCCTAAGGGTTTCGAATACCAGATCGGGTCATGGTTTTTGCTGATTTCTTTGAATTGCTCTAGTTCGGCTTTTCCGTACGGGGATCTCCCGCCAATTTGAACGTATAATTCTCCCTTTAACATTTATTTTCAACAACTTTTACTCGAAATCGATAATAAAAGAAAGTTACGGTAATCATCGTTTTAATTTTTTTTAAATGATATTTATCTTCACAGGAGAAAGAGTAAGTTGTTATTGCCAAAGATTGGATACTGTGGAATATCTCAAAATGCTTTTGGAACAAAGAACAGGAATTCTTTGCGATCAACAAAGATTGATTTATGCAGGTAGGATCAGAAATGTATTCTCACGATTAATCATTTCAAAATTTCACAATATTTCCATGAATTTTCAAGTAAGATAATGTCATGTTTTTCGAGGTCTCACTTAGTGGTCTCATTTAGTGTTTTGTCTCATTTTCTCATTGAGTCCTCCGTTTTGTAATTTTCAATTTTAGAATTTTTACCGCTTTTCATTCAAACTCGCCAAGTATTACAAATTTAAAAAAAAAAGTTTTATTGAAGTGAATACAAAAAAATTCACGCTGTTATGATCGATCGTACAGTTTACGATTTCATTAAGAAAATCGATTTATGAATACCTAAGATCATGTATTAGGAGGCCGTTTGTGTAAGAGTCGGGCAAATCTGGGAGAGGGTTGGCACAGGCAAAAAATTTTGATACCCTCAAAACTTGTGTATAGGGGTTATCGACCATGCTGATGAAGATAGGCATAGTCATTTTGGCTCCAGTGGTCCCGCAACGCCTGGGCGGGATTACGGTAAGATCATGTTTTCAGGCCATTCTCGGTCCATGGTAGTGCTAGAGGTATGAAAATTGGGCTCCTAGGACAGAATTCGATGGCGATGATGGCTGTCTACTTCATTTGTTTTGAAAATTTTCCAAAAGGTCGACAACTGGAAATTTTGATGGAGACGTTTGCGCCCCAGACGAGTATGACAGTTCGAACCGGCGTGACGAGAGGATCACAACGATGTATTATGAGCCCATATCTCCATTGCCATCTCAATATTGCCTCGATATAGTGATATGCAAAATCACGAGGAGTTGTCTGCGTCTCTCTATTCCGCGCGCTCTCTCGGCACTCTCTCATTTCGCCGCGCTCTCGAGAGAGTGCGAGAGAGCGCGCGGAATTGAGAGAGTCCTCTTGTTTATTTTCAAAACAAATGAAGTAGACAGCCATCATCGCCACCGAATTCTGTCCTAGGAGCCCAATTTTCATACTTCTAGCACTACCATGGACCGAGAATGGCCTGAAAACGTGATCTTACCGTAATCCCGCCCAGGCGTTGCGGGACCACTGGAGCCAAAATGACTATGCCTATCTTCATCAGCATGGTCGATAACCCCTATACACAAGTTTTGAGGGTATCAAAATTTTTGGCCTGTGCCAACCCTTGTTCGATTCTTACACAAACGGCCTCTTAGTACATATATATAAGATCATATATTATACTGTTAGTGAATTTTGCAGGAAAACAGTTACAAGATGGAAGAACGATGTCAGATTATGATATTCAAAAGGGGAGCACTCTTCATTTAGTTCTAAGACTAACAGGATGCTAATATATAAATCTGATCATATTGCTTATCCTCCCTTAAAACTCTCGCATTCATACTTTTTTTCCATTTCTTTATTTGTACCAATTATTTACTTTCTTTTTTTCGGACAGACATTTCGCTATAGTTGTATATGAAAAGTTATTATATTTGAGGTTTTTTAAAGTTACAGTTAGTTTGAAGTTGTGAAGTTATAATTTTTATCCATTCGTTCTAATGTGTCTATGTGATTCACTTGCTTACTCCCTTCTAGAAATACATAGTTACCCATATAGGGTGATGTAAACAATAAATTTTGGCAAACTTGTGCTTTTTGCAGGTGTGTGACAACGGCAAACGATTGACAACTTTATCGGAGAACTTTGTTGTCAGACTTCAAAAAGTAAAACGATTGTAGTCAATGTATGAAATAAATAAATGTGGCAACAGATAGTGACTATTTTGTTGACAGACAAGAAAACTGAGGATGATACATGTCAGAACACGTTAGTTCAGCCTCTTTTAATTGCGAGGCAACAATGAATGGCTAATCACGTTTTCCAACTTATAAAGAGGGCGAGGCGGATGCCAGGCGGGTTTGGTGGGCTGCATTAGAGAGGGTGTGCGTGCGAGATGGCATCAAATGATTCTCTCTGTCACACTCTCCGCCGCGTCACCAAACCCGTCTGAGGTGCGCCGCTTTGACTAATGAACTATCGTCTCATTATTATGAGGATGTGAAAATGCACCAAAAAATGGAATGACTAGAGAAATGTGCTTCTTTCTATTCAGACAACAAAAAATATTCGTTTTGATGTCAATGAGAAGGCAAGAATCGATTGACATCAAAAAGAAGATTTTTTGTTGTCTGACTAGAAAGAAGCACATTTCTCTGGTCATGACTTGTATCAACCTCATTTTTCTTGTCTGTCAACAGTTCATTCATTAATCGCAACCACTAATATTTATTAGACACATTGACAACAATCTGTATTAAATTTGATGTCTGACTGCAATTGGGTGCGATAAAGTTGTCAATCCTTGTCACGCACCTGCAAAAAGCACAAGTTTGCCACAATTTATTGTTTACATCACCCTATATGTTCACAGAGAAAACTGTTTTATTCGTTCATTTTCTTCTATGAATTATTTTGATCAAAAGTTTCGTTGTGCATATTCTGTTACAATATTGAGCGTATAAAAATCACTTGTTTTATTTGTAAAAGAGACTTTCTTGCTTTCATGGTTCAGAAACTATGCCGATCTCTTTTATATATCACGTAGCCCTTTTCTTATGCAAGTACATTTTATACGCACAATACAATACAACACATTTCTATTTGTAAGTGTAAAAGAGTAATGTGGTGTTAAAATCGTGGAAAAGTAGATTGAAAAGTGAAAAGTTGTGTTAATTTTGTCATTGTAAAAGAAAAGAACAGGGTGCGTGAATATTACCGGCACTCGAACTTTTTTCAATATCTGCCCTTAGAAAGCGATTTGAGCAACCAGTTTCATATCATTATTTATTCCATTATTTAGTAACAAGAACATGTCAATGTATTTCGATTTGCCTCTCATTCGCTTCGAAGCTAGCCCGAAGGAGCTTCTCGTTAAATGGAAACTTCGAATTGATTCGTTCTTGAATCAATTTCTTGGAGAATAAAATGATATTATGAGTACTGTAGTTTGTTCCAAGGTATACATTATAGACTTTATAATGTAGACTATTATATAGTGCAAGGGATACAGCTTTTAGAGACCATCGGGAAACATAGAAATGAGATAGATCATAAGCAGAGAAAGTGTGATTACCGTAATCTTTTGGCATTTTGCCAAGTTTCCATTACCGCATCTAGATGTTTTCGACAAACGCTGTGGAAATGGATAGTGATGCGAAATGAATAAGCCGACAACATTCTGAAATTGTGTTACTATAATAGATGAGGAGTATACGCATACAGTAGGATAGAACCCCGTACACTCATAAGAAATTGCCTTGGGGGGGGGAATCCCACAATAATTTTATATGAGTTTTGTATATTTGACTATCAGCTGAACATGAATAATGTCTTCGAAGAATTGCTAAAGAAGGCTATCGAAATGAAGATTCATCTTTATTCGAGGTGTGAATATTATTATAGATCAGAAAAAATAAATTGGCATCGTGCCAAGGATGAATTAATAAATAAACCAATTGAAGACCTTTGTCGAAACTAGAATCGCTCAATACTTCTATTCATTCCGGTGCACTTCAAATAGATTCAACAATTATTGATATTAGTAAGGAGGTGTTAATTAATATTATATATTTATTTAACAAAAATTGTTCCGTTTAGTATCTTTCTCTGCACTCTGAATACTTTAATAGTCTTTTCTATGGAGATTTCCGTGAAAAGAATGATGACATTATTAAGATTAAAGAGGTGAGAATATGAATTTTACTGAGGATGGAATTTTCTTGTTTAAATAATCAAATGTGTATTTTTCCAGATCGAACTCGACGATTTTATTTCATTCATTCAATCATTGCATCAAATCAATCGATCGTATCCCGATGGTATCTTTTTATTATATAAGACTATCATTATTATTCTATTATTTATTTAATATTATTATTATTCTACTTCTTTTGTCATAATAACAAACAAGATTTGACCAACTTTTTATCTTTTTCTTGAGTGTCCATAATTACAGTACCCACAGCTCTCAATCAATTGGATCTTTCTGATCGATTTATTGTTCCAATAATTCGTAACTCCGCTCTATCATTTCTTCTCAAAAAGAAGATCACTAAAACGGATATTCCTCACGGTTTATTGATTGCAGATCGAGTAAAGTCTGAAGAACTTTTGGTATGTTTAAGACAACCTTTACATTCATAGGTCGAAAAGTATGTTACAAAGTACCAAGCCTGTCCGGATTTTGAGCCAAAATTTCTGAAAAACCGAAAAACCTGACTACATTTTGAAAACCGATGACCTAGCTATTCGAACTATGCGTCCATTATATTGAACAGGAACAAAGAGCAAGGTTGCTTTTATGCTTTTTGTTGAACCCATTTTTTAAATCAAAATATATTTACATATATACATAGTTTTATGCTTTAATATCCCATGTGTCTCTTTTAAAGAACTAGACCCTTGTTTGCATGGAAATGCTATTGTGTGAGAAATTCCCCCAAAATAATACTTAGATTTCTTACTCAATCACAAACAAACTCGAGGATCTCCTTCTTTAACTAGGGAATGGTTTCTGTGATGGTTGAAATTACGGTTAGTGACCTACATAGCGATGATCAGCATGGTCGACCTAGTAAGAATCAACTGTCAAAAGCTGCAGTTGATCGATTTTTTAAACGAAACCCGTCGCATATCCGCCGCACAAAAGACAGCCAAAAAATTCTTTTTTTTTGTTTTTTTTCACTTTTTGAACACGAGTTCGACAGTATTTTATGTCTGTATGGTAATTCCAGAAAAAAAATGTTGTTTCAATGGAAATCAAATCCAAAAATCTTCCTTGGCTGTCTTTCGTGCGGCGGATATGCGACCGGTTTCGTTCAAAAAATCAATCAACTGCAGCTTTTGAAAGTTGATTCTTACTAAGTCGACCATGCTGATTATCGCTATGTAGGTCACTAACTGTAATTTCAACCATCAAAGAAACCATCCCCTAGTAAGAGCATCATATATTTTCCTCAGGATCATGTTCTTAATTGCGTGACTGATATTGATGATTTACTTGAAAGCAGTCAGAAAATCGTTCCCGTTATCGACAAAACTACAATTCGAAAGCTGTTCAATGTAAGTTAGACTAAGTAATAACTAATTATCGTTATCGTTTTCTTTATTTAGCATACGATTTGCTTCCCATTTTCCCAGATATTTTAATTTGATATTCTAATGCAAAATTTAGCGAACATCATCTAACTAAAAGACAAATTAAAAGAACGAGATCAGCAACTGGAAGCATGGAGATCTTCTGCTGAAGTTAGAATTTATAAAAAAATTATTTGTATTGTGCGTATAAAATGTACTTGCATAAGAAGATGACAAATGGTGCTAACGAACGGAAGTCATAATCGAGAGGCGATCGAGATATAGCCTTCTACATCTCGCCCCGCCTCTCGATTGTTCTCCGCTGCCTCTCTCTAACCCGGCTGACCTTCGCCGCGCGCTATATTATATATAAAAGAGATCGGCATAGTTTCTGAACCATGCAAAACAAGAAAGTCGCTTGTGGGAGTGGTTGGCTACTCTCGTACCAAATAAACAAGTGTATTTTATACGGTCAATAAGTAAAGATTTTTTGATTTCTATTTTAAAGGATAACTACGATGAGTTTGTTATCAAGTACTATAAGAATAAGAAGAGTAGGACTCCATATAAAGTGGAAAGTGCTGTTGTTAATTATAATGGCCATCGGGATCTATGGAATTTTATTCCATCTCAATATTCTACTTTCTATATTGAAGGTACATTATATATAAAATAATTACACAAAGCTTCTTTATTTTATTATATTATATATTGAATATTTTGTTTACAGGGTCCCCTTATTCGAGAAGTGCCGCCAGCTCCAGTATTTCTTATCCTTATGGAACTGTTAAAGTGTACGATAGTTAAATTACTATCTCGTCCAGACAATTTCATTATTAATCATCCAACAGTCACATCTTTTATTTGATCCATCTACTACAGTACATCCTGGTTGTACGATTTGCTGCGGAGCGCATTTGCACGCATCATTTATTTACTCTGCGAATGAAAATTTTTTTGATTCTCAATTTTTAAGTTTTAATCATGATCTTATGTGATAAAATGTTCTTTTAATGACTAAAGAAAATGAAGCACAATTTGTATAAATGAGAAAAACAATTAAAAGGCAAATCACACTGGTCCGAAAATGATGGGTACTAATTTATTGGAAAGGTGGTTAAAAGAACTTTATATCACCAACAATGAAACTCATGATTAAAACTTTGAGAATCGAAAAATACTCATAAGCAAAGGAAATAAGTGATGCGCTGCGCGTCGCAGCGGCACGCATTGACAAAACTCGATCGGGCTGTATTGTATAACTCTTACTGCTTTTATTGAGTTGATTTATTCTTAGATATTTTATTCATTATTGTTACCTTCTCGTCTTTTGTTATTTAGAAATAAGTATCTTACCATCCGTTATTATTTTTTAGTTACTATTTTTTAGTTATTTTTAGTGAGTATTGCTTTATTTATAGTTTATAGTAAGAACTGCCAATTTCGTTTTTTTCAATTGAGTGTTTTGAAGTAGATTATGTAGATTCACTTTTGTCTTACATATTTTGGCAAAAATCCATATCTTCACATGCACCTCAATCATTGTATCTTATCTTCTAATTTTCTTTTCTCCTGAAATAAACGATTTGATTAGAAACGAGAATATGCATGGCGTTCATGGGTTTACCATATTCCGAGTGTATTTATTTAGATATGAAAATTATATTAATGATATGAATATTCTCTATTCATAATAGTCATCTAAACATTTCATTGAAAGAGTCTAGCTTTTTACACTCTTTGTGTCATTAATAAATTCATATAATATATTTATTATAATTAGAAGTGAAAGTCGCGAGAACGGTGATAAGACGTTTCAGAAATTTCACTTCGGAAAAGGACACTTCAGAAACTAATTTTCAGAAAAGGACGTTTCAGAAATTTTGCTTCAGAAAATGCCATTTCGGAAAATCTTTTCCAGAAAAGGACGTTTCAGAATTTTTCATTTCAGAAATTCCAACTCTGAAAAGGATGTTTCAGAAATTGGCACTTCAGAAATGCCAACTCAGAAAAGGACGTTTCAGAAATTTTTTTTCAGAAATATCAACTCAGAAAAGGACGTTTCAAAAATTTTTCCCGTTGTAATTGATTTTAGTAACATTCAATTACAACGGGAAAATTTTCTGAAACGTCCTTTTCTGAGTTGACATTTCTGAAAAAAAATTTCTGAAACGTCCTTTTCTGAGTTGGAATTTCTGAAGTGCCAATTTCTGAAACGTCCTTTTCTGAGTTGGAATTTCTGAAAAAAAATTTCTGAAACGTCCTTTTCTGGAAAATCATATCTGAAGTGGAAATTTCTGAAACGTCCTTTTCTGAAGAGGATTTTCTCAAATAGCACTTTCTGAAGTGAAATTTCTGAAACGTCTTATCACCCGCGAGAACCAAGGTACTGTATTCCACATGATCTTATCTCTCTATAACAGTTTGTTGATCTTTGATCTCTCACATTTTGTATTATTATCTACATGGCCATCTGTAACATTAATCAATCAATATTCTATTTAAAATGTGCGCATCAATTCATTCGGACTCTGATTATCTTCTTCTCTCTTCTGATTCGAGAAGTCTGATCATCAAACAGACAGATCCTGATTGGTAACAGCAATTAATTTTTAATTTTATAAATTAAAACAACATCATTCTTATACTTTCTTGCAGGTCAATGTCGTTTGAGAATAAACCGGGCACTCTAATCTTCCGTTCTGAGGTTAATATTCAAGGAGTTGTAGAATATTTAATTTTTTTCTGTTTCAGAATCAAATATCGATTGGTGAAGAATGTGTAGCTGACATTCAAGTAATCGATAATAATGGGGATGAGGTTGGTTTATTGCATCATCACATTCTATTTTCTTTTTTACTTTTATAATTTTATACTTTCTTTTGCCCAACTAATTTCCGAACGATGCTAATTTATTTTATTTTCAGATTTTCTTTGATTGCTTTCCTATGAGTGGTTCAAGATCCCAATTTAAACTTCGAATTGATTCGTTCTTGAATCAATTTCTCGAAGAGGAAAATGATATTACGAGTTATTCAGTTTGTTCCAAGGTATACATACAGTAGGACAGAACTACATGCACTCAAAGGAAATTCCTTTGGGGAAGCCCCACGATATTTTTATATGAGTTTTGTAAATTTTACAATTAGTTGAGCACGAATCATATCAATGGAGAATGGCTAAAGAAGTCTATCGAAATGAAGATTAATCTTTATTCGAGGTTTTAATTTCATCAATAATTAATTTGCATCGTGCCAAAAAGGAATTTAAATAAATTAAATAAATTACCTTTGTCGAAGATTGAGTAGCTCAATTCTTCTATTCATTCCGGTGCACTTCAAATAGATTCAACAATTATTGATATTAGTAAAGAGGTGTTAACTAATATTATATATTTATTTAAATAAATTTTTCCGTTTAGTTTCTTTCTCTTCACTCTGAGTACTTTAATAGTCTTTTCTATGGTGAATTCCGTGAAAAGAATGATGAAATTATTAAGATTAAAGAGGTGAGAATATAGAATTGTCCTTGTTTAAAACATCACAGTTATATTTCTTCAGATCGAATACGACAATTTTATTTCGTTCATTCAATTATTACATCAAATCAATCGATCGTATCCCGATGGTTCTATCATTTTATTATATAATAATAATATATTCTTCTTCTTTTCTTTTGTCAAAACAACAAGAAAGATTTGAACAACTTTTCAAACAACCATTTGTTTTTTTTTTGTTGAGTGTCCATAATTACAGTACCCACAGCTCTCAATAAATTGGATCTTTCTGATCGATTTATTGTACCAATAATTCGTAATTCGGCTCTATCATATCTTCTCAAAAATGATATCGCTAAAACGGATATTCCACACGGTTTATTGATTGCCGATCGAGTCAAATCTGAAGAACTTTTGGTATGTTCAAAAGAAAATGATGAAATATAAAGTTATCTAAACAATTAACGACAAACATAATTTCAAAATACATAATTCAAACATAATACAATTTATAATACAACATAATTTAAATTTTTGAAATTTAAAAAAAAATTTTTCTGCAGGTTCACATTCTTAGTTTCGTAACTGATATTAGTGAGCTATTCGAAATAAGTGCTCAAATCGTCCCTTTTATCGACAAGAGTACAGTTCAAGAACTCTTCAGTGTGAGTTATTTATAAATTTAATGGCGCACTTCTTGTTATTTGAAACTCGCCACTGTGGCAAAACTTTTTCCCTTGTCATTGTGTTCAAGAGCAGGGAGCTTCAACGAGTATTCATTTATGGTTTCTTTATTTTGTACAATTTAGCGCTCATCGACACTTGTGAATAATCTAAAAGAAGATTCATTTGAACGAACATTAAGGTTGGAAGCGAAGCTAAAAGAAGAAGAAGCGAAACTAAACGAAGAAACATCGAAATTGGTTGTTGCTGAACAACAAAATGCCATTATAGTTTGTGTAGTTCGACTATTATTTATTATAAACTCTATGGTTTCAGACTCAGCAACTGCAAGCATGGAGAACTTCGGCTCAAGTTAGAATATTTTTAATATAAATTATGTATAAACTGATTTCTATTTTAAAGAACTATTTCCGAGAGTTTGTTATCGAGTTCTATACGAATAGCTCAAGCGCAACTCCATATAAAGTCGAAAGTGCTGTTGTTCATAATAATGAAGATCGAAACCTATGGAATTTTATTCCATCGAAATATTCTACTATTTATACAGAAGGCACGTTATCTATAAATTAATTACACAAAGCTTCTTTGTCTTATTATATATTGATTATTTCGTTTACAGGGTCCTCTTATACGAGAAGTAACGCCTTCTACCACTCTTCTTCTTATCGTTCTGGAAATGTTAAAGTGTACGATAGTTAGATTACTATCTCATCCCCTCAATTTCATTATTAATCATTCAACAGTTATATCTTTTGTTTGATTCATCTTCTACAGTACAGCCTGTTCTAGTTTTGTACATTCAGCTCCGGCGTTCAGTTTCACGCATCATTTATTTCCTCCGCGCATGAAAAATCGTCGATTCTCAAAGTTCTTATCATGAGCTTATGTGATAAAAGCATATATGACTAAAGAAAATGAAGCACAATTTGTATTAATGAGAAAAAAAACAATTGGAAGGAAAATCACTCTGGGCCGAAAATGATGGGTACTAATTTATTGGAAAGGTGTAATGTTCCGTATCGATCGTACGATCGCCGTAATATATTTTTTGAAATTGACAATACCCATCATTTTCGGACCAGTTTGATTTGCTTTTAATTCTTTTTTCTCATGAATATAAATTTTATTTCATTTTATAGTCATTAAAAGAACTTTTTATCACAGAAACTGATGATTAAGACTTTGAGAATCCAAAAATATTCATAAGCAAAGGAAATGAGTGATGCGCTGCGCGACGCACCGGCGCGCATGTACAAAACTCGATCGGGCTGTACTTTAAAACGAAATACTTTTATTGAGTTGATTTATTCTTAAATATTTTATTCAGTACCTTCCTGTCTTTTGTTATTTAGATATAAGTATGTTACCATCCGTTGTATTATTTTTTTAGTTACCATTTTTTAGTTATTTTAGTGAGTATTGCTTTATCGTTTATAGTAAGAATTGCCAATTTCGTTTTTTTTTCAATTGAGTGTTTTGAAGTAGATTAGATTCAATTTTGTCTTACATATTTAAACACATATCTGCACATATCTTCACGTGCACCTCAATCATTGTCTCTTCTCATTGTCTTTTCTCCTGAAATAAACTATTTGATTAGAAACGAGAATGTGCGTGGTGTTCATGGGTTTACCATATCCCGAGTGTATTTATTTAGATATGAAAATGATATTAGTTATGATATGAATATTCTCTATTCATAATGGTCATCTAAACATTTCATTGAAAGAGTCTAGACACTCTTTGTGTCATCACTAAATTCATTTATTATAATTAGAAGTGAAAGACCTCTAAAACCAAGGTTCTGTATTCCACATGATCTTATCTCTCTATTACAATTTGTTGATCTTTGATCTTTCACATATTGTATTATTGTCTGCATGGCCATCTATAACACAAATCAATCAATATTTTCTATTGAAGATGTGTGCATCAATTCATTCGGACTCTGATTATCTTCTTCTCTCTTCTGAATCGAGAAGTTTGATAATCAAACAGACAACTACTGATTGGTAATAATATTTTATTTTATAAATTAAAACAACATCGTTCTTATACTTTCTTCCAGGTCAATGTCGTTTGAGAATAAACCGGGCACTCTAATCTTCAGTTCTGAGGTTAATATAAATTAGAGAATATTTCATTTATTTTCTGTTTCAGAATCAAATATCGATTGGTGAAGAATGTGTAGCTGATATTCAAGTAATCGATAATAATGGTGATGAGGTTGGTTTATAGCATTATTACATCATTTTACTTATAATTTTTTTCTTTTCTAGTTTTATATTGTACGTATTACTTTCTTCCCCCCCCCAAATAATTTTTGAACGTTACTAGTTCATTTTATTTTCAGATTTTTTCTGATTGCTTTCCTATGTATGGTTCAAGATCTCAATGGAAACTTCGAATTGATTCGTTCTTGAATCAATTTCTCGAAGAGGAAAACGAGCTTACGAGTTATGCAGTTTGTTCCAAGGTATGCATACAGCAGGACAGAACCCCGTACACTCAAAGGAAATTCCTTTGTGTGAAGCCCCTCGGTAATTTTACATGAGTGTTGTAAATTTGACGATTAGTTGAGCACGAATCATATCAATGGAGAATGGGTAAAGAAGGCTATTGAAATGAAGATTCATCTTTATTCGAGGTTTGAATTTCATCAATAATTAATTTGCATCGTGCCAAAAAGGAATTTTAAAAATCAATTGAAGACCTTTGTCGAAACTGGACTCGCTCAATTCTTCTATTCATTCCGGTGCACTTCAAATAGATTCAACAATTATTGATATTAGTAAAGAGGTGTTAACTAATATTATATATTTATTTAAAAAAAATTGTTCCTTTTAGTATCTTTCTCTGCACTCTGAATACTTTAATAGTCTTTTCTATGGTGAATTCCGTGAAAAGAATGATGAAATTATTAAGATTAAAGAGGTGAGAATATAGAATTGTCCTTGTTTAAAAAATGTGTATTTTTTGAGATCGAACCCGACGATTTTATTTCGTTCATTCAATTATTACATCAAATCAATCTATCGTATCCGATGGTATCTATTATATAATAATATTATTGTCCTTAACTCTCCTTAATCACAGTACCCACAGCTCTCAATCAATTGGATCTTTCTGATCGATTTATTGTTCCAATAATTCGTAATTCCGCTCTATCATATCTTCTCAAAAAGAAGATCTCTAAAACGGATATTCCACACGGTTTATTGATTGCTGATCGAGTCAAGTCTGAAGAACTTTTGGTACGTGCGGAAGAAAATAATCAAATATAAAATTGTCTAAAAAATTAACGACAAACATAAAATTTTAAAATCTTCTTTTTTTTCTACAGGTTCACATTCTTAGTTTCGTAACTGATATTAGTGAGCTATTCGAAATAAGTGCTCAAATCGTCCCTTTTATCGACAAGAGTACAGTTCAAGAACTCTTCAGTGTGAGTTATTTATAAATTTAATGGCGCACTTCTTGTTATTTGAAACTCGCCACTGTGGCAAAACTTTTTCCCTTGTCATTGTGTTCAAGAGCAGGGAGCTTCAACGAGTATTCATTTATGGTTTCTTTATTTTGTACAATTTAGCGCTCATCGACACTTGTGAATAATCTAAAAGAAGATTCATTTGAACGAACATTAAGGTTGGAAGCGAAGCTAAAAGAAGAAGAAGCGAAACTAAACGAAGAAACATCGAAATTGGTTGTTGCTGAACAACAAAATGCCATTATAGTTTGTGTAGTTCGACTATTATTTATTATAAACTCTATGGTTTCAGACTCAGCAACTGCAAGCATGGAGAACTTCGGCTCAAGTTAGAATATTTTTAATATAAATTATGTATAAACTGATTTCTATTTTAAAGAACTATTTCCGAGAGTTTGTTATCGAGTTCTATACGAATAGCTCAAGCGCAACTCCATATAAAGTCGAAAGTGCTGTTGTTCATAATAATGAAGATCGAAACCTATGGAATTTTATTCCATCGAAATATTCTACTATTTATACAGAAGGCACGTTATCTATAAATTAATTACACAAAGCTTCTTTGTCTTATTATATATTGATTATTTCGTTTACAGGGTCCTCTTATACGAGAAGTAACGCCTTCTACCACTCTTCTTCTTATCGTTCTGGAAATGTTAAAGTGTACGATAGTTAGATTACTATCTCATCCCCTCAATTTCATTATTAATCATTCAACAGTTATATCTTTTGTTTGATTCATCTTCTACAGTACAGCCTGTTCTAGTTTTGTACATTCAGCTCCGGCGTTCAGTTTCACGCATCATTTATTTCCTCCGCGCATGAAAAATCGTCGATTCTCAAAGTTCTTATCATGAGCTTATGTGATAAAAGCATATATGACTAAAGAAAATGAAGCACAATTTGTATTAATGAGAAAAAAAACAATTGGAAGGAAAATCACTCTGGGCCGAAAATGATGGGTACTAATTTATTGGAAAGGTGTAATGTTCCGTATCGATCGTACGATCGCCGTAATATATTTTTTGAAATTGACAATACCCATCATTTTCGGACCAGTTTGATTTGCTTTTAATTCTTTTTTCTCATGAATATAAATTTTATTTCATTTTATAGTCATTAAAAGAACTTTTTATCACAGAAACTGATGATTAAGACTTTGAGAATCCAAAAATATTCATAAGCAAAGGAAATGAGTGATGCGCTGCGCGACGCACCGGCGCGCATGTACAAAACTCGATCGGGCTGTACTTTAAAACGAAATACTTTTATTGAGTTCATTAATAAGAGATATATAGATATATAGATTCTTAGATATATATATATAAGATATTTTATTCTGTATTTTTGCTTTCTGATCTTTTGTCATTTGGAAATATATATGCTATCATCCGTTGTATTAATTTTTTTGTTACAGAAACCAGCATTCGTTAATGGCAAATGAATAGATATGTTAATTTTTTAGCTATGCCTCTGATATATCACAATTCATTATCGTTAGAGAAAAAAAATCAAACAGACTTTAAAACAGCCTTTTTTAGATCTATATATACAGATAGCAAATGACTCTGTATTACACTCGATCTATAACAAAAACAGATGACTATTGATTCAAAGATATTAGATATCCACATCAAACATGATGTATACATGTAGAAATATTTACATGAAATATCGAAATAGTATGGAATCCAAATCTTTATTGAACGATTCAAGCAGCTTATACTTATTTTTTAAATCTCAATTATCCAACATTTCAAATTCATAGCAGAATCTTCAAACAATTATTCAATAATCATTCAATATCAATTATATATGCAATAGACAAAGGTTTATTATGCATAATATACTTACAAGTTAAAAACTTGTATGGGTCTGATCTTCGTTTATCATTCAACTATAAACTACAAGTGTCTCTATCTCTTGGACCTTTGGACTGTTAGACCCTATTCCTAACCAATATCCTATCAATTGATCTATCCTCACCCTAATAGACATAGATTTGTAGTTTGTATGGGTATAAAGTCTGTAAATGCGCTGACAAATGTTGGTCCATCATTCTACCCCGCGCATTTTACTATTCAAATCGCTAACCAACGCAACGTCACCTATACCTCACCTATCCAAACGATATCTTTCACGTTAGCACCACTTTCGTTAATTACATTGTATTCATTTTCTATAATATTCTAGTAATTCATATTCCAATTGTTCACAATTGTTTTTTGTCAATAGTTCACACTTTGTTATTTTGATTACAACATTAGTTTATCTTTATATATTAGTTTAGTTATGGTCACTCTTCCGCCTTTTTTTATTTTAATTTTGCTACAACTAATCTTTCTATGGAAGACATTTAAATATTTTAGTTTATTCTTTCGACGAGTTCCCTCGCAACTCGACAATACGTAATGGTTAGTTATTTTTCATTATTATTTGAATTTAATGAATTAAATGATGCAGGATCCATTCGAATTAAATCGATCTATTCGATCAAAACGCGATGGATACAAACTTTGTGATATTGACAATTTCCCGGATAAAAGAATTATATCAGTCCGTGGTCAGAACATTGAAGTTTCTGCTTCGGTGAGGTTTTTCTTCTAATTGTTTTTATCATTCATTTTCCAGTATCTTTCTCTTCACTCTTCATTCTTTCACAAACTGTTCTATGTGGATGATAATGTGTTCTATGTTTATAAAACTGTAGAACTTGATGAAGATCCGAAAATATTTGGAGATCTTCTTGATTTCATTTATCCTTCTATGAAAAGCACAAATTGTATGTTCTCAATCGTAATATACATTATTACATTACATTTTCACACAAAGGGAACAACAGATTATTGATTTTGATTCTTGATCTATGACGTTTTTCATATTCTTGAGTTGATATTTCAGGCTGTGTTGAGTGTTCAGATTCATTTCTTACTCGATTCAAATTGGGAGTCAAACTACGATTGAGATTTGCTGTGAGAAGATTAATCGAAGGAGCAAATGAAGTCAGAATATCATATATTTTATAGTTCATTGACTAAATATTCTTCAGAAATACTTGCCCAAGATACTTCAGACTCTGGCTCGTCAGAAATTTTTATTGGTTGATATCAAGGTTTCCCATATCTAATTAGAATTCAACGATCTCGGGCATCATTAACTTTTTAGAAATCTATAATCGATCGTTTCGGTAGTTCTGATGATATTCGTAAGAAATTTCCAAAGATCACATCATCCGTATTCGAAGAAACGGAAGAGTAAGCATCCGCCAATGTTGTTTTCTTCCTTTTGCAACGTTTCATTTGCCTTATGTGCCTACCCCGTAACGTCTCCGTCGATACGGCGTAGGTACGTAAGGCAAATGTAACGATGCATTTTAAATGAATTGGCAGTTCCTTGAAGTGCAAATTTCAGTATGTTAATTACAGAAAGGAACCAGTCTTAACGACAAATTTTCCTGATACTTGTCTTATTAACCTGAGATCTTCCTTCTTCCAAGTATCAGCATCGGTGAGTTTTTTATTCCGTTTGTAAATTCACTTTGTTCGGAATTGCTTGCTTTCAAATCTAGCGAGCATTAGTATATATTCATAACTTTGATGATTCAAGTCACTTTCTCTTCACTCTCCGAGGATGAGAAATCTCCTCTTCTCAAATAATGGAAAGATCAAACATTTCGTTGAATCCATTTTCGATCCAACTTCATTCAAATTATTCATTAATGCTACTAAAGGAATCTTTCCTAATGGTTCGTTGTTGATGTATTCATTGTTTTCGAGAAAAGTGGTCGAGCGGTAGTGAGACTTGTGAGATACCGAAGACCGTATTTTTATAATTAAAAACAACCTATCTTCCCATTCTGGCAAAATACTGTCACACAAATTTAGGCACTAGGTCGAATGAGAACCGATGAATAATAACCGACTGAATGATAACCATTTCCATACTTTGTCTATTCATTAGCGCTTGTCTCTCATATGCAAATGGTTATCATCGAGTCGGTTATTATTCATCGGTTCTCATTCGACCTAGTGCCCAAATTTAACTTATTTTCTTTCCAGAATATTCATCTTCTTTGCTCGATATTCTATGGGAATTAGATGCAATCGGTCTATATCAATACTACAAAGAACCTATTGTTCGTGATATTTCTCGTTGGACTGGAGATCCAAATTGTCAACCTATCATTTGTCTTCTCAATCATTTACATAACTCTCATCTCTTAAATGTCGATAACTTTGTGAGTGCTCGAACTCAAACTTCATTATCACAGCTGAATACTTTTAGGCTAATATTACTCGAAATGTTTGCCCGACTACAGTATACATCATCATTCGTAAATGTCACTTCGCCGAGATATATTTCGATAAGTTGATCAAATCGGGACAAAGTACACAGAGTGTACTTCGTAATAATGATAATAAGAAGGAGAATATTGATGATCCTTCTCCAGTTGAAGACTGGTCTTTCGGAGAAATATTCATTCAGCCATTTGTAGGAGGTAACATCTTAATGTGCATATTGTTGTAAAGCTCTTAACATTTATTTTCAATATCTGTTGCTTTTCATCGAAAATAAAAGAAAGTTACGGTGGTCATTCGTTATCGATCGATTTCATTATTTTTTTAAATGAAATTTATCTTCACAGGGGAATATATAACATTGTATGTCGAAGCGTCTACCTTCGTGGAAGATCTCAAATATAAAATCGAAGATAAACTAGGAATACATCCTGATCGACAAAGATTGATTTATTTATGTGGGTTCAGAGATGTATTCATACATTTAATCATCTCATAATTTCACAAAATTTTTCATGAATTTTCAAGAAATCTAAAATTTTGGTAAGAGGTATGAGATCTCTTTTTCTGAATATATATTCTGAATATTGATATTTAAAAGACTTTCTCGTTGAGCCTTCCGTTCATATAATATTTAATTTGAGACTTTTTATCGATTTTCATTTGAAATCGTCAAGATTTCATTATGATTAAAAATACTTCTTTTGCTGATGCGAAAAAATAAAAAATCGCACACTGTTAAGATTGAATTTACAATTCTCGAAAAATCGATTCTTGATAATTTATGTATATTATATGAGGCCGTTTGCGAAAGACTCGACCAAGAGCCGGCACAGTCAAAAAAATCAAATTTTGAGGATCGGCGTTCTCACGGTGCTGAAGACGATTGTCATGTTCATTTTTCACCTATAGCCACCGTTAAGGCCAGACAACGTCGCCTTGAAATTGCGTTTTTAGTCATTTCTCATCTCCCGATGGTGCTAAAATTTGCAGACTATGCACCCAGGGGCAGAATTTGATCTGTCTAATCCATTTTTCATGAAAAAGATTCTAAAATTTTCAAAATTTGAATTTCGCTAAGTTTTTTGCGTGTTCTTTTGCGAGATACATAGATCGGACAGTAATGGCCTCAGGATGATATCTATTTCCATTCTGGATCCACTCTTACAAGGGAAGTGTAAGAAATATCTTTTAGACCTATTGACGAGAGTATTTTTCCTCGATAGCTATAGGCAATATAAGATCGGAACCAAAAAATCAGCGGCTGGCATGCACTTTCCGATTTTATATAAATAATCAAATTTTGTACTTTTGAACGCGCTGTTTTCAGGCTGTGTATGCTATGAAATAAGACGCCCCTGATAGAGCCCTTGACAGAGCAGTTAGAACATGGCGACGTGGTGTAGTGGTAGCGTGTTCTCTTCTTGATCACTATGTTGGTGGTTCGAATACACCTATGGACATTTTTCTTTTGCTAATTTTTAAACGTTCCGGACTTGTCCATAGGTGTATTCGAACCACCCACATAGTGATCAAGAAGAGAACACGCTACCACTACACCACCTGTGAATGAATATCCGATTGCAATACGGCAAAGTTATGGCCACAGGTTTATGACAAAATTATAATATTACGCCCGTTGATAGGTTTGGATTTACCTTTGAGACTCCACCGATGTCCCCGTGCAAAACTCTCCCAAAATTAAATGATCACTATGCTGGTGAACGAAATGTTGCTTTATTTTTGTTTTCCTAAATGATAAAATTCAAGTTCAACAGCTACATAAAAATTGTGAAAAAAAGATTTTAAATTTTTTTTAAATCAAAATTACAAGTCCGGAACGTTTAAAAATTAGCAAAAGAAAAATGTCCATAGGTGTATTCGAACCACCCACATAGTGATCAAGAAGAGAACACGCTACCACTACACCACGTCGCCATGTTCTAACTACTCTGTCAAGGGCTCTATCAGGGGTGTCTTATTTCATACACAGCCTGAAAACAGCGCGTTCGAAAGTACAAAATTTGATTATTTATATAAAATCGGAAAGTGCATGCCAGCCGCTGATTTTTTGGTTCCGATCTTATATTGCCTATAGCTATCGAGGAAAAATACTCTCGTCAATAGGTCTAAAAGATATTTCTTACACTTCCCTTGTTAGATTATCTTGAATGCACTTGGAGCGTGTGCATTGAGCGGTGGATGAGGCATTTCACACTGATTCTTTGCCAATTTTGCAGGCCGACAGTTAGAAGATGGAAGAACGATGGCATATTATGATATTAGAAAGGGAAAAACTGTTTATCTACGTGAAATGCTAAGAGGATGCTAATATATAAATATGATCATGTGGTAAATATTCTCTTAAAACTCTCACATTCATACATTTTTTCCACATTTTTATTAGTACATATATCAATTACTTTCTTTTTGACCGTCATTTCTCTACAGTTGTATGCATGTATATGAGAAGTAACAGTTTGTTTGTAGTTTTATGTTTTGAAGATATATTTTTATCCATTCGTTCTGATTCACTTGCTTATCCCTTCAACAAATACATAGTCATCCATAAGTACACATAGAAAACTGTTTTATTCGTTCATTTTCTGCTAAATTATTTTGATCAAAAGTTTCGTTGTGTATATTCTGTTACAATACAACACATTTCTATTTTCAAAGAGTAAGTCAGGGGGAGGGGGAAGGGCTCACAATTTCTTATTCCTCCGAGAGATATTATACAAGAAAGCAGTCGAAATCGAAATTGGTGATTGAAATGTCTGAAACCCACGAAAACGTTATTATCGTCCATTAGGCCTGCTCGACAGTTGGAAGTATACCTCTTCTAGGAGGGGATTCGACTGTTGCTTAAACTGTATCAAAAATAAAACATATATATTTTGCTCTCTCCACTCCTTTGTACACAATAGAAAAAAAACAAAACTGAATTTGATAAATCAATGTTCATTAACTCAGAATTATATATTTGCAAATAAAAGAATAGACAAAAGATATAGATCTTTTAAATAATATGTATTCATAGAGTACATTTGCATGATTTCTCATAATATACTTTACCTTAATTAGACCCGTATTTAATATTTCTAAACTCAAAACCCCTCCACAATTTCACGAGGTCAGTGATAAATCTGCCTAATCATAGGCAACCTTCACTTTTTTTTCTTTTCTAATCTAATCTCAGCAGCCTTTTTCATCCCCTAACATCGCAGCTAATGTTCCCCTTTAGCCTTCTCCTATGTGTTACGTCACTGTCTTCTTATGTAACACTCATCCAATCATCTTTAATTCGTTCATGTTTTTCCTCGTTTTACTTTCTTTTATTATTAGTGAATTTTGAACTCATCTGATCACTTCCTGTAACCAGAAACGTTCAAAGACTTTTCTGGTTAGAGAAAGACGAGAGAGCACGTAGAAACGAGAGATTCAGACATTGAGATTGTTCCCCTGCCATGCCTTTTTTCTGTTTCTTCCTCATTCTTCCCCACCCCTTTTCATCTAGATTATATCCTATTCTAACTTCAACTCTTTATTGTTATGGCTGTTCGTGTCGTTGGGCGTTTGTCGTTTGTCGCTAATCGAACGTTTATCGTCTGTTATCTGTTTCGAGATGATGGAACAATTGGATCATGAACCTATTATTTCTCGTTAATTATGCATCTGTGTATGTTCTTTCACTCATTTCGATGTCTGCATGATTGTCACATTATCACTTTTACGACCACAATGATTGTCAGATTGCCACTATCGCAATGATTGTCAAATTGTCATTGTCACTATGTGAGGAGACTTGTGAGTCACAAGTGCTGATCTCTTATTTGATCCATACTAATTCTAAACATGCCGCTCTGATCACACGAAATAAAGAAAACGACAGAGTCCGTCCAAATGTAGGACTTTCTCAATAGTCAATGCGCATGCGCGAAGAATTGTCCATAAAGTGATTAACGTTCAACAGAGAAATAGGCATATTTATTGATTTATGTTCTATTTTCGAATACCAGAATTTTTCCATATGAAAAGCTAACGCGATTTTAAAAATTTTTTAAACTATTTTCTTAATTATACATAATTATTTAAATATCAGTTACAGTTGCCTTTTGCCTTATCCAAATTGATCCGCCTTTTCCTCAATCTCGTGCTTGCTAAGGCATTCTCGCTTTCCTCCCTCTAACTCTACCTCTCCTTCTCCCTCTACCTCTCTACCTCTCCTTCTCCCTCTACCCCAACCTCTCCTTCTCCCTCTACCTCTCCCTCTCCTTCTCCCTCTACCTCTCTACCTCTCCCTCTATCCATATCTCGATCGGCTCACCTCCTCTCCGTTCTATGGCTAAAACTCACTCTATCCTCTTCTCCTTCTTCCTTTTCATCTCCTCTTACATAATCAACTCGGAGCTCATTAACACCTCATCGCAGTCGCTTATCCTTCGATTTCCTGAAAATGTTTCCTTGCTATGAACACCTGTTCCTCATTGTAGTCAGTCATCAGTACCTTTGTTTTATCGCGTTTGCCCAATCTATGTTTGCCATTAATTGAGTTGTCAATTATTAAAGTTGCCTGTCATATGTATCAAATGATATCTCTTGCCGATAATTGTTCATAACTTTACCCACATCCTATAGCTTGTCCTTAGAATTTTCGAACAACGTGCTAAAAAACATTAAATTAAACATAGAATATTCTATACAGGATGTACAATGTTTAATTTACTACATTAGAAACATAAATTGTTCAGCGCATTTTACTTTCAGTAATACACTAATTCATATGACCATTCGTCTTTCTTTTGAGAAATCGTAACAGTCTCTCTCTGTCTCACCTACCGTAACATATAAAACGAAACACTTATCATAAGTTACAGTATCCCTCGTGCGATCTACCGTACTCTCCACCTACAGTATCATCTTTTGACTACAGTATTCTCTCCGATGGTACCCTCTCGGGGTTTCGGGACACCGATAACAACTTTAATTCTTCTACTTTCAATCATCCATAGCTCACTCCAGGTTTCATTTCATTCTTAAGACTACAACTTTCACCTTCACCTTCCTTCTCCCTTTAGGATCTCTCCCTCTCCCTCTCCCTCTGCCTATCAATCTCTCCCTCTCCCTTTCCACTGCCTTACCATTCCCGATCAGTGCCAGTTTTTCCATCAGAGATATTTCAGTGCGCAATCCCCCTTTCTCTTACCCAAGGGTCACTTTCTAGTTTCTCCTGCCCATCCATTTTGGCCTCCCACTACCTCTACCTCTTGGATCTCTCCCTCTCCCGCTACCTCTCCCTCTTGGATCTCTCCCTCTCCCTCTCTCCCTCTCCCTCTCCCTCTTTCCTTAGCTTACCCCACTAGTAATAAGTCAGCTCGACTTTAATTGGATGGAAGAGGCGACAAAAAGTGACTCTCTCATTCATTCCTTTCATTAGATCAAAGAGTAAGATTAGATAGATTCAAACAATAGAGGAACACGTTCACTTTCGTTAGACGAAGATATATCGACTTGGCAGGGTGCCAAAAATACTTGGCATTGTGCCAAAACCAATACTTGATCTTTGATCTTTGCAGCTTGAGGCTCAGCGCGTTCATTCTATCAGTGGATACAAGAACTTCTACACATCTGGAGTATCATTACCCTTTGGGGTATTAGAAGATGTGAGTTGACTGTACAACGTGTGATTCTATTGCACTCTTTAACAAGAAACAACAGAATAAGATGTGAACTGTCCAAATCTATCCGTGGTATTTGAGAGTCGGATAATTGTGATTCAGTTGGTCCCTCTTCGCGACAATTTCCACGCTACTTTTCTGTCCCCTATCAACGTAAAATAATCGATAACTGATTTTACACTATGATATAATGCGCATTCTTTCTTTATTCCTTGATCAAATCTCTTCTCGTCTCGATCTATCTCTCTGTTCTTTCGTGTTCTTTTATATCTCTTTTCTAATCTTCCTATCACTGATCCGGACAAGTTTGCCCTTTCGAAACATTTTATCGATCATTTCATTGATCTAGCGAAAACCTGCAGAAAAAAAATGTAAAAGTGTTGGCAATTATTGAAGTTGGGGTATGTTTTTGGCAATAAGTGAATGTATTTTGCAACTTTCGCTTTCGATATCACTCTAGTGTTCCCTTCGCTAATAATGAAAATGAAACAGATTCTAATTAAATATGAAAATCAATATTTCAATTAAATATTTCAGGACCTCGACCCTTCCCATCTAGCAGCTGTCACACATGCCCATGGAGTTCCATCTCGAATAATAGATGGAGCTCCATTTGACGAAGCTGAGGTAGCAGGAGCTCGGGGAGCTCCATTGTCGTATCCTGAAGCTGACCTGGGAAGCAGGGGATCCGAGCTACCTTATCCTGGAGCTGAAATAGGAGCTCGGGGAGCTCAATTATCCTACCCCATTGGAAGATCTGTAAGAATATTGATTGTACATGCTAATTTGGACAGTCACTTTTGAGATCAACATTGTGATGGTCACATCTGGTCCATTTACTCTTCAAAAATAATAATTATAACGATTGAAACTAGTCGAGCATTGAAATAGTACTAAGTCTGTCGGAATCGGTTTAAGAGAAAAGGGATAATTAGTCAGGAAAGGTATTAGAAGACAGTTTGGTCAAAATATATTACCATCACTTGAAGATGATCGATTTCATAAACTAAAAGAGTGGATTGGTGTAGGGGATCGTAAAGGGACATTCACCAAGGGTCTCTTCATTTTATACACACTTTCTCTGTTGTTTGTTGTAGATTGATGGCAGAGCAAGAATGGGCTAATATTACTAATATAAATACAGCAAAGGCAAATGAAATATTTTCAGAGTGATTTCGATGAGGAGAGAATTCGCACAGAAGAACGTCGGAAGATTCTCGAGGAGAGGAAAGAAAGAGAAAGGGAAGAAGAAGCGAAGAGGTATGTCATTTCGATGTCTTATCCGTAATATCTGTCTATATTTTGTTGTCAAAGTGACAGATTCATATCGTATTTGGCATTCACCACAGTAGTTTATGTAGTCAAATTGATTCATGTTTTCAGTTCAAAAATAAAACCTTTATTCATGAATTTGTTCTAACTGATTGTGTGGATAATGGGAATATCAAAAATATGGACAATTGTGCAATTTGTGATCCGTCACTTTGTGAATGATTATTGTCTCCATTTATTAAATCGAATTCTGATAAGATCCAAAGCAAAGAGCACTCGATAATGTACACTGCCTTTTGGACAGGCAATTTTTGAGTGAATTCTTCCTCACTCTCGAACCAAAAAGTCATTCAATACGCTGAATCTCTTGCGCAACTTGAGGAAATCTTCCTATTATTCAATTCGATTTATTTTCCAATCGTTATCGTTTCCTCTCCATTTTATTGACGGAGAAACAAATTACAAAAACGAGAAAGGATCGAATATAAAAGAAGATAGGATGAGAAGTGACAGTGAAAGGAAGAGAATAGTGGATGGCAAAGATTGATTGATCTGACTGAGAGAAAGGAAAAATGTATGAGTTGTCCATGTACGCTCTGTTCAGGGCACACCCCGAGCTAATTTCACACTCTGCTCAGGCAACGCGCTCGTAGACAAAGAAAGCGAAAAGAGTTTCCGGAACGGAAAGCCACAAATTAACACAGGGCGTGCTTTTCAAAAGTCACGAAAAGAAAAAAAAGAGAAGAGTGTAAAACGAGGATTTATCTCTGATTCTATTGTAAATGACTAAACTCTTTGTACACATTTCACATGTTTATGGAAAAGGTTTCGTGAACATCTATTGGAATAAGTTTCAAATGAAGTATAGTTTCTAATTATCTCAAGGCAATTTAGTGAACCAAGCACAATGCGTCTAAAATATAAAATTTTCTTATCAATATTATCGAAAATATTCACTAAATAATTTGGTCATTTTTCTCAATTTTTAAAAATAAAAAAAGAGAAAGCGAAATGAAAGTTCAACGTTTCTTTTACAGACTGGAAGCCGATCGAATCGCTCGACAAATCGAAGAGGAAGAATTGAAAAAGAAAGAGAATGAAGAAGAGGAAAGACTTAAAGAATACAAAAGGTTAATTGGAAAATTTCTTTTTTTTATCAAATGGTAAGGTGTTTGAACAGTTCATTAACACTTTTAGATTTTGATTAAAAATCACAACAAGAAATAGTGATTTAGAGTCGTTGGTCGACATGACCTTATGCTTCATGTTGTGTCACGAAATACGATATGCCACTAAAAGTTTTATTTTTAATATAAAATTAACTAAAATAATTATTTTACAGGCGTGAAGAGGAGCGAAAGAAGAAGGAGGAGACAGAGGCGGCCATTCAAAGAGCACGTATTGAAAATGAACGAAGATTGGAAGAGAAGAGAAGACAGAAGGAAGAAGAAAGGTACTTTATCTTTATTTTATTGTTATTAATTGAGATTTCAAATTAGCTCGTTGTGTTCCCTTAAAGCAACACCCCAAGCTAATTTAAAACGCTCCGCTCTGGCCACACTCTCTCGCTTTCTATATCTACGAGAGTGTATTAGCAATTCGGAGAGTAAAATTAACTCGTGGTGTGCATGGAACATTCACAATGGACGTTTCTTATTGCACCCGTCACTTTCTTGTATATCACCGTTAACAAAGCGCCAAACTTTTTTATTCATTGGTGCCTCGTTCTCGATTACTGAATTGGAATTAATCTCATTGCTTTGTAGTTTAGCCACAATAATTAGGGAATGTAGTCGAGACAAAGTGCATTTGCATATGGACAATCTTGTGATTTTGTTTTGTCTAATCGCAATGAATGGAATGATATTACGAGAAAGTGCCAAGCAATCGAAGTATTTAATATTTTAAATTCAATTCTACAGTATCCTATGGGTCAATCCTCTTACTCGTGGGAGCTTATCCATTTGCTCTAAATCTTCCTTCTTTAAAAAATATTTTTCATTTAAAGAATTCGTGAGGAGACTCGGATCCGAGAGGAAGAACGGATACGATTCGAGGAGGAGCGAAGGATAAGAGAAGAAGAGAAGAGGAAACGATTGAAAGAAGAACAAGAAAGGAATGAAAGAAGAATAAGAGAAGAGGAGAGGAGGTTGGGATCGAATATTGTGTTTATTGAAGTTATTTCCAAAGATGTTTTTAAATAGTTCATTCTCGGGTCTGTTCAATCTGTGAATTATTGATCGATCATTCGGATTATCGATCGATATTTCACTGATTGAATAAGCTATTGATTCCATAAATCTGTTTGAGTTATTGATTAATAAATATGATAAATTAGAAAGAAAAATGTAAAAAATTAGGGCAGCCGAAGACGCGAGGATACGGAGAGAGGAAGCAGAGAAGATCAGAAAAGAACAGGTATACATGTTTTGGATAAAATCGATACTGTATTCATTAAAAAATAGTGAATAGTGTTTGTTTATTCTAGTTCTCTAATTAAATTAAATTAAAAATTATCAAATAATTAAATTCAGGAGGAGAAGAAACGTCGGAAGGAGGAAGAGGAGAGACTTCGAAAGATTCGAGAGGAAGAAGAGGAAAGAAGAAGAAAAGAGATCGAAGATAGAATAAGAGAGGATGAGAGGAAGAAATTGCTTGAGGAACAGAAGAAAAGAGAAGAAGAAGTCAGTGGTTAATTTGCCATTCATGGAAAAGATAAGAAAATATGAAAAGAAAAGGGTATTCTCATTATTTCATCACCTTTTGTATGTAGTATGAAAGACACACCCAAAGCAAACTTCAAAATCTCTTTTTCTTTCTTCGTGTGCAAGAGAGTCCGGCTAGAGCGCAAAGTGAAATTAGCTTGATATGTGCGTTTAACAGATTTTAGATCAGCACCAAATTGATCCAAAATTTGAAGTGCTACCACACTTTCTATATAAGTTTTTGTCTGTCAAGGAACTGGGTCAAAGAGTCCATTTCGAACGATTCATCAAATCAAACTAATCATGAGACATTGTAGAATACGTTTCATGTAAATAATTTCACCTTTGTCCTGCCGAGAGTGATGATAATGATTCAATTGCTATTTCGCCAAAACTAATCAATAATATCTCTCGATTACGGTAATTTTGCCTTCAGGAGAAGCGTCGAGAGGAAGAAAGAAGGGAAAAGATTCGAATCGAAGAAGAGAATAATAGAAGAGAATTGGAGAAGAAAAGAGAGGAAATGAGAAGGAAGGAGAGAGAAATACAAGAGATGGCTGAGAAACAGAGAAGAGAAGCTGTTGAGGTAAAGATCAAAGATCACAGATTGAAGATCAAAGATCATAGTAAAAATATCGATCGATTGCAGAGAAGAGTTCGCGAGTTGAAGCGTAAGAAGGAAGAGGAGGAGAGACGAATCTTGGAAGAGAAAAGACAAGCAGAAGAAGAAGAAAGGAGGATAAAGGAGAATGAGGTATGCTGGTTTGGACATGTGGAGATGGGTTCTTGAAGCTGTTTCGATGTCATAGCAATAGATATTCCTATGAACAAGAAAGATAGTGAAATTATCTAGTGGCATTCGGTTAAATTTCTACCCGAATTTAGAATACAAGCTGATGGGTCAGATTGGTCTGATTTTTACTGCATCTCACATGTAAATTGTGAACCTAAAGCTTGAAATTTCTGTATTTTATTTTTTAAATTCCTTTTTTTTTCTGCAGGAGCGAATCCGCCGAGAGGAGCGTGCCCGACTAGAGAGAGAAGAGAAAGAACGAGAGGAGAAGAGGAAGAGGAGAGAAGAGGAGAAGAAGAGGAGAGAAGAGGAAGAGAAGAGGAGGGAAGAGGAGAGGAAGAGGAGAGAAGAGGAGGATAAGAGGAGGGAAGAGGAAATACGCGCTGAAGTTAGAAGAGAAATGGAGGGCAAAATGAGGAAAGAGCACGGACCAAGGAGAAATGTTAGAGTTAATAAGGTTAGTATTATTGATTTTCTCACAATTCGTACGATAAAAAATATTTCAACCCAGACTTCGAAAACAGTTCTTGATATTGTCTGATACGATCTTTGATTTTTGATCTTTGATCTTTGACCTCTCTCTCCAGGCTCTATCATCATATTCGGAACGTGAGCGCAAGGCTCTGGAGCGTCTGGAACGTCTTCGTCGTCCTCATAAATCATTAAAAGAAGAGATGAAAGTTCTGAGAGTCAAACCAGCTTCAGAGGAACATTTCTTGGATATGAAAGAGGAAGAAGAAGAGATTGCGAGGAGAACTGATGTAGATGCCTTCATTGAACCAATCAATAGTTATCCCATCACTGAACATGTAAGTAGTGATATTTATTGATTGGATGATGAATAATTGGCTTTTGAGAAGTCTATTGAACTGTAAGTCGTTGACAGAGAACAAAAAAAGATTTATTTTTTTTGGAATTAAAAAATTAAATATTGTTTTTCAGAGTGAGCAACCTTTCGCCGCGGCGCGTGGCATTCGCACCTCAAGCACCTCCAGAATCAAGGTAACCATAAATAGATAAAGTATAGCTTAGTCGAGTTATTATGACGTACTCCATTATGCCCTGCAGTGAGGCGCATTTGAGCATATCAGCGGAATATGAATATCTCTCAATTATGAGATTCCGTGATAAAAGTTCTTATATTGCCCATAGAAAATGACCGAAGTGATTTTGAGTTATTTGTTTGTATTAACTAACATATTAACGTTTTGATGTGTTCATGATTATATAACACACCAAGACGGCACATAAAACTTGCTGGTCTTGCAACTTCACTGATTTCCTTTACTCACAATGAGATTCATTTTAGATATTTTTTTGTTTCAGAACTTCGACGACGATAAATTCTCCCCATCAATCGATGACATCACGACGAATTCAGAAGTCGAAGCAGAAACATTCCTCGGTGGTTGGGATGACTCGGCAAAGCCCACTACTCCAATCAAGCCTAGAGGTGTGTTAATATTGGAGATTGAGAGTGAAAATCCTTCATTTCACTGTTTATTGTCATTATGAATACATTGAAAAACTACCATGAACAACGGTGCAATGTTGAGTTGGAACATTTTTCTTGGAACACTGTATTTCGAAACTTCTAGTTGGGCACTTTTAAAAAAGAACTCTCACTTCAAAACTATTCATTCGGACACCGCTATTTGGGGAAAGTTTTTATTGGAATGAAAGGGCTGGAATTCTCATTTCGTAATTATAATATGGGAAACCACGTTTCGGAACTTTTTTTCGGAACTATGTTTTGGGAACTTTTTTCTCGGAACTTTCGTGTTGGAAAGTGATCTCCGAAAACTGATGTTTGTTGAACTTTAGATCTTGTTGGTCATGGTAATTTCTCATATGCATACTCATTTTCATTCTCATTTGTTTGTTTGACGCTTATCTCCTCATTACTCTCATGTATCTCGCTGTAGGAATCGGTGGTACAATATAATATAATATAATTTGATATAATAGTTTGATATAATATGCGTTTTGGAGAAACACGGTACAGAAATGAATGAATAAAATGTGTGAATGAGGTAAGAGGTTCCAGAACCATAGTTCCATTGAAAGAGTTCCAGAAAAAAAGTTCCGAGATGAGGTTTTTGAAAGAATAATTTCTGAAATGCATAATTCCGAGCTGGTCATTCCGAAAGAAATGATCCGAAATGAGCGGTCCAAAATGAAGGATTCCCAGAATATCATTCTGAAACAAATTGTTCCCTGAACGGTGATCCAATAAAAATGGTCCGATAAATGAAGTTCCAGGAAAAATGTTCCAACTCAACATTGCACCGAACAACACTTTACTTTATTTCATCATTCCAAGTTTTCATTATTATTATGACTGAAGGTGATACTCAAAAAAGCAATTGAATTATGCTACTCACCAGTTAAATTTGTGTCTTTGCTTGTTATAATAAATACTTTAGATAGAAAAAATACCCCAAGCTAATTTTAAACTCTCCGCTCTGGCCACACTCTCTCGCTTTCGTTGTCTACGAGGAAAATTTGCCAATATGGAGAGTAAAATTAGCTTGAGGTGTGCCTTTAAGATAAGATCATTATTTCTTCATCGAGGAATTCGCTAACATGGTACACAGAACAGATCATAATATATCATTCTGAATCATTTGAGGTCTGAACATTCGCAAAGTTTCGACGACTCAACGTCCTTTGATTGAACCAATCGATCCGGCTGAGTCTATTCCCGTTCATAATGAACAACGACCCGGAATAGTGAAGATTGTCACTCCCACAACCACTGAGGGACCTCTGTCGAAGATATCCATCCTAGCCCCGATCGACCTCAAAAAATCGAGGTTTGTTTTCTCAATAACGTATTTGAAAAGTTCACATTCTTTCAAGACTCTTAAAGACTCTTTCAAGAAGCTCCCTTTAATATTTTTGTTTCACTATTTTTTCTAAAGCCTTCCGCGATGTTACATTTGGGAGACGGAAGCACGCAGTCTTCCATATACGTGTGACCGACACGTCCACGTACATTTAAGCATTTAGTGTGTGAATTCCGAATGGAATTTTGGCATACTTGCTATGGAATGCACTCAAAATTAGTGATTCGAGTGTAGATGAATGTTATTCAGAAGTTTTATATCTCTTATAAGATCGTAAAATCTTAAATGGATGTGGGAGTTTCCGAAGAAGGCGCGCTACCGCCTCGCAAGTGCAACACCGTATTCCCAATCTATATTTTCACTTGGTTAGATCCAACAGTAGTATTAATCGTATCGTTTCAGAATCGAACCGCCCACTGTGGCTCCTCCAACAACTACACCAACACCCGTGACTGCCGTAACTAGAGCTTCCTTGCCCGCCGGAGGTATAGGTCAAAGACCAAAGATCAACAATCAAAGTCCAAACTTCATGCATATTAAACATTTAGCCATTCCGTCTGATCGTACGGTAGATTCGTTGAGCGATGAAGAATACGATAAATATGTCCGTGACTACTATTCAAACTACTACAAGGTACGGTATTAAAGTTGGCATCAATCAATAAAATGAACAGTCTCTAGAAGACTGATTATCCATAATTGAATGAATTTATTGTTTATTTATTCATCATAATTAGAGGAAAAGCATAGTTTCATCTATAACAAAGAAGTTATTCTTTGATTGAAACATATCCGAACAAGATTTATCTCCTCCTCCATCTTCAATATCCCCAATACTCATTCGTTTCAGGAGTACTACAATAAGTTGGGTCTCTCGGGCAATGACTCTTCCGATCTTGCTGATTACTATCGTAAATACTACGAGTCGTACTACACGGCCGCCACACCCGTGCCATTCGGCGCCGCGTCTCCCACAACGACCGCAGCTCCCCCTGCTCCTTCCACTAAGATCTCTCACGGAGTCAAGGCCACGCCCCCTCCGACAGCTACTGCTACAGGATCCGATGGAGAATTCTTTGTGAGACTGCTATCGATTTATTGATTGAGCAATTATCGATTGATTCCAGGGCATTACTGATCCCCGACGACCCGGTGTACCTGTCAGCAAGGAACAAGTTGGAGCAGTCTGCGCTCAGGTATAATGTGGTTCTGGGTTATTGTAGTCTTGCGATTGGTTTGAATTATAATTGATTGTATAAAATGTATTTGCATAATAAAATGCATTCTCTCGATTATCAATCCTAGCTCTAACTCGAACGTATCTCGTCTGAACTTCATCTCACTGATTTAAAATTTATAAGAGAGCGCTCATAATTCTGAATAATATGGAAACAAGAAAACGACATTGCTGACGCTATCGTACAAAGAAATCAAGAGATTTATATACGGTCAATACTATAGTGTATAGTGTAATTTTATAGATTTCCAAAGCGATGAAGAGCTTCGGTATTCGTGATATTAATGCATTCGCGAAGCAGAACTGCTTGTTCATTCAGGGATTCTACGCTGGGGTATGATATTTTATCGATTGATTTCAACATTAACTGATCCACTTATTGATCAGTCAAAGGACGATTCATATTTGATTAAGCTGATGATGGATTGATAGATGTTATTATTGATTTTCAATTTTATTGATTATTTTCAGATAACATGCAAGCAGATCGAACAACTGGTTGAGTGGTGTCAGTCTTCCCATCTACTGTAGACTACACAAATAATAATTAGAGTATAATCGTGATCATATACCAAAATGCGGGTCTTTTCCATTGTTTCTCTTCATATTGTCAATCTTTCTGTCTTCGCATATCCCCACTGTCAGGTTCTCTCATATTTGCATCTTTATCTCCGATTTTGTTTTCACTCATTAATAAACATGATACATTTATATTTTGTAAATAATTATGATTTAAAAATTTTTTGTTCCGATGACCTTTATCAGAAGATAATTTTTATGTGAAACACTAAATGTTATAATATGCAATTTGCCTCGTATATTCAATACAATAAACTAATTTATTCATCACTTGGCAAATATTGGAAAAGAAATAAGAGGAAATAAAGTTGCATGGGCCTGACCAACGAGTCTCACAATGCACCTGAAGTGGTTTAGAGCGTTGCATGCTTATATGAGGCCGTTTGTGTAAGAAACGACCAAGTGCCGGCACAGTCAAAAAATTAAATTTTGGGGATCGGGGTTCTTAAGGGTGCAGATGACGATGGCCGTGTTCATTTTTCACCAAAACCCACCGTTGAGGCCAGACGACGTCGCGTTGAAATCGCGTTTTCAGTTTTTTCTCCTCCACCGATTGCACTAAAATTTGCATTCGATGCAACCAGGGGCAGAATTTGATGACGATCACGCCTGTCTAATTCATTTTTCATGAAAAGGTATTAGAAATTTAAAAAATTTGAATTTCTCTCAAACGCAATTGCATTTTTAGCGAGATACATAGATCGGACCGTAATGGCTTCAGGATTTCATGGAAAATTTTTTAGCCAATTTGTGGTAGGTACTTTCTAGAAAATCAACTTTTAGTTTAGTCATTTTGCCGTTGGAGTGGAGGCAAGAGGCGAGAGAGTGTGGTGATGCGAGAGAGCAGAGAGACACTCTCTTTTCCACTTCCCTTCCTTCCTATGTCGGTCGCCTCACCTGCCTCTCTGCTCTCTCGTACCACCACACTCTCTCGCCTCTTGCCTCCACTCCAACGACAAAATGACTAGACTAAAAGTTGATTTTCTCGAAAGTACCTACCACAAATTGGCTAAAAAAATTTCCATGAAATCCTGAAGCTATTACGGTCCGATCTATGTATCTCGCTAAAAATGCAATTGCCTTTGAGAGAAATTCAATTTTTTAAAATTTCTAATACCTTTTCATGAAAAATGAATTAGACAGGCGTGATCGTCATCAAACTCTGCCCCTGGTGGCATCGTATGCAAATTTTAGTGCAATCGGTTGAGGAGAAAAAACTGAAAACGCGATTTCAACGCGACGTCGTCTGGCCTCAACGGCGGGTTTTGGTGAAAAATGAACACGACCATCGTCATCTGCACCCTTAAGAACCCCGATCCCCAAAATTTAATTTTTTTACTGTGCCAGATTTCAAATATTTTAGTCGACTCTTACGAAAACGGCCTCATATAAGTGAACAAAATGGTTGACAAAAAGTTCTCTCTGGCCGGGAATTGAACCCGGGTCTCGCATGTGACAGACGCGGATACTAACCACTATACTACCAGAGATGTCCTTATCAACCCCTATCAAAACCACATAGAGTGCGCGCTCCACTCACCCCTCATGAGCCTCTTGCCCACCTAACCCGTCTGACCTTCGCCGCGCGCTCTATTCTTCATCTCTCTTTTCAATTCATTCGTTGAAATCATACTTCACAGGATCATTTCTGTAGTTTGTATTTCACATTAACCCTCACCCTGAAACATTGGTTTACCGCGGTGATTGGGAAACGTGCGAGGCGCGAGCGGGAAAATGCCTTCGGGCTTGAGGACCGCGGACGCTGAGAGCAATTTTGGTGCCCTGCGCCTCGCTCTTCTGAGCGGTATAAGAAAGAAAAGAAGAATGTAAACATAACACGGGTCTCCTGTAAAAGTGTAGCAAAATCGACCCTTCTTGCCACTAGGAAAAATTTTTTGTCTCCGATTTCGATGAAAGTCCTATGGTAGATGTGGTCGGGGGTCATGAAAAGGCCTAGCTACTTGATTGGGCCAAAATCGCAGATTATCGATTTTTTGTGACCTACCACATAAACGATCATAACTCGGTCAATTTTGATCGTACAGTGAGCCTAGAGGTGTCATTCGAACCATATTTTAAAGCTCTACAAAAAAGCTCTTTATGAGCAGTTCGCTGCTAATTCATCTTTAGGGCGAAAAACGCGAAAAACACTTTTTCTTATCAAAAAAGTAAAATTTTCTCGAAAAAGTTTTCTTGACCCCATCCATTTTATTGCAAAAAATATGTCTTCAAACCACGCCCAATATTACTATCTAGCTCATTGCCCGTATCTCTTGGCCCCTAGGGTCGATTACTAGATAGCTCACGGACTTAGTCGATTTTTGATCAATTTCGGTTTTTTTATCGTATCTCACTTCAAAGTTGTCCAATTACCTTTTCAAAAAAATAGAAATGATTCTCTCGAAAAGGAGATTGAAAAGTTTACTGTTCTCCAAATTCCTAGATCAAGCCATTTTCGAGTTATCAAAGGAAAACTGCTCCAATTTCGATTTTTTACCGTTTTCACGCGTTGAACAGAGACAATATTGCATTCGCACGATAGTAATAGTTTAATTTTTTTAATTTTTCATGTATTGTATTTGTTCGTAAACTCCCCCTCCTCTTCTCTATTTAACAATGCGAGAGAAAGCAGTTATCTATTGGAACAAGTGCACTTGTTTTTTTGGAGATTCAGAGGAATTGGAGATGGAATGAGAGTGAAGGGACTGAAAGGAATCGACAGTTCCATCCAATGGCATAGCCATAGAGGGAAGTTGTGGAGAGCTGGCCTGAGGGAGGAGGACGAGAAGAAGATCGTCAATGGAGAAGAGCCCCACTACTGGTTCTTCCCTACGAAGAAGGTCACCACTTCTGAGCCCGATAATGTCGATGATGAAATTGTGACTGGAAAGGCTCCCGCGCACGTCTCCGACTCTGACCCGAATCCGCTTTTCGTATGCAGTAAATGCTCGGCCACTTTCCTCCGTCACTGGAACCTCGAGCGACACTGGGATAGAGGAGAGCACAAGATCAGACCCGAGAGAGTGTCTATGATGGATTTCGCCTTTGGACTGTACAAGAGAATGCTCGAGGAGGTTCAGCAAGGAGTCGGAATCGGTCCCCTATCGGAATCGTTCAAGGAATACGAGCAAGCGCCAAAGGGAGTATGACAAAACCGCAACGACAAAAGCGCAAATGGGGTAGAAAAAGCGCAAGCGACAAAAGCGCAACTCGCGATAACTTCGGCCAGAGTTGTCCAATCATGGTCAGGTTGGACATTTTGAACTCCTTAGGCTCAGGGCTATTACGTCCGTAATTGATCTTTGATCTCTGGCCTCTCAACGACAAAAGCGCAACTCGGGCTATCTCCTCTCACTGTGATGCTAGACACTTCGGGGCGGGCTCATACGAAACCTGGGGCCTCCGCCATCCCGTAACAAGTTGATCTTTGATCTCTGACCCCTCGACGACAAAAGCGCAACTCGGGCTATCTCCTCTCACTGTGATGCTAGACACTTCGGGGCGGGCTCATACGAAACCTGGGGGCCTCGGCCATCCCGTAACAAGTTGATCTTTGATCTCTGGCCTCTCAACGACAAAAGCGCAACTCGAGCTATCTCGGGTCAGAGTGATGCTAGACACTTCGGGGTGGGCTCATACGAAACCTGGGGGCCTCGGCCATCCCGTAACAAGTTGATCTTTGATCTCTGGCCTCTCAACGACAAAAGCGCAACTCGAGCTATCTCGAGTCAGAGTGATGCTAGACACTTCGGGGTGGGCTCATACGAAACCATTGTAAACTACCGTAACCTACCGTAACCCGGTTCGGTGGGTCAGCTCAAGTACGGTGGGTCAGATTTCACAAAAAATTGTCGGAATAACGACTGCGTGTGCGATATCATTATGAGTTATTGTAAACTACCGTAACCTACCGTAACCAGGTTCGGTGGGTCAGATCTAGTACGGTGGGTCAGATTTCACAAAAAAATTGTCGGAATAACCACTGCGTGTGCGATATCATTATGAGTTATTGTAAACTACCGTAATCTACCATAACCCGGTTCGGTGGGTCAGATCAAGCACGATGGGTCAGATTTCACTAAAAAGTGTCCAAATAGTTACTATGCGCGTGGTATGATTATGAGTTATTGTAAACTACCACTTGGACACTTTTTTTAGTGAAATCTGACCCATCGGACGTGATCTGACCCACCGAACCTTTTTATGGTTGATTACGGTAGTTTACAATAACTCGTAATGATATCGCACACGCAGTGGTTATTCCGACAATTTTTTGTGAAATCTGACACACCGTACTTGATCTGACCCACCGAACCGGGTTACGGTAGATTAAGGTAGTGTACAATAACTCATAATGATTTCGCACAAGTAGTGGTGTTCCGACAATTTTTTAGTGAAATCTGACCCACCGAACTTGATCTGACCCACCGAACCGGGTTACGGTAGATTACTGTAGTTTACAATGGTTTCGTATGAGCCCACCCCGAAGTGTCTAGCATCACTCTGAACCGAGATAGCTCGAGTTGCGCTTTTGTCGTTGAGAGGCCAGAGATCAAAGATCAACTTGTTGCGGGATGGCGGAGGCCCCCAGGTTTCGTATGAGCACGCCCCGAAGTGTCTAGCATCACAGTGAGAGGAGATAGCCCGAGTTGCGCTTTTGTCGTTGAGAGGCCAGAGATCAAAGATCAATTACTGACGTTATAGCCCTGAGCCTAAGGAGTTCAAAATGTCCAACCTGACCATGATTGGACAACTCTGGCCGAAGTTATCGCGAGTTGCGCTTTTGTCGCTTGCGCATATTATTTTTGCGCTTTTGTCGTTTTTGGCGATTTGCGCTTTTGTCGTTGCGGTTTTGTCATACCCCCGCGCCAAAGCATCCGCGACCCATAGGATGGGCACTTCGCATTCCAAGCAGATGGTGGTGGATCTCTTCGAGGAGTTCTACGCCGCCAGAAACAAGCTGAGAGCAGAAGAAGTCGAGAAGAGAATGAAGGCCAGAACGGATATCATGCCAGCAAACAGGATGTCCCACGATCAGATCAAGAACTGCATTCGGACTCATCTCGCGAAGAAGAAAGAGGAAGCTGTGAAGAAGGGCAAGTCGAGAACTCGGAGAGACGCGGCACTGGCATTGGATTTCATCAAAGACTGGGAGGAGGAATGCGATGAAGAGGGAGGGATTGAGGATGAAGTACAAGTGCACGAGAATGATCTGACCGTCTCCTCGGATGCGATCTATGATTGGATGCATTCAGAGATGAAGACTTTGTTCTCGGACGACGCCCCGGACTTATCAACTACCCTCCTATTTGACCAATGATGACATGTGCACAATGTTTGCTCAATTATATTGCAATTTCTATTATGAATTAAACTTATTTGTCGAATTGATAGCATTCTCTGTTCAACGCGTGAAAACGGTAAAAAATCGAAATTGGAGCAGTTTTCCTTTGATAACTCGAAAATGGCTTGATCTAGGAATTTGGAGAACAGTAAACTTTTCAATCTCCTTTTCGAGAGAATCATTTCTATTTTTTTGAAAAGGTAATTGGACAACTTTGAAGTGAGATACGATAAAAAAACCGAAATTGATCAAAAATCGACTAACAAGGGAATCCCCGGAGGCCACACTCACCGATCTTGACAAAATTTTTACTTGTGGTGAACCTCATATAGGGATGAGGTTTAGCGGTGTCGGGAGCTGCTTATCAATTTTTTGAAATTTTAAAATTCATTTTTAAGATCGACCAAAAAAATTGGCGGTGCGCGCAGTGTGCACATAGAGATTACACACCACTCATTATCGCAAGTTCATTTTGACAGTGAAACACATGTGTCGGTGGTGTAGTGTTAAGTTTCATGCTTTGAGGTCGGTATGTGGTAGGGTTGGCAATAACAAAATGGTTGACAAAAAGTTCTCTCTGGCCGGGAATTGAACCCGGGTCTCGCATGTGACAGACGCGGATACTAACCACTATACTACCAGAGATGTCCTTATCAACCCCTATCAAAACCACATAGAGTGCGCGCTCCACTCACCCCTCATGAGCCTCTTGCCCACCTAACCCGTCTGACCTTCGCCGCGCGCTCTATTCTTCATCTCTCTTTTCAATTCATTCGTTGAAATCATACTTCACAGGATCATTTCTGTAGTTTGTATTTCACATTAACCCTCACCCTGAAACATTGGTTTACCGCGGTGATTGGGAAACGTGCGAGGCGCGAGCGGGAAAATGCCTTCGGGCTTGAGGACCGCGGACGCTGAGAGCAATTTTGGTGCCCTGCGCCTCGCTCTTCTGAGCGGTATAAGAAAGAAAAGAAGAATGTAAACATAACACGGGTCTCCTGTAAAAGTGTAGCAAAATCGACCCTTCTTGCCACTAGGAAAAATTTTTTGTCTCCGATTTCGATGAAAGTCCTATGGTAGATGTGGTCGGGGGTCATGAAAAGGCCTAGCTACTTGATTGGGCCAAAATCGCAGATTATCGATTTTTTGTGACCTACCACATAAACGATCATAACTCGGTCAATTTTGATCGTACAGTGAGCCTAGAGGTGTCATTCGAACCATATTTTAAAGCTCTACAAAAAAGCTCTTTATGAGCAGTTCGCTGCTAATTCATCTTTAGGGCGAAAAACGCGAAAAACACTTTTTCTTATCAAAAAAGTAAAATTTTCTCGAAAAAGTTTTCTTGACCCCATCCATTTTATTGCAAAAAATATGTCTTCAAACCACGCCCAATATTACTATCTAGCTCATTGCCCGTATCTCTTGGCCCCTAGGGTCGATTACTAGATAGCTCACGGACTTAGTCGATTTTTGATCAATTTCGGTTTTTTTATCGTATCTCACTTCAAAGTTGTCCAATTACCTTTTCAAAAAAATAGAAATGATTCTCTCGAAAAGGAGATTGAAAAGTTTACTGTTCTCCAAATTCCTAGATCAAGCCATTTTCGAGTTATCAAAGGAAAACTGCTCCAATTTCGATTTTTTACCGTTTTCACGCGTTGAACAGAGACAATATTGCATTCGCACGATAGTAATAGTTTAATTTTTTTAATTTTTCATGTATTGTATTTGTTCGTAAACTCCCCCTCCTCTTCTCTATTTAACAATGCGAGAGAAAGCAGTTATCTATTGGAACAAGTGCACTTGTTTTTTTGGAGATTCAGAGGAATTGGAGATGGAATGAGAGTGAAGGGACTGAAAGGAATCGACAGTTCCATCCAATGGCATAGCCATAGAGGGAAGTTGTGGAGAGCTGGCCTGAGGGAGGAGGACGAGAAGAAGATCGTCAATGGAGAAGAGCCCCACTACTGGTTCTTCCCTACGAAGAAGGTCACCACTTCTGAGCCCGATAATGTCGATGATGAAATTGTGACTGGAAAGGCTCCCGCGCACGTCTCCGACTCTGACCCGAATCCGCTTTTCGTATGCAGTAAATGCTCGGCCACTTTCCTCCGTCACTGGAACCTCGAGCGACACTGGGATAGAGGAGAGCACAAGATCAGACCCGAGAGAGTGTCTATGATGGATTTCGCCTTTGGACTGTACAAGAGAATGCTCGAGGAGGTTCAGCAAGGAGTCGGAATCGGTCCCCTATCGGAATCGTTCAAGGAATACGAGCAAGCGCCAAAGGGAGTATGACAAAACCGCAACGACAAAAGCGCAAATGGGGTAGAAAAAGCGCAAGCGACAAAAGCGCAACTCGCGATAACTTCGGCCAGAGTTGTCCAATCATGGTCAGGTTGGACATTTTGAACTCCTTAGGCTCAGGGCTATTACGTCCGTAATTGATCTTTGATCTCTGGCCTCTCAACGACAAAAGCGCAACTCGGGCTATCTCCTCTCACTGTGATGCTAGACACTTCGGGGCGGGCTCATACGAAACCTGGGGCCTCCGCCATCCCGTAACAAGTTGATCTTTGATCTCTGACCCCTCGACGACAAAAGCGCAACTCGGGCTATCTCCTCTCACTGTGATGCTAGACACTTCGGGGCGGGCTCATACGAAACCTGGGGGCCTCGGCCATCCCGTAACAAGTTGATCTTTGATCTCTGGCCTCTCAACGACAAAAGCGCAACTCGAGCTATCTCGGGTCAGAGTGATGCTAGACACTTCGGGGTGGGCTCATACGAAACCTGGGGGCCTCGGCCATCCCGTAACAAGTTGATCTTTGATCTCTGGCCTCTCAACGACAAAAGCGCAACTCGAGCTATCTCGAGTCAGAGTGATGCTAGACACTTCGGGGTGGGCTCATACGAAACCATTGTAAACTACCGTAACCTACCGTAACCCGGTTCGGTGGGTCAGCTCAAGTACGGTGGGTCAGATTTCACAAAAAATTGTCGGAATAACGACTGCGTGTGCGATATCATTATGAGTTATTGTAAACTACCGTAACCTACCGTAACCAGGTTCGGTGGGTCAGATCTAGTACGGTGGGTCAGATTTCACAAAAAAATTGTCGGAATAACCACTGCGTGTGCGATATCATTATGAGTTATTGTAAACTACCGTAATCTACCATAACCCGGTTCGGTGGGTCAGATCAAGCACGATGGGTCAGATTTCACTAAAAAGTGTCCAAATAGTTACTATGCGCGTGGTATGATTATGAGTTATTGTAAACTACCACTTGGACACTTTTTTTAGTGAAATCTGACCCATCGGACGTGATCTGACCCACCGAACCTTTTTATGGTTGATTACGGTAGTTTACAATAACTCGTAATGATATCGCACACGCAGTGGTTATTCCGACAATTTTTTGTGAAATCTGACACACCGTACTTGATCTGACCCACCGAACCGGGTTACGGTAGATTAAGGTAGTGTACAATAACTCATAATGATTTCGCACAAGTAGTGGTGTTCCGACAATTTTTTAGTGAAATCTGACCCACCGAACTTGATCTGACCCACCGAACCGGGTTACGGTAGATTACTGTAGTTTACAATGGTTTCGTATGAGCCCACCCCGAAGTGTCTAGCATCACTCTGAACCGAGATAGCTCGAGTTGCGCTTTTGTCGTTGAGAGGCCAGAGATCAAAGATCAACTTGTTGCGGGATGGCGGAGGCCCCCAGGTTTCGTATGAGCACGCCCCGAAGTGTCTAGCATCACAGTGAGAGGAGATAGCCCGAGTTGCGCTTTTGTCGTTGAGAGGCCAGAGATCAAAGATCAATTACTGACGTTATAGCCCTGAGCCTAAGGAGTTCAAAATGTCCAACCTGACCATGATTGGACAACTCTGGCCGAAGTTATCGCGAGTTGCGCTTTTGTCGCTTGCGCATATTATTTTTGCGCTTTTGTCGTTTTTGGCGATTTGCGCTTTTGTCGTTGCGGTTTTGTCATACCCCCGCGCCAAAGCATCCGCGACCCATAGGATGGGCACTTCGCATTCCAAGCAGATGGTGGTGGATCTCTTCGAGGAGTTCTACGCCGCCAGAAACAAGCTGAGAGCAGAAGAAGTCGAGAAGAGAATGAAGGCCAGAACGGATATCATGCCAGCAAACAGGATGTCCCACGATCAGATCAAGAACTGCATTCGGACTCATCTCGCGAAGAAGAAAGAGGAAGCTGTGAAGAAGGGCAAGTCGAGAACTCGGAGAGACGCGGCACTGGCATTGGATTTCATCAAAGACTGGGAGGAGGAATGCGATGAAGAGGGAGGGATTGAGGATGAAGTACAAGTGCACGAGAATGATCTGACCGTCTCCTCGGATGCGATCTATGATTGGATGCATTCAGAGATGAAGACTTTGTTCTCGGACGACGCCCCGGACTTATCAACTACCCTCCTATTTGACCAATGATGACATGTGCACAATGTTTGCTCAATTATATTGCAATTTCTATTATGAATTAAACTTATTTGTCGAATTGATAGCATTCTCTGTTCAACGCGTGAAAACGGTAAAAAATCGAAATTGGAGCAGTTTTCCTTTGATAACTCGAAAATGGCTTGATCTAGGAATTTGGAGAACAGTAAACTTTTCAATCTCCTTTTCGAGAGAATCATTTCTATTTTTTTGAAAAGGTAATTGGACAACTTTGAAGTGAGATACGATAAAAAAACCGAAATTGATCAAAAATCGACTAACAAGGGAATCCCCGGAGGCCACACTCACCGATCTTGACAAAATTTTTACTTGTGGTGAACCTCATATAGGGATGAGGTTTAGCGGTGTCGGGAGCTGCTTATCAATTTTTTGAAATTTTAAAATTCATTTTTAAGATCGACCAAAAAAATTGGCGGTGCGCGCAGTGTGCACATAGAGATTACACACCACTCATTATCGCAAGTTCATTTTGACAGTGAAACACATGTGTCGGTGGTGTAGTGTTAAGTTTCATGCTTTGAGGTCGGTATGTGGTAGGGTTGGCAATAACGCTCAAGCATTGCGGGCCCGCAATGCTATATAAATCATTGCGGGCCCGCAATAGCATTGCGGGCCCGCAATGACTACTTTATTCCTATCTGGCCACTTTTTGTGATCGGTCGTTCTTCTGTTCTCTTCATTTTCCTTCGCTCTCTTGTTTGCTTGAGAGAACAGAAATCATTGCGGGCCCGCAATGATTTTACGCCGCATTGCGGGCCCGCAATCACTAGCAATGAAAAGTCAATTCATTGCGGGCCCGCAACCCCCGAATAGCCAACTCTAGTAGGTGGTATGTTCAATCCCTTCTGCGTTTTAGCCTTTTGCAAGGACTTGTAAATTTCACAAGCAATTTTTTTATCAGCACATTCAAAATTGATTTTTGAAAAAATATTTGAATATTTATTTACATCAAACAATAAAAATGGAATTTTAACAATAGTGACATTCTGCAATAAAATGATTCTAGATCACACAATGCACATTTAATGAATGGGAGATTTAAACAGTTAGGAGTTGAACAGCGATGAGAAAGCGACGACGGGAACAGTGCCTGCATGGGTGAGAGAAATGGAGCATGGGGTAGTAATAGGGGGGACGATCGATTCGGCAACGGATCATAAATCGGTTGGGAGATGGCCTGTGGCAACAAAAGTTGCACCATTTTTATCAGTATGAGTGTACGGTATTGGACTACCGTAACCGTCGAGAATCGCGAACTGATTTTTTCAGTCGACCCATGACCATGATTCATGGTTGAAATTTACCGAAGTCGAAAAATTCATGACGCTCCGAGACCAAATACTAGTTTCCATTATATCAATAGTGAGCCAACTTTTACCTTTATGGATACCGTAACCCGAACTACCGTATTCTAGCTGCTGTACCCTACAATATTATAGCGAAGTTCACGGCAAATCGCGGTTTGATTACGGTAGTTCGGGTTACGGTATCCATAAAGGTAAAAGTTGGCTCACTATTGATATAATGGAAACTAGTATTTGATCTCGGAGCATCATGAATTTTTCGACTTCGGTAAATTTCAACCATGAATCATGGGTCGACTGAAAAAATCAGTTCGCGATTCTCGACGGTTACGGTAGTCCAATACCGTACACTCATACTGATAAAAATGGTGCAACTTTTGTTGCCACAGGCCATCTCCCAACCGATTTATGATCCGTTGCCGAATCGATCGTCCCCCCTATTACTACCCCATGCTCCATTTCTCTCACCCATGCAGGCACTGTTCCCGTCTTCGCTTTCTCATCGCTGTTCAACTCCTAACTGTTTAAATCTCCCATTCATTAAATGTGCATTGTGTGATCTAGAATCATTTTATTGCAGAATGTCACTATTGTTAAAATTCCATTTTTATTGTTTGATAAATTTTACTATACACAATGTAAATAAATATTCAAATATTTTTTCAAAAATCAATTTTGAATGTGCTGATAAAAAATTGCTTGTGAAATTTACAAGTCCTTGCAAAAGGCTAAAACGCAGAAGGGATTGAACATACCACCTACCGACCTCAAAGCATGAAACTTAACACTACACCACCGACACATCTGTTTCACTGTCAAAATGAACTTGCGATATTGAGTGGTGTGTAATCTCTATGTGCACACTGTGCGCACCGCCCATTTTTTGGTCGATCTTAAAAATGAATTTTAAAATTTCAAAAAATTGATAAGCAGCTCCCGACACCGCTAAACCTCATCCCTATATGAGGTTCACCACAAGTAAAAATTTTGTCAAGATCGGTGAGTGTGGCCTCCGGGGATTCCCTTGTAAGTCCGTGAGCTATCTAGTAATCGACCCTAGGGGCCAAGAGATACGGGCAATGAGCTAGATAGTAATATTGGGCGTGGTTTGAAGACATATTTTTTGCAATAAAATGGATGGGGTCAAGAAAACTTTTTCGAGAAAATTTTACTTTTTTGATAAGAAAAAGTGTTTTTCGCGTTTTTCGCCCTAAAGATGAATTAGCAGCGAACTTCGAATGACACCTCTAGGCTCACTGTACGATCAAAATTGACCGAGTTATGATCGTTTATGTGGTAGGTCACAAAAAATCGATAATCTGCGATTTTGGCCCAATCAAGTAGCTAGGCCTTCTCATGACCCCCGACCACATCTACCATAGGACTTTCATCGAAATCGGAGACAAAAAATTTTTCCTAGTGGCAGGCGTTGCTACACTTTTACAGGAGACCCGTGATAATATTCTTAAACATGTAAAGCATAATGAGGATGAGGTACGTGATGATGAATATATGATACATAATTCATATAGAATATCTCATCATGGAAAGTATCGATATAGAGGTTTGTATCCTTCTGTTATGTTTTACCGGTTCACTCTCCAGAAACTCGCTTTGAAACCTCACTTTGAGTGTTGGGCACTTTGAGTGTTGGGTACTCAAAGTGAGGAGCATGGATATGGAGCAGTGGAGCCGGGCCACAACAGTATGGACACCTTACAATCGGAATCGGCCGCCTGGAAAGCCTAGAGCACGATGGAGAGACGACCTGGACCGAGCAATTGGCAAATGGTGGAATACACCCTATGATGCTTTTCGTCCCATCCTCATCTAGCAATTATTGCTTGAAATGATAAATTGATTGATTGATTCATTCTCCAGAAACATTGGTCCTCTTTTTATTGGTTAAAAACGTGTTTAAACGCCTTGATCTACCATATCATAGGTATGGTAATTGTGATTTAACAGCTAATTCATATAGTTTAAAAAAGCAATGTTACGAAGCCTTGAAGTAATTCACTTTTAACGTTATAAGAACGTGATTCATTCGGTCCAATGAAAACCGATTGTTTTCGTTCAACAGATAGCCACTGGAGAACACGACGTTTGATACCATAACTTATGTATTGATGTGCCAATATAATTAACGGTGTGTTAATAATATATTTTTCGTCTTGGAGAAAAGAGACAAAAGAGATTATCGACGGCTTTCGTAGTCTATATTTTATTTAATTTATCTTATATTGAATAAATGTGAGAACGAGTGATAAATAAATATATAAACGAAGACAAAGAAAGCGAGATAGCATGGCCAGAGCATAGAATTTCAAATTAGCCATTATTCTATGTGTATTGGCCGTGTCTGTTAACCCTTGATCTTTGCTATTTGGTTAGCGCTTGCCAAATGTTTATGATTCAATCATTATAATGCACTGCAATTTACATCCATTTGTGGTCACCGTTTCTCTGTCGACTATAATGAAGCCGCACTCTTGTTTCTTTGAACTCTGGTTTCCATCACTTCAGAATTGGCTCTAAAGGTTTTCGGAAAAAACACTTATTTCATTTTGACCAAAAATAGGTTTCCAGAGCTCTAGTGAGCGTGTCCGTTCTTACACTGATATCAAAGAAGAAATAATAAGAAAGAAAGTAGGTTTCTACATCTCGGTGTTAATTCTACCGTTGTGTTCATCCCTTACTACATTTCGTATACCTGGAAAAAATTAACCATTGTGTGTTTTCATTCTTTCTCCTGATTGACACCGACAAAGATCAATCGAAAGTCAATTGACTATCTCGTCATCGCTCTTCTAGAGTGCATCTCTCTCCTTCACAGTTGTCCTCCCATGTGGTCTAGTGGTTAGGATTCGTGGTTTTCACCCACGCGGCCCGGGTTCGATTCCCGGCATGGGAAGCCTTCTTTTGCCAATTTTCATAATCATTTTCAGACACTCTGACATGTTGAACTCCGGTGTATTCGTATTTAAGCCGAGCATGGAAGTATTGTAATGCGTAAATACATTAAATTTATTCATGTTTGTTTAGATTTATGAAGAAATGAAGGCTAAATCACATTTACATAATTACACTTCTTATGACGGAGGAGATCAAGGGTTTTTGAATACTTTCTTCGATCAAATGAAAAGAGGACCAATGTTTATGGAGAACGAAACGGTGATGAATTTAAAAGGATTTATCGTTGATCATATTGATGCTGGAGAAAATGAATTGATAATGTAACCAACAGCGATAATAATTTGATCGTTGATATATTGGAAAAATAATACATTTACGTTATTAAAATAAATATTAATTAAATAAATATTTTATTTATTCTCATGTTTAATCTTATTTGCTTAGAAAAAAAAAATCACAATTACATAATTATACCTCATCTATGATGTAGGAGATCAAGGTTTTTTTACACACGACTGTTTCTGGAGAACAAAAGGTAGCAAACAGCAACAGAAAATCAAAACCTCGTATTCGTATATTTCGTATACCGCTCAGAAGAGCGAGGCGCAGGGCACCAAAATTGCTCTCAGCGTCCGCGGTCCTCAAGCCCGAAGGCATTTTCCCGCTCGCGCCTCGCACGTTTCCCAATCACCGCGGTAAACCAATGTTTCAGGGTGAGGGTTAATGTGAAATACAAACTACAGAAATGATCCTGTGAAGTATGATTTCAACGAATGAATTGAAAAGAGAGGAAGAATAGAGCGCGCGGCGAAGGGGGGGAGAGACCCGGGTTCAATTCCCGGCCAGAGAGAATATTTTTGCAACCATTTTCTTCATAGATATTCATAGATCAGAAAATGAGAAATATTGAATCAGTCACATTTTATTCGCCAACAATTCATATTTTCGAATCATTGAATCTCCATCACCAATCAATATTCTCGACAGTAAAAACGACAGTACTCCTAGCGACAGTGAAACTCCGCTTAGGACCCACAGGGCTTTGCAAACAAAAGAAGTGTACATAACCAATATCAATGGAATCAACAATAATAATAGTAATGAAAAACAAATAAATTTGATAATTAGCGCCAATGATGCCCGTCTGCCTCTACGAAGTGAGGCATACACACATCCAGTGAAGACCATTGACAGTTCCTGAAAATAGACCACGCCCAATTCGGTTAAAATTACTCGTCCATACTAATTTAAACTTTTCGCTCCTGTAAAACTTTCTCACTTCGTTTTTCTGTGAGGCAGTTTGATCAGAGTTTTAAAGGAATATTTTCGACCCGTTAATATTTCCGTAAAGAAACCGTGATGGCAGAAAGATACCAAAGATATGTGACATTGTGTATAGTATTTCTTTTATGTCAATTCAGCTTGACCGCTAGAATCTTTAGAGGTGTCGCAGGTAATGGCGCGCTTTTTTGCAAAATTAGAATCATTATTTATCCAATGCATAACCGTTTGAGTTTTGTGCAAAAAACTTTTGCGGATCTACACTTTTAAATTATCTTGAAATATTTTTTTCATAACGACATACCATTATGCAGAAGAAGTGCACCCAAGCAGGAAAAGGTCGAGTCTGTTCGGGCACAAAGTGAAATGCAATGACTATTGAGAGACCGATGAATATGGGTGGAGTCAGATTAATCTCCGCCCATGAAATCGATGATGATTGGATACGATCACGAATGTAGATGTGAAGAATCTGAACGAGATGGAAAAGTAATCAATAACTGATTATGTGAACAACATTGATTATTCCTTATTCGGAAAGTTTCCCTACTGAAAGTTCTCTCAAACAACGTATCTCATTTTATTTTTCAAAATTAAAGAGTATAGTTTTTTTAAATAGAAAATCAATATCGATTAAACTTGTTTTACTTCTCAAACTGATCAAACTACTACAATTCACCTGATAAACTACAATGAGAAACCCAGTAGCCAGCACGAACATCCACTGTAAACCAACATCCGTATTATGTTCATGATACACTTGCTCCATTTTCACCCTGAATTCACCAAAATTGTAGTTTGCACTTATGATTTGTGTAGTTCGATCCCTGACCTTGCATCCAGCCATCGATCATTCAAATCAAAAAGTGGATAAGTCCACCATTTCCACGGTTTCACTGGTCCCATTGTGTAATGGATGATCGCTGGATCGATCAATAAACGCCCTCAAACAATTATTGATGAGCAGATTCTATTTTTTTATGAAAGTGCGAAAGACTGATGAAACCCATGAACAATTCATACAACAAAGATCAATTATTTTCATGAGAAACTCTTTTTTTTCGGTCGTGATTACTATGTGACGCAGATTTTAACTCTCCTGCAGTTAATATATTTCGTAATGATCACAGCCTCAAACTACAATAGAAGACTAAAATACCCCTCACCTCCATTCAAATAATACATGCCAATGTCGTAGTTAAAAGTGGCTGATAAGGGTCGTTGATTAGCCGCACATATTGGGCTCTGGAAATGATCAAACATGACTAATACACTAGAGAAATGTATAATTTTTCCAATATATCAACGATATTATCGCTGTTGGTTTCATTATCACTTCATTTTCTCCAGCATCAAAATGATCAACGATAAATCCTTTTAAATTCATCACCGTTTCGTTCTCCACAAACATTGGACCTCTTTTCATTTGATCGAAGAAAGTGTTCAGAAATCCTTGATCCCCTCCGTCGTAAGAAGTGTAATTATGTAATTGTGATTTTGCCTTCATTTCTTCATAAATCTAAACAAACATGAATAAATTTAATGTATTTACGCATTACAATACTTCCATGCTCGGCTTAAATACGAATACACCGGAGTTCAACATGTCAGAGTGTCTGAAAATGATTATGAAAAATTGGCAAAAGAAAGCTTCCCATGCCGGGAATCGAACCCGGGCCGCGTGGGTGAAAACCACGAATCCTAACCACTAGACCACATGGGAGGACGGAAGGAAAGGAAGAGAATGCATTCTTGAAGAGCGAGAGAGGGGTATCCTTTAAATCGATCTTTGGTCAGTTGTCAGTCAAGAGCGAAGAATTATAAAGAACTATGTAACTATGGTCAACTTAATCTCTCATACGAGGCAAAAATGACTATGTATAATTTATGCCTCCTTGATACAGTTAGCATCAAGACTTTCTTTTCTTTAAAGTTACTTAAATAGCAATAAGTATTCCGTTCACATTTCAAACATGAAGAAATCTGGATCATCAAAATAGGAAATCCACTAGTAGATCAAAATCTAATTCTTCTTTCTTATACCGCTCAGAAGAGCGAGGCGCTGGGCACCAAAATTGCTCTCAGCGTCCGCGGTCCTCAAGCCCGAAGGCATTTTCCCGCTCGCGCCTCGCACGTTTCCCAATCACCGCGGTAAACCAATGTTTCAGGGTGAGGGTTAATGTGAAATACAAACTACAGAAATGATCCTGTGAAGTATGATTTCGATGAGAGAGATGAAAAGAGAGAGGAAGAATAGAGGGCGCGGCGAAGGTCAGACGGGTTAGGTGGGCAAGGGATTCATCAGGGCGAGTGAATAGAGAGCGCGCTCTATGAAGTTTTGATAGCAGCTCATAAGGACATCTCTGGTAATATAGTGGTTAGTATCCGCGTCTGTCACATGCGAGACCCGGGTTCAATTCCCGGCCAGAGAGAATCTTTTTGCCAAACCTAATTGCAGCACAGAATGAGCCGCAATTGAACAATCCATCTATTGGTCGCAGAGGAAGAACATCTAGATCGAGATGAACTAATGACTTATACGCGATTAACGACCACAATCGAATCTTGGTGTACTGTAATAAATCAATAACACACTTTTAAGGAAAATTCTTTAAAGGCACGCCCCGAGCTAATTTCGCTCCCAACTCTGGCAATATTCTCTCGCAGATCAAGAAAGCGAGAAAGGGTGGCCAGAGCGGAGGTTTTCTAAGCAGCTCGGGTGCGAGTTTAAAATAATTCCTGACCTACCTGGTACTTAGTCGCCTTATGATCACTGATGTACGGTGTGTCAATTTTCTCCGTCTGTCGAACATCCACATTGTGATTACTGTAGTTTTATTGAGAGGCAAAGATTTAAATCAATCAATAATCGCATACCTACCGTAACTCTGTTACCGTCGCATTTGAAATATCTTGCGTAATCAATACCACATAAGGAATGTGCGGATGGAGTTCTCGAAGGGAAAACGCTATAATCGACTACCGTAACACAACTATACGGTAGTTAACAGTTACCGTACCTAGCACCTTGACCGCCAGAGTGTACGATTCGGAAGTTAGCGTAGAAACAAAAGCTATATTCGAATCAGCCGAAACTCCACCAATCAATAGGGAAATAAGAACAAGTGTTGAAAAACTGCTCATACTATACTATACCTGCCTAAATAAACAAATTAAAAATTCAAATGTTTAGCGTCGAGGTAAGAATTCACATTGCAATACAACTAGAGCACACGTGGGCGTGGCCTAGTGCACACAAAGAACATAAACATAATACACACTATAAGCTCCTCTTCAGTCTCCCACCAACTCTAGACTATTTTGTCTATCGATTACTAAAAGTACGAGATAAAGTAGTAACGAAAAGCTATATTAGAGAGTATAGCCAATTCGAAGATCTCTTTTCACCCCAACCTTCTTCCTTTAAAGGTTTCTATGACTACAAAAGCTAAGGAGGAGATCGTAGGGCACACTCGCACACAATTTCCCAATGTGTGACTCTTTCCCTACCAAGCACAGAATCAAACACATCTTTAAAAAATATAAATGAATTTACTTGTCTCTGATTGTACAAACAGAAAAAAATATGAAAAAAAAAAGATTGAACGAATGGAAATATTTTTAAAAAAGTGAAACTGCTACAATTCACAAACAAACGACAAAAAATGATGAGCAGTATATTATTCAGACATGGGCTTGTCTTAAACTCTGAAGAAAAAAAAGATGGAGCGAAGACATGATAGAACGATAATCGGTAACCTAATTGTAAGACGAGTACGGTAACTAGGGAGAAATAGAGGGACGAAGAGAGAATAATAAAGACATAAATCAATAAATCAATACGACATGGAATACCACAACATTCTGTGTGAATTGATCTCACTCGGCTACGAACAAATCAATAAAAACTAAGAGTACGACAAAAAACGGAACGATGATAAATGAAGGGGAAAAATAATAATGAAGAGTATAATGATCTTGAAAATTAATTACGATAACAATACAAAAATTAGCTAATAGCTACTATTTTCAAAAACACCGAGAAGCATATTTGAGTGTATGTTTACGGCTATGTACTGCAAAGTAGTGAAAGGCTCGAGGCCATATTGAACGAATGGAATCGTGAACTGAAACAGAAGAGCAGATACTGTAGGCAAGAGCGTTCTCATATATTGATCGAAACGAAACAAAAGAGTATGATTATAGTGAAATATGTGTGTGCTGAATGGTGATGTGGTATATATGATGATTATTGATTGAATGTGGGAGTACGGTAGATAGGGTACGGTATGAGGACAAGGAAACGGAAATGAGATCAGTGCAAATATCGCAGGAATTAAAATAAAACGAGATAGGAGTAAGGTAACGATGAACAAACACAAACTACTCAAGGTTGTAACTAACAAGTAATGAGTGGGAGCTGCGACGGCTACAGTAGCCCGGTTGAAGACTACTGTAGTCCGGAAGTGATTATCGATTGGTGGATTGACTATTGGTCTGACAGCGAAAGAGATACGGTAGAAGCGAAGTGTAAAGAATGTTGAACGGATTTATAAGGATAATGAATGAATTGAGTTAAACAAAAATATTGATTTTTTTTAAATATTTTCTCTCAACAACGACTACTCAGTCATAATAGCAGTAAAACAGTCGATCGTAATTAACAGCTGCGCATACAAGTGGAAATGGATTACGGTAGGTGGTGCTACAGTAATCCATACGAGTAATACAGAAATAGATAGGAAGAACTACTACGATGGAACACACTATTCATGGGCATTAATAAGCAAAAATGCGGATAGAGAATATATAGATTGAGATTATATTCTTTAGCTTTCTTTGTGTACAGCTCTGATTTGAATTGAGGGACAAGTGATTATATGACTTATGAATAACAAACAACAAAGAAGAAGTATAGAGTATACTGTAAAAGCAAAACTCGAGAAGAAAAACTAACGAATGTAAGAGACAAAACTAGATAATATTACCAAAAAAAGAACGAATCAAGTTGCAATCAGTGATGGCTGTGAGCAATGACCGGCGAATGGATGGCGGAGGGCAGTGGGCGGAGTCAATCGATCAATCGATAATCATCGACTCATATGTGTTGACTAGGCTTGAATCCATTGAAGACCTTGACAGGTCGACTCATTCCATTGTTCTGATTACCATACTTATTGCCTCCTCCACCATTGTAGTGATTGGGACGATTGTGATGGTGGTTGTTGTATCTGTAATCAATCAATAATTGAATCAGCTTACATAATATTATAATGGATAGTTGTTCAAGATATCTCTTCATTCGAATTCTCGAAGCAAAATAATAAAAGCTAAAAGAACCCATGTGAAACCAGTAATCACCTTCTCACACTTCAATTTCATTCAATTTATCATTTCAGGCAATAGTTGCTAAATTAGTACGAGGTGTAAAATTTCATAGGGCCACCAGTTGCCAATATCTCTCACAATACAGTCTACATAACGCACACAATAATCCAAATTAATAAATTAAGAAATAAATATGCAAATAGAAAAGCTTTCCCTCGACAAATGTTGCCGCGCATGACTAAAAGTAACGGCTATTTCGCGCCCTTAAATAAAAAATCAATAACACTCACTTATTTCCACCGTATCCTCCCTGCACGAGCTTGCCTCCTCCATTACCATTATATCCGCCTCCATTGACCAACTTGCTACCTCCACCCATCTGACTACCGTATCCCTGCTGTCGTTGAGGTTCGTACGACGATGATGGCATTCCGGAATACGACGAATTCTGCGTCGTCGTCCGTCCGTTCATCATGTTCGTGTTCTTCATCACGTTGCCGTTCATTTGACCATCTCAAATGCAATAATTAATAAAGTGAAGTATAATCAATTTAATTAAATAAATAATTAACAAAAGTATAGCGATGTCAGTAACACTCCTACGACACAAGTCAGCAGAAGCATACAAACAACGCGCAATGATATTGCATTCACTCCTTCCTTACGGCCAGTTGAAGGGCCGGCAGGTACACTGGATTGCGTAGGGCGGGAGTCGAACCAACGACCTCTCGGGTGAGAGCGCTGGCACACTACCACTACACCATAAGGGATCATCGACAGAAGAGGCTACACGCGTAATACCAGAACGCACTATGGAGTGCTGACTGCTATTACAACCCGTGTTAGGCACAATCAATCGATAATCGTATATAATTAACTTAAATAAATAAATATATAATATTAAACTTACTACTCTTGCGCTGAGTGTCCGTACGAGAATAGACTAACAGGTATGGATTGGCATTCATAATGTTCGATTTACACACCTGCAAAGATCCAGTCATATTCATGTTTTAGATATCATCTATATTGGATGTAATAGTGGAAGAAATTGATGGGCTTCTTCTCTTGAATAGATGAAAATGTTTAAAAAAAGAATTCTTAAACAACCGTTCCTCTTATTTTTTTCCTGATTAACATGGTCAAACTTTCATTTTTTTTCAAAAAATAATAATATTAATAATAATAATACCCACATCTTCATCATCAAACTTGTACCACACTCCGCCGTCGAGTCCCTTCGCATACGCGACATAGTGACCATGATCTACCTGAACAAATCAACCAATCAATAATCTATCTTTCCAGGCATATTAATATCATCCCCAATCAATCAATAATCCCTACCGTAGATCCAAGATGCTCGACAACACCCGTAAGCGTGTATCCGGTCTGTTTAGGATCCTCGAAGCCCTCATTAGCATTGAAGGTATACTTGCTCAGGTCGAGTAACCTCTGTAAATGCACAGTCATGAATCTGACCCGGCATACATCCTGCTCATCGAACAACTACCGTACCTCAGCCTGGACCGGTTGTCGTATCTTGCCACCGTAGGCATTGAATCTCTTCAGCTGAACGAGCAGGACTGCAGGCGCACGAAGTATTCGAGTGACACGCACTGCTTGCGTCTTACGAGCACATCTACAAAGATCAAAGATCAAGTTACATTTGTATTATTGATTGAACAACTGAAGCAGAGCCATTCTATGCAAAATTAACTAATCCAGAAAAAACAGTAGCAATCATGTTTCAGGGAACTAATATTTAAAATAGAAATAAAGATGAGATCCCTCACTTCTTGCATGAGAAGGCTTGGAGTGTCTCATTCTTGAAGTAGTCCTGTACCAGGGCGGTGATCGGAACCTGATAATAGTTTCATCAACTTTTCACCGTTGAAGTCCAATCGATAAACGGAATAATATTTAAACTTTACAGAAAATGAAAGACCGAGAATCAACAAGTAAGAAAGAATAATCATTAAGACTGAATACTGCAGCTTGATTTTTTATTATTTCAGTATTCTCTAAACGGTATATACACGAATAGAGATTACGGTAATACTATAAACTGATTTATAAAGAATACGGTATGGTATACAGTACCTTCTGATCATCTCTCCTGATCAGGGCGAGATTGAGTTCGCGTATCCGCTCATAGTTGATGTAGGGAGTGTGACACGACTGGCAGGTCACTGCAAAAACGAACTAGTGTAAGATAGGTGAAAAACAAGGACTTCAAAGGAGTTATCATATCAAAAGCTAGCATAAAGTTTATGTCCAAAACTGAACTACCATAATGAAATGTGATTTTGATTGTTACCATAATTATCTATATTATGTGAAAGATTCTCTCATCTCTCCATAATTCTGTTATGAATGCCTCATCTTATCCTGATCTACCGTATCCTACCACACCTACCGTACCTTGGTTCCTGAGTGTTCCTCCAAAGATCTGCTCGATCGGTGTCGACGGGTTCAGTTTGTTCGTGCTGCAACACATCAACTATTGATCGATCGTAGTTTCACTGTTACAATTAGACTCCAGTTCACTTCCAATTGTATTCCCCCGGTGCATTCGTGTCTCACCGATTCTATAACCGTATGAAGAAATAAAGATACCAATGCAGTATCGGTTCTCAGTTGAATCCCTCAACCAATATTATTTGCCCACATCTCCAGCGAGCACACTTCCACTGTCTATGTCTGTGTGTGCACTCCTCTCCCTCTTCCCACTTCCTCCCTGACCTGTCTACCTCTTCCTTCAATCTCAACCCCAGTCTGCATCTCCCTCTCCGTCTCCGTCTACCCCCTATCCCTCCCTCTCCCCTCAAGGACAGCAGCTGCACTTTGGCGTGCACACTCTACCTCTACCTCTCCATCCCTTCTCTCCCTCTCCCTTTTAGTCTGACTCAGAGATAGCACAAGAGATAGAAACGCCCCAGTCCCTCATCTTACAATTATAAAGACAATCGTTTTGTGCCCGTTTATGCATGAAACAATGGTTCTTTCTTCTTCTTCTTCTTCTCTCTCTCCATCATTGCCCTTCCTATCACCCCTTCTTCTCTTTCTTTCAGTGTCATTCTATTGTTTATCAGCGACGACAATGCTCGCTATCGACTGATTGATAGGGAGACAGAAATAGAGGAGGGGAGGAGGGGGAGAGAGGAATGGGGAGAAGGAGGAGATAGGAGAGAGAATGAGAGAGTTGCAGACGGAGAAAAGATAGACGAGACGTGTTGACAAGAGACAAAAGGACAACACGTGGGATACCGCTGGCACCATACGTGGGCACCACTGCCGCTAGCGGCAATACCCCCCGATTTTGGCACCCGACCCCCCCGATTTTCCAAAAAAAATCACTCAAAATGACATATTTTCAGGACCCACCGGATGGCCATACAGGACGAGTTCTACCGCGTTTCGTCCTCTGCTACAGTAATATGAATCGATATAACGTTATAAATCAAGATTTAATTTTGTATTTTCGCTTGAATCGTAACTGAATTGTATGCATAAAGAATTTTGAATTGAATGAACACTGAATTTTTAATTGAATGAATAAAGAGTTTTGAATTGATTGAATAAACATTAGTAGTTGCACACAATGAATCGAGAAAAGAGATCTTGCTACAGCAGAAAGAGGACGAAACGAGATATAGAGAGAAAGATAAAGAGAAAGTGAAGCTATCGGGAGGAACAGCTAAACTCTTCACGGAATTCTCGAAAACAGATAAGCTGAGTAAGTATCTTTCGACATTTTCGCCAATAATCGAAACATTTTTGTCATCAACTCGTGTTGCATGGAGCACGACAGTCTACTAGAAATCGAGGATTTCAGCTTATTCTTATTCTTATTGAATTAATATTCTTGATAAATGTGTTTAAATGAATAATAAATGAATGACAGAACAAATTATTTCATTTGATGTACGACAGAAAGACATACTGAGGGCAAAGATCAAAGATCATATAAGAAATATCATCCCACAATTAGCTCATGATATGAAATATATTTTTGACACCTTTTTTTAACATCATGGTTAGTTTCCAAATCTTCTGATTCGTCCAGAAAACTTGGTCTTAAAAAAACTTTTTTTTGGAAATTGAACTTTGAACTTTTTTTTCTAAGTCCTTATATAGACAGGAGGAGTATTTAAGCTTAGAGTCATAAACTGTTACTGTGCGCGCAACCTAAAGACGATATAAGAAAATGATAAACCAAAAATGAACTCATTTGGTTAAGTAGTATTTGCTCCGGGGGGTATTGCCGCTAGGCTGCCGCTGAGCGGCAGCCCAGCGGCAATACCCCCCGGAGTCTTAAGTTCTTTATGAAATGAGTTCATTTTTGGTTTATCATTTTCTTATATCACCTAGCCGATGCGCGTGCAGTAACAGCTCATGACTCTAAGTTTAAATACTCTTCCTCTCTATATAAGGACTTAGAAAAAAATCTTACCTGCACTTAACTAGAGAACACTTGAAACCTTTTTTTGCTCAAACCACCAACTAGGATCGATTGCTTGTGACGACTTAGGATTAATGTGTCATATATATTGGTATGATTTAGTCGTTTAGTGGTTTTAAATCATTTAAAAAGAGAAAATTAAAATTACTGGTTGCAAAGCTGACCTAACTAACACCCACCTTGGAAATTTGAAATCTTACTGTAAATGAAAATTGTTAACCGTGTAAACAGCTTGTACATTTTTGGTTCTCATTTTTTTCTCGTTTGTGTTTAAATGCTCATTTTTTTTGCATCCGACCCCCCGATTTTTGCGTCCGAAACCCCTTCGACCCCCCCGATTTTCATTTCCAGCGGCAATGCCCGCCCACGTATGGCTGGCACGACTAATCACTCACATCACGGCTCCCATCAATCGATTTAACCTCTTTTAACAAAAAAAGGAGAGCAAACACGCCTGCACTATTCCAGTTTCAAGCTTCCCATAGCCATCCAATCGAAAGCAACCAAACTCAATTATAATTTGACCGACATAAAAAAAAACAAATATATCATACCCAACTATAAGTGCGTTCACACATTTTCGTTTTGCAATTGCCAAATAGATTTTACTCAGTGAGGATAGCATAAAGGTCCCCTGATACGCGAATCAATCAATCATTCTTTACATTTCCCAGAGCGAGGGAACACCCCCTCCTCCCTCTCCACCCTTAAACCTCCCTCTTCACTTTCCACTAAACCAGCCACATTCCCGTTCCACTCATCGCTCAATACGACGAACGAAAGAACGCACTCGCCCTAATCGAACAGGTCTACGCGAGACGGAATCAATCGCTCAACTCTCACTTTCGCTCTAGACTGTAAATAACGCTGGAACAGGGCTAGATTGAAGCAATCTTCGCCAGTTGAATTCTCGTTTCACACTCCCTATAAATAAAGGACTAACGGTAGCTCCTTGTTGCCATTCTGTCGATTATATCCGACGGGATGGTCGATGGCGTCGAGCAAGAGTGTGAGGAGTTCGTGAGCGTCCTCCTGCATGCCCGAACAATGGGAGGGAAAGATCTCTGAAATGATCATCATCATTCCCATATATGCGATAAAAATCATTATTATTATTTCCCCAGTGTCCATAGAAGAATCAACTTCCTCTCGCAATCACATCATTCTAGTGCCCTCATCGCAACCCAAATCCACCAGGTGCCTTCTCCTCTCTATAACACAATCAATTTTACCCTTGCTAATATCCCTTCCCTTCAACCACATAATTAAGGCTTTTCTCGCTTTTAGTCTCTCTCTCAATCTCTTTAGTAGACATGAGAGGTGTGCACTATACACATAGTGTATACACCTGGAGACCTACACGCTATTTAACATGATATCCATCTCTCTCATATCCATCTATATTACTTTCATTAACTAATAACGACACGTAAAGCGTATGAAGCGAATAGTAGTATCTGCATAGCGAAAAATTCAGCCTGAACAACATATTCAGAATTAGCTTTCAAAAGTTGCCATTTCTCAATTTCGTGATCACGAAACCCGATCCATATTCAGCTCTTCATCATAATGATGATAAATACTCACGTGCAAGATACGGTCGTATCCATCTCGTCTCCATAGGTCCATTTCTCATGAATGTCTTCGTCAAATGATTGTCTCGTAGGGCACAAGCAACGCATCGTTGCTCGTCACGTTTGCCTAGAAGACATCATCAAATCTAGTTTTAAATATATTTTTAAAGTCCCCAGCATTATTATTACGCATCTGGTGAGTCAGGTACAAAACCCGGTGATTCACGGTTTCACTACATCTATAAAAAGGCATAAAAGACAACTAACAATCGACTCGATGACGCTCCACCAAGTATCTGGCCAGAGGTGCGGTGTGAGTGATCATCTGAAGGATGACATTGAGGAAACAGTCGTTCGATCGATTGATCAGACCAACTCCACGAGGACGATTGTTCTGGAAGAAGGAATAATGATTATCGATTGGTATTTGCTGATGAATATCGATTATCCACATTACACAACTTTTTTTTCCACACAATTGATAGAATACATTTTAGACAACCTTTACGTAATAGTAACACAAGCTATATTCACTCGAGCGAGCAACAAGTAAATCGTTATTTCTTTGTTAGACAAAATCACAATCAATACACCGTGTTCATATAGGACTCTCTGAACAATAAATTGTGGCAAACTTGTACTTTTTGCATGTGTGTGACAAAGATTGACAACTCTATCGGAGAAGTTTGTTGTCAGACATCAGAAAGTATAAAGATTGCTGTCATAAATAAATGTGGTAACAATTAGTGACAATTTTGTAGACAGACAACAAAACAAAGGGTAAAATTAGTCAAACGTAGAAGAGCAGTGAAATGACTACAGAAAAGTCTTGATCTGTAGTCAGACAATAAAAAAGGTAAATTTTGCAGTCAGTCAGCCTAAATGAATCTAGTGACAACAAAACATGGAAACAATCTTGTCTGACAACAAAAATTGTAGAAAATGTCGACCAAAAAAGAATATGACAACAAAATGGACAGAGTTTGTTGTCTGACAGCAAAATGAGCTCATTTTGTGACCAACTTGCATTCCCGAGAAAAAGACTCGAATTTGCTGTCCGACAACAAATTCTTCTTGATATTTCAATAAATATTGAATGATTACATAGATTTTCTTATCCTACGACACATTCTCTATGAACTACAACAAGAACGAGGAAATTAGTACAATACATGGACGAATGCAATGGTTATGATAATTAGTGATGAATCCAATCATATATAATCAATAAATACGACAATAAATCGATGCTACCTCTTCTCCGACCGCCCACGTCTTTGCATCGATACCTCTGAACGTCTTCTCGCATGGCTGAACGCTCAAAATTAATTAACGATGAAATATTCGAACTGAACTCCGAATTATGACACAAAACACCAACATAACAGTACAGGAGGTAAGTAAGGCGATGTACATTGATTCCCAAGTGAAAATACAGCACAGATTTAAACAAAATAATCAAATAACAAGAATAAAACTAAATTCGAATTAATTCTACTCAGAGCCGGAACAGGAGCCGTTGTTTAGGGAAGATAATATTTTCCCCCAAATAACGGCTCCTATCCCGGCTCTGAACGTAGAATAAATTCGAATTTAGTTTTATTCCTTTATTTGATTATTTTAATTATATCTGTGGTGTATTTTCACTTGGGAATCAATGTTAATCGCCTTACTTACTTCCTGTACTGTTTTGTTGGTGTTTTGTGTCATAATTCGGAGTTCAGTTCGAATATTTCATCGTTAATTAATTTTGAGCTTTGAGCCATGCGAGAAGACGTTCAGAGGTATCGATGCAAAGACGTGGGCGGTCGGAGAAGAGGTAGCATCGATTTATTCTCGTATTTATCGATTATATTCGATTGGATTCATCACTAATTATCATAATCATTGTATTCGTCCATGTATTGTACTAATTTCCTCGTTCTTGTTGTAGATCATAGGGAAGGTGTCGTAGGATAGGATAATCTATGCATCCACTCAATATTTATTGAAATAGCAAGTAGAATTTGTTGTCGGACAGCAAATTCGAGTCTTTTTCTCGGGAATGCATGTTGGTCACAAAATGAGCTCATTTTGCTGTCAGACAACAAACTCTGACCATTTTGTTGTCAAACCATATTCATTTTTTGGTCAACATTTTCCACAATTTTTGTTGTCAGACAAGATTATTTCCATGTTTTGTTGTCACTAGATTCGTTGACTGCAAAATTTACTATTTTTGTTGTCTGCCTACAAAATAGTCACTAATTGTTACCATATTTATTTATTTATTGCATTGACAACAATCGTTATACTATTTGATGTCTGACAACATACTTCTCCGATAAATTGGTCAATCGATAGTCGTTGTCACACACTAGCAAAAAGAACAAGTTTGCCACAATTTATTGTTCAGAGAGTCCTATATATTACTTTCCAATAAGTTCGATGAATTTTGTTTACTATATTACAAAATGGAAAATTAAAAATATAAACAATTCTGCAATGCATTAATACTAACATGATTACGTATTTCTAAGAGAGAATCCACTATCGAATTTGCGAAAGTTAAAAGTGATCTTTACTTGATTAGACAAATACAACTTTCAACCCGCTGTATTCATGTTCCATACAGTCCACAAGTTTTGAACAGTTAAATATGACATTGTTATGAATCTTTCTGCTAGCGACTAACCATCCACGATGCTCCGCTCCACTCCCATTTGTTACTGATCTCCTTCTCCATGACTGGATACGATAGTTCCTTCTCTCCTCTCTCCGACAACAGACGCTTACGACCGGCTGCTGTAACAATGGAGCATATTATAGACAATCAATCAATATCATCATAAATCCACACTAATTCATACTGATCACAAACTACTGTATCACCAGTACCGTAACCCAAGGGCGACTAGCGTAATCCATCAATATTCAAGGGTACCGTAATCCAAAACCCCCAGATACCGTACCCTTCTGAGCACTGATGCTCGACGACGATCCCGTTGTCGACGACGATGATGATGATTGGGTGAGTGATGAAGAGGATGAGGATCGAGAGAAGGGAACAGCGGAACCATTCACGGACGACTTGCCTGAATATATTATATATCATGATCGCGCATGAACTATACAGTCCAAAATTGTGAGAAAGATCCAATAAATACTATGTGCTCTCAAGAATACATTATGAGTAATAATTCATGAAAAGGATTACACCTTGTTAGCAAAACTGTGTTGCCAACCTACCCCAAGTTACTGCCGCGTAACCACAATTCAACAGGTCAAATCTACTATTAAGGAACAATTTCCTGCACTAGATATAGCATCCTACATCCATAAATCAATCAATATCTCATCTCGTACCATTCTCCTTCGACTGAGGTGGCAGTTGCGGTCCAATGGATACGGATGCATTCTTGGAAGATGGTGGTGGCGATGAGCGAGCATTCGTGAGCACACGAGGCACCAATGAGAGGGGTTTCACTAAAATTTATTATAATATTAACAGATATCAAATCAACCATACGATGGACATGCACAGATTATACAATTTTCACGGTACAGGAAATCACCAAGCGCTCTAGGTAACAAAATGGAAATATCCATTGAGACAACTTGAACTCGCATGAAACTCAATATATGCATTCCTAACCCATCTTAAATCGAGAAAGAAGAAGAAAAGGGTTAGATATCGATGCTTCTAATGCAAACATTGAGCACAAACTGATATGGATAGATAGATGAAACAGAGACGAAGGATTGGTTTGGAAGAGAAACAAAACGAAGGTGACGAATAAAGGAATTGGATAAAAAAATCAATAATGTTTTATAATCGTGCCCGTTCATAATCAAGGTAAACACACATTGACAAAATACAATTGCACATGTTCCAAATCGTTGAAAAATCACTGAATTACCTTGGCTGCTCTTCGGAGCGACGAGTGAGGGTGGCGATGGTAGTGGAGGAAGGGCAGATGACGTCGATGATGATGATGTAGATAGTGTCAACGACGATGTCTTAGATGAGATACTACTACTAGTAGTTGTTGTTGTAGTGGAAGAAGAATAGGACGTCGGCTTGACCACCGTTGTTGAGAGCGTCTCCCTGAGAGATTCGTACAATGAATTAGATGGCAAAAGAGGGGACTAGATACATCTCGTGACTAAAAAAGGATAGTGATCATGGTTCCTATTGACTTCATCAAGCCTTGCCGTACAAAAATCCATAGTAGGACCGTAAATCCACTTCTAACAAATTCCAATTATATCCCGGTGAATTCAGGTTTCAATAATAACATAAAGCTAGAACATACAACTTTATCCTCTTGACCAATGACCCAACCGATCCTAGTCGTCTCGGATCTATCGGTGTATCATCATCGTCATCATCTTCATCATTCGTATCCTCCTCCGCTTTCCTCTTTCCGTTCGGCAGCACACCGTTCGAACGATTACTGTAATAGTGATTATTATTTAGAAATGCACCGTACATAATAACTGACAACATTGACTCGTCTCTCATCCCACACTTGAAACTAGCATTCACCAGGTTAAGACTAACAAAAAAAAATCCAACAAGATGATTTCGTGTTCAATCTATGATATAAAACAAGAACAAGTCATGGAAGCCATACCCCGTGACGTCACACTTCTTCTTATCCTTATCCTTCTTATCTCCATCATCATCACCGTCCATCTCCTTGACCATCTTCTTCAACTCTTTCGATATCCTCTCCTGCTCCACATCTTCAGGCAATTGATCGAATCGAGACTTCCGACTGAATAAACTATATTTTAGTTAAATCGAATATGAAATTAAATTATAAATATATTAAAATAAACAATAAACTAATATAACTGTGTATTAGCGAATCAAAAAGTAGTAATTATTAGAGCAAGATTCACTGATTCCCTGGCGAAATATTTGAATTCAAAAGTGTACTCTACATGATTACTATCAAGTCATTCTGTACAACGTTCATAGATAGAATCAATGCAATCATCAATAAAGATGATTCAATGCACGATGTTGCTTTAGAGACAACCAAAAAAATACAATTACAATCAGACGATTATGATTCACCCACTGGCTTCATGTTTCTCAACTAGATATCATGCCCGATGACGACCAATTACTGTAGTGGGAAACATAAATAAAGTAGACTCACCCTGAGGGCACATCTTTGTTGCGTGGAAGTCCATCATCGAGATTGTACTTGAGAGGAAGGATCTCAAGTAAATAAATAATAATAATAATAATAATAATAAATATGATATATCATTTAAATAAATCAACATTAAGTTGCCTGTATTATATCCACATAATGATTACTTATCATTATCATTCACGTTAATTTTATTAAATAATAATAGTAATAACATAATTATTACCTCTTTGGAGGGAACATTGCAACCTGCTCCTCCACTCAGTCCGGGGGAGTCCACACCAACGAGATCCTTAATAGACAAGATGAATTAAAATTAAATTAAAGAAGCCATAAAATTAAAACAGTGGCAAGTAGACAATCAGATGGATGAAGAAACTAATAAAGAGCATGAAACGAGAATGAACCTGGGTGTATGAGAACGGGGATCCAGAGGCTGATCCTGAGAACGAAGAGCCTGATGATGATCCAGAATCGTGATGGGCACTTGATTCACTGTAATACAGTATTAAGTTTATAAAAAAATCGATATCCATCAAGCACCGTAAGACTGAGATGAGAATAGATTATAGTGAATCGATCATTGTTAAATAATCATTGATAAATTGTTAGTATCTTATTATTATTAGTGTTATTATTATAACAATGCTTCGAGTCAATCATACTCGTGTTGCATTGTACACTGTATATCACTGATTGATCAGTAATCTAGATGATCCAATTAACCAACCTACTGATAGCCTATCAACACTTTGCAATCAATCAGATAGCGATCTCTAGGTGAAGTGTGGGTAGGAAAGAAGTTAAACTAACCGATGGGAGGAGATAGGTGACCCCGTGGTTGACTTATCTCCGTATAAGATCTTATCCGATTGAAGGACTGCAAAATATTGAGATCAATATCGACTTATTCAAGTGTAACTATAAACATGTGACAAAGTTCAAGTATTCTTTACATTGAAAATAACAATCTGTCAAAACAAAGCGATATTTTTGAAGCAATAGCCAATGGAAATATGGATAAGTTTTCAAGAATTGGTGTTAGAAAAGAAAACATAATAATATAAAGGGGAAAAACGAACCTTTGCAGTGTTCAGGCACTCTTTCCTCCAACTGGAAGCTGCCTCGGGAAGTAAAATCAATTCTCCCCTTCAACAAATCGTCTGTCGGCCATTTTAATACACTTATTGAAGCCATTCCAATTATTCAATTCAATTAAAATTCCACTCCTGAATAATACATAATTAAATAAACATGTAAAATAAAAATGAACAACTAATATTTAAAATAATGCCACATAATTGTATTTACAAGGATACAAAAACAAAGTACGTTCACTTACGTTTAACAACCCGTTGAGTGGATAAAAAGTAGTATAGATGTACGGAGAGCGATGCACACTCGGACTCAGCACGTAATAACAGCAACCACGAGCATATTCACGACGATCTTAGTGAGAATATACAACAGGAAGGAGGGCCCAGTATGAGTGAGCGAGGCGCTCTATCGATCGATACGAGCCCTACACGCAATACACTACAATCAAGGCAATATAAGTTACAATTCTGTTACAATTACACGCCAAATGTGGCAATTAAGCGAATGAAATATGCAAAATTGATTGATTTTTTATGCAAAAGACGCAATTATAAAGATCTTCCGCAAAAAAATTGGCCCGATGCCAAGAAACAATGAAGGGCTTTAGATTACGGTATCAGGCAAGTCGTTGCGGGTATTATTTCACTTGTTTTCTGCGATTTGTTATTAACATGTGATTTATTTTCATATTTCTTAAAATGTTTTTAATTAGCCTTATAATTATTTTTTATTGGTAAATAAATTTTTCACTGCACTCAGACTCTATAAATAAAATATTCTACCTCAGTTTTCATCCTTAAAGGTGGTGTCCCACGAATATTTTCGTGAACAAACTGTGAAGACAGAAAAGTAGCAAAAGTTATTCTACGTACAGTACACTATTTATTTTGTGCTGATTTAGTCTATTGATCGCTAGAAACATTAATGAACCATCAGGCCCGGTTCAGGGAAGGGCGCGCTTTTTGAAAATTGAGGAAATTCTGCAATAGGTTTCGAACTTGCGTCAAACGGGTAACGAGTCTGAACGTTTACCACTGCGCTATGGGATAGACGAGAGGCTGAGCTAACTCTTCGCATATCACTTTGCATTCGCACAAGAGGGGTGTAGTGATTTATCTGAACATTCGCGGGCCACCATCTTTAAAATTGCATCGTACAATGTACATACTATTTATTTTCTTTATTTTAAAGGTGGACTCCCGCAAATATTTTCGTAAACAAACTGTAAAAAACAGAAAGCTAACAAAGTTATTCGACATTCCGTACTCTATTTATTTAATGATAATTCAGCTTATTGATCGCTAGAATCATGAATGAATCATGCGAGCAATCGCAGGCAAAGGCGCCCTTTTTGAAAATAGGAAAGTTCGCCAATAGGATTCGAACCCACGAACATGCGCTTTCTAGTCAGAAATTTTACCAATACGCTAAGGGAAAGATGTGTGGTCACCCTATCTTCTTGCATATCACTAGACACTTGGATAAGCGAGATGTAAGAGATTTGCATAATCATTCGCGGGTCTCCACCTTTAAGTGATTTTTATATTATGATAATAAAATTAGTCTTTTCGTCAAATTCAAATGAGAATTTTCAAAAATATTCTAATTTTGTAATTCCAAACATACTTGTGGAAAAAATTTGTCTAAATATTATTTTTGTCAAACCATTTAAAAAAAAGATCTGTTCCACCAAGATCCCCTTCTGCACGCGCATGGAACATCTTTTTGTACACACTCTTCCTATTGCGACATGCCCTGAGGGCACAATATGCCTACAGACGCTCAATCCAACAAAGACCCCCCCCCCAATGAGGATTGCCATCTACCTCTCACCTTCATAGAATATTCATATATTATGTAACGGTTCACAAAAACAATAACAAACACATATACGATTGTGAATAACATTTTGTTTTTATGTGCAATCTTACGTTTTAATTCTCGAATAAATTTCGTTTATCTGTCTAATCTTCAACGAAACGAAAAAGAACGCCTTGCAAATGCTGCAAACTGTTTGACATTGAAAACGAATTTGCCAATTTGTCTAACGAAAAGTTCAAAATTTGCAAGATAGAGATAAACAAGCCTTAAAAGGCCATTGAAAGAGTCTAAAATGGAGAGTTTATTTTTCTCTATTCATCACTTTTGATCGTACTATTAATGATGATGTAAGTTTGCACATACTGTGCTCGGAGCCAAATTCACCTTGTAACTTCGTGTATCCCTGACGTTTTCATTATTCATAATAGTGGATTCATTTAAGGAAATAATTGTTTACTGAAAAGCAAAATATTTTCTGTTTCATCGCTCAATTATTGTCTACATCACAAACTATTCAAATCCTGACGATGTCTAAATGCATTTGACGTAATCGAAGAAAATTGTTGCAGTGTTTATTTCACTTTGTAGGCATACCTCAAGCTAATTTTACTCTCCTCATTGGCTCTCTCGCAGACTAAGAAAGTGAAAGAGTGTGGCCAGAGCGGAGTTTTAAATTAGCCCGGGGTGTCACTTTATATTTTCATTTCATGGAATATTGTATATTATAATATAAACAGCAGCCGAAGCCATGAAACGTCTACCCCAAAATCTGATATTCTCAAAATACGTGAGTTACAAGGACAAAATATAGTCAGAGATTTCTTCAAAATACCTTTTCATTCATATCTTCCATTCATATTCCTAGAGAACAAACATCACTCCACCATACACATCCATAATTAACCCAACTTTCGGGTCGCGTCACTCATAACTTATCCATGAGTCAAAACAACTAAAACAAGGCGGCCCCTGATTAGGGTACTTACTAGTGACTCTACATATTAGCTCCACTTTTGTTTATATGTTTTCCTTATTTTTGTCCCATTCTTTTCTCAATATCCATCTATGCATCCAAATATGTCACATCTGTTTCCTATACCTATTCCATCATTCCTTCATATATCCTTACAAAATCTCCACTTTACTTTTATCTACTACGACTGTCCTGTACGACAATACATTATTCTCTGCTCAGCACAGTACCGTTTTACTTTTTGTTATTACAACTTTCTCTGTTCTTTCCCTCTTTTTTAGTAATCCTTTAAATATGTCAGAACGTTGAGTTTCAAAATGAGGTATTTCCTTTAAGGGCAGACCACTAGCTATTTTTATTCTGCGCTCTGGCAACGCTTTATGGTAGATATAGAAAGTGAGCGGAGTTTCAAATTACCTCGTGGTGTATTGTTAAAACTGTTAGTAACTCTTTTCGCCAATGTCCGTCAGTTTTATTCCTGGAAATCAACGAGTATTCAAACCGCAGTCACAGGTTAAATTTATTTTTTTTTGTCTTGTCATGCGTCGTAAATCCGAGGGATGATACGCGTTCCAATAGATATCGTCATCACATATCTACTAAACCATCTTTGAAGTGAAATAAACCAAGTGATATTGACAGAACAGTCTCGGAAATTGTCGAAAAAAAAACTTTTTTTATTTTTTATATATGTAGTATTTGTTAGTCATTTGCGCATTTGGACATTGACTACGTATTTTCGTAAGTTTTATTTGATGTTCAAAAATCACGAAAATAAGATAAAATGAGGCGAGAATGCGTGTAAAACGATTCGAGCATTTCTATACTTTTCTATGAATTTTTTAGACTTTTGAACAGAGCATCAGATGTCTTTATCTCTGAATAAAAGCATCTGCTGATGAATCGTCAAGGGAGTGGAATTCTAAAATAGTCCTTTCATCTCGTCATCCAACTCAACTTCTTCTATACTCTTTATTCTGGTCTTTACCAATGAATTGGCTATGTCACGTACGTAGCTTTTCCTCTTGCACCTATTGGTTATCAGCTGATTATTAGTTTCGACTTTCGACAATCTACTCTAATAAAATCCAGAAATATCCCATTATTTATGTTCTTTCATACAATATTTCAATGAAGATGCGGAAAATCCATTTTTAGGAAAATACGGCCAAATTCTCAGGAAGTTTAGTCTGGTCCCCGTGTAATTAGCTCTTACATAGATCACAATATTATTTTGTATTTACATAAATACAACATACCATTTCTCGGGTGCGAATCTCTCCAATTTCGTCTATAGGATCATATTCTCCAGTGCTCTTGTACTCTCAATAAATGAACAAAAAAATAAAACCAAGATACTCTGACGTATTCGCTCTATATTAGACAAAGATCGAGGATACCCAGAACGGAGTTGCTTATTAGGTTTGCGTAGTCCTTTGTCGCCTACATCTCCAGACACTCCACGATCTCATGTATATTCAATACTCGAGGTATGCATACATAGTCATTTAGTGTATGTAGTGCGAAACCATGCAAATGCCCCTATAATTCGAACCAATGGCTGTCTTCGATGCATATACGTTGGTGTTGGTTGCGGACAGCCTAAATAGTGGGGATACTATCTTATTCATGCAATGATCCATCATCAATTGAGAGACCTTTTCGTCCCCCTTCCTTGACCAGACCGTATGAATATTCTATTTTATCCTTTATACTGCGTGGCAATCAGCCTTGCTCATGTAATTTGACACCTAAAATCTTGTTTTCATTGCTTTGTGATTCATGAACTAGCCGTTCAATCTCACAAATCACTTACCATTTCCACTAAAGATGGGGGAAACGGAAGTCAGAAAGTTACTCGGAAAGTACAAGGAATCCAAAAAAAGTTGGGAAAACAGCGTGAGATTTATTAGTCATGATTTTTCTCCCTAAATTCCCAAACGATATATCAATAATGTCTTGTATAGTCAATGACTAATCGGAAACAATGTCAGCGAGGGTGCATTGTCCACAGAGGGTTATCCCGACTGATAGAGCAACGCGTACAATTTTGAATTTTCAGATTACCCACTCACAAAATAGGATCATAAATTAACGGACTTCATTGAAATTAAACCATTATATAAGACTTTGCATTCGTATTCCCTTTTGTACGATGTTCACGCATGGTGGGGATATTCACATACCATTATTGATTAGTAGTTCAAGCGCCTGAGCATCCGTGTACTCCTCAATTCTCAACTTTGTAAACGCAAAAAGTAGTATATTATTATTATAACCATAACTCTTGTACTACGAGCAATCCTAACATTTCTTTTCTCCTTATAATTTTGCCAAGTCTTAACATAACATGATATTTGTAGATAATTGCACTTTAAAATCAACTTCTTAGTCATATAATTACATCTATGTTTTGTATCTAATCATTCAACCAATCATCGTCTGACTGACTATGTCACATTTTCATTCATTGTAGTGGCTATATTCATCACATTTACTACAAATCTGTGACTATCCACGCCACCCCCAGGACCACGCCCACTCGATTCTCAAATTATCTCGCCGATGTTTTCCTCATAAAATGTGCTCCCGATCTTTATATTAATCGAAATTACATATAAAAACAGTGATATTATAGACAAATTAACCGATAGTCGACTCTTATTTTTACTTATCATTTTAATTATTTTAAGATCGCTCCCATTGTCACTACGTCCTTTCAAATAAAAATCTTTTGGATGTATGAACAATGCCAAGCATCACACCATTTTTTATCACATATGCGTCTTCTTCTGCAGTATCATTTGACCAAATATCATTTTTGATCTTTGATCTTTCGTCGAACTGAATCCATCTCTAACCTTTCCTCTCATACTCCTATTTTAGTTTATTTTGTTGGTCGTGTGAAACGAATTCGGCAATGGTTCGACTTTCGTGCAAACTCGAGAACTCTTTCCTGGAAATTGCAATAGGGCCGCGTTTGTTTCTCACTTAACAAACTCTCAGGCTTCACAATTTAAGCGATTGTTTTGAAATTTCTCCTAAGAAAATATTTATATTCCAAGACCAACTAATGTATTCTTGCATTAGCCTTTCTGAAAATTCACTAAAATACAATCAAATACATTCCTACAAAGCGAGAGAAAGTAGCTGATTTTACGGAATTGTGCGAGATTTGTTTCTTATTGTTCAATTTTACAACTGTGTGTGTTTTTATGTGTTAATTTTCATGATACATGACATTTGAGATTCACTCTGATGTTCCTCCCCACACTCAGAAAAAATGTGTAAAAACTCTATGCAGCTTTTTGATGTGTTCTATTGAACACATCAGATTGTTCTATTGAACACCCCCATGTGTTCCAATTTACACCCCAAAAGGTGTTAATTAGAACACATTGGGGATTACAGTTTCACCCGGAACACCTATGGGTGTGCATATTAACACTTCATTTTTCTGAGTGCAACCCAATTGAGAACAAATAAGCCAAATTTAAATTCATTTGAAAATGGAATTCAGGCTAACGATTAGAACGTCACTTATGAATTAGATACGAATCTTAGATTTTGAAGGTGTAATGGAGGAAAGACTCCATTTCTCAAAATTAATAGTGTTTGGAGTAATGATGAAGTAATGTTTTCATCTTTTTGAAAAGTATTGATAATTATTAAACTTATTTCGTTTTCTCACGTTTTGACTGTACTTATACTACTTCCCTATAAATACATAGGTATAATTTGCACTTTTCTATTATTATCTCCATTTTCATACTAATCAAATCTATTTTGTAGCTAATCACAGCACATTTGGTAGGCCTCTAAACCAATCCAATTGCGGAAATATCTTTGAAAAGTCGCTTAAATCACCTGACAATCTGTTTGATATTTACTGGTCTTTGCTCGTCTATTTCTTCTATTTCCTTCAATACCAAACTTATAAATATGAGAGTAGGGGTGCATCTTTATGAACACTTCTGAGCTATTAATACATATTCATTATTTTCATGTCTTGAGTGAGGAATCTGTGTGGAATAGACGAATACCACTAGAAGCCCTAAATGAACATCAACGAAGTTATAGGAAACACACCTCATTCATCACATTATATTGACGTATTTTCGTCCACGAGTAGGATGTTTAATAGTTTTAAATAACGTGAGGCCATCTAGTGATGTCATTTGTATTTTGTTCCATCTGTAACGTTCGAGAGTTGCCAACTGTTTATCGATCTTTCGCTCGATTCTTAACAGGTTTCACTGATCTATCTATATTTAACGGGAATACATAGTCTAGATTCGTGACGTTTATCGTAAATGTTGGTTCTGACCACCTCTCTCCATCAACAAAGTTCTATCTGGAGCCTTAAAGGGTATCCCTTGTTGTCATCGCTATTCCAGCATTCATTGCTATAGACTTTCTATGGACAATGTGACAGAGAAGTGAGAGTCTAGAGCCCTTTATGTCATAAACTACTTTACAATGCACAGAATGCATCATCTTTATCATCTATCTCTTGCGTCTCCACTCTTTCCTTCTGTCATTCCGGTCAATCGTTCAATTAGAAACTCCGTATCGATTCGTTGTTAAAAGTCCCGAAAATAGAAAAGAAGAGCTTCTGAAACCAGGGTTTTTAAGTTTTTCTTTTCTTTTCGTGACTTTCGATCACTGCAGTATTTCTTCGGGCCAGAGATTTCACTCCATTCCTTTTTTCCTATAATGCAGTGCTACATTTTCAAAAGGTGTGCACGCAAAGGTAACCCCCGCGTAACGACGGAGACGTTACGAATACGTTACTACGGAGGTTACGGCGTTCGCACGTTTCGAAAATGTAAAACCGCATAAATATTGAAAAATCTTCTTAAAGCGACACCTCGACCTAATTTTAAACTCTCCGCTCTCTACACTCTCTCGATTCCGTTGTCGTATCATGAATGTGGAAAAAAAATTAGCTTGGGGTATGTCTTTAAAATCTCAAATAATTCGTCAATCTGCTGCAATCCATTCATTGCTTAAATAGATAGTCAGTATAAATAAATAAAAATATATATATATATATATATATATATATATATATATATATATATATATATAGTCGTCGCGAAAGCCTTCAATGCCCTCATTCTTCGGTGTTACAGGAAAATAGGAAAGTTATGATAAGCAAGTCGATCTTACTGTAAATGAACGAAAAGAGGAAATGATTGATGATATTATTTTCATATTCTCTATATTTTGACTGTGTCTGATCTTTGTATTTCTGATTCATTGAATACAACTCATTTATGATTTTTTCAAAATCAAAAATCACTATAAAACACCCACCTGCCCCAATGATTTGTGCGATTTTGAAACCGAACACTCTCCCACGCACTTTTCAATGTACTCTGTCATATTGTCCAACTTTTCCGAACGAACTGTTTGCGAAACCTGGTTCAATTAATTTTGTATCTTCACAGTTTGTTCAGGAAACTCTTCGAGATTGTGTTATACATCTTCCAAGGTATCTCAAAATCTTTTGTTACTTTCATCTCTGACAATGACTCGTCTGACATAATATTTTTGTTACTTTAACCTAGAGTTGCTCGGGTATTTCTGTGTTCGAACAGCTTCTTCAATCTTTGAATCTCTTCTTCTTTATCTCTTTTCCTCTTCTCAACCGTTCCAAGTAATCATCTTCCATTCAATTTCATGTTTTTGTTCTTCACGTGACTTTGAGTAACATTTCATAACTTGTGAAAAATATAAATACGTGGCCGTCACTTTACTCCGGTTATTAAACTGAATGATGTGCCTTTGTTATTTCCGGTGCCCCTCAGGGGTCGGTCGAAGGCTCTCTAAATCTTTGTTGTCATCGATCCATTTCATAAATATCAATGATGTAGTAGATAATATACTAGTTATTCTGATATTAAACTTCTTTAATTTCAAATTCTTGTATATTCTTGTATACGAAAGAACTAAATCAATCATGGTTTCTCAACGATATTTTGTAAATTATTTGATCCTAGTCTTTGAATTTAGAATAGTTCTAAAGTGCGATATGATTTATTCTTCCTGAAAAAAATCGATCTACATTTTTGCCTCATAGTATATTGACCGTATAAAATACACTTGTTTATTTGGTACGAGAGTAGCCAACCACTCCCACAAGCGACTTTCTTGTTTTGCATGGTTCAGAAACTATGCCGATCTCTTTTATATATAATATAACGCGCGGCGAAGGTCAGCCGGGTTAGAGAGCGGCAGCGGAGAGACAATCGAGAGGCGGGGCGAGATGTAGAAGGCTACATCTCGCTCGCCTCACAGCGTTTCAGCCCTGTGGGGAGAGCGGACATAGAATTTTTGGCAAGATGCCAATAATGCACATCAACTGAGCGGGGCGGAGTCTCTCTCCTCCGCGCCCTTGCATGCGTCGCGTGTCGCGTCGCGTGTCTTTAACTGTCTGCAGTCTCTCTCGCCTCTCTTTGTCTCTCTTTTTCTCTCGTCGCCTCGCTAAATTCCGCTCTCGAAACGCTGTGCGCCTCTCGATTGTGACTTCCGTTCGTTAGCAACATTTGTCATTTTCTAATGCAAGTACATTTTATATACGCACAATACCTCATTTTGAGTTAAAGCATAAACTTTTATAAAGAGTACTATTTTTGTGGATGTTTAGAGCTGATAAGTCTATCTCCAGCATCATCTATTTCCTCTCTTTTGCCATGACACCATTTTATCGTCAGTGATAGAAAATGAAATTATCACGGAATCTGACTCTAAGAAACATTTCACGACGAATATCATACTAGAGAATAGAAGTGTATGAAGAGATTCAGACTACGAGAGGGGACTAACTAATGCGTACATATGTAGTATCGAATATACAAACAATATAATCAGAATATGATATCCATAATTCCCGCAATTCAGTTCTATAGATTTTGTTGTATATGAACGTGCGAAGTGATTGATTTGCTTTAATGTGTAGATCATTTGTGCAAATCGTCTTAAATTCTGACTTCTATCACTTTTTGTAGGGGCACATATCTTTTAATAATAATTCATGCATTCCTCTTTCTATGGATTATTGTGAATATTTTTTGTCATCATTTAGATAATTTTCCTCCAACTTGGTATTGAAGTATGTAGTCTAGTTTACCTTATAATGCTTACTGATAACTTTTTCACCTGTTTCCAACGATATGATTAACTCTCGTCGATTTATTGACGCATTTCGTCAAATCTGAAATTGTAATCTCTACTTAGACGGTTTCTAGTGAAAAGTAGAAGTAACCATGCCTTTAATTTTCTCTTTGAATTCTGAAATTTAGCAATAATAATAGAAAAATAAGTAAATGAATAAATAAATAAATATAATAATGTTTACCTTGACGATATCGGTCTCGAAATGTACACTTTTCGCATATTTCTAGTAATCATCACATTATCCACCCCCTTAATGTTAACGTCACTATTCATCTCTTTAAATGTAACCACGATAGAGTCACTCTACAGATCGTATACTATCTATTAAAGATGAAGTCCCGCTTATATCCCTCATATCTCTCTTGTACAATGCCAAGTGATATCGGAGAAATTACCTCACCCATCTCATCTATCCCATAGCGTAGGTCTAAAAGTTCGGATTCATTTATAAGCGGAATCAGCACAAAATAATACTGTACGATAGGTAGAATAACTTTTGCTATCTTTCTGTCTTCATAGGTTGTTAACGAAAATATTTGAAGGACCCCATTTTAACAATTCAGAATTAATAATTGATTCTACTTTTCTACGCAGACAAGAGCACATAATATCTGTCCTGTTCTCCTTCACACTTCTCATATTATATTATATCACCCATTGTTATACCAACTATCTATCTTCTTTAACACCTCTAATCTAATCTAGTTTCTGTTATGATTTATTCCCTTTATTATTCAAGACTCAAACCACCTGCATAATCACTTAGTCTTATCGTTTCTTTATCTAATTGTGTCTTGTAAATCTAAAACGTCAATCAGCAATCATCGTTTCGTGTGAACTTGACAACAATAGTCTCAAGTGTTTTGTTGTTGTTCAATCGAGATTTGTTCTGATAACATTCATTATTTGCTTCTACTAACATATATCGGAGAGATGACGATGAGATGACGATGAGACTATTGTAACTGTTGATACTCCACTACTGTGTTTATAGTCCACACGTGTAAATATTTAATTCTCCCACAGACAAATGTTAACTATTTAACTGTAGCCCATTCGGTCAAATCTTCTCGTTTGCTGAAAAAGTGATTAAAATTAGCGAATTTTAAGTTATGTCAAGATAATCAAAAAAAAGAAAATCAAGATCCCTTGAAACTATGAATCGACTTCGAGGTTATTTTCCACTTGCTTTAACAAAGATCTACTCAAATTATAACACGCTCAAACATCACCCCTCACTTCTGTTACTGATCATTTTGACCAAACCCCATCAGGTGCCCTAAGGCGTATCGAAAGCTTTTCATCTCGACAAACTACCTATTACGTTGCTCGTTTATCATATGCTTGCTGTTTCTAGTGATAGATTAGGGAAATGGAAGTAGATGTCACTCACCTCAATTCAGAGTGTGAATGCAAACTATCTTGTAATCATTGCTCTCTATCATCATCATCTACTATCTCGCTATCTATACCTCCTCTTGTCTCTCTGAATCCATAACGTAATCTTTATTTCTCTACTTTCTCTTCTTCTCTGTATCTCTCTTTCTCGCTCTCACTCTCTCTATCTATCTCTCTGTTACTTTATGTTCATTTCTCTCAATCTCCCTCCACGTTTGTTTTCTATCTATCTCTATCTCTCCCTCTACCTCTACCTCTCCTTCTCTATCACCTTCTCTCCATCTATCACGCAGGTGATCTACCCTGCAGATGTTTCTCCTTTCTTCGATTGCGCATTAGAAGTTACTACTCTACGCAAAACATTTTTTATTGAATTATTATATTATCGGGAAGATCAATAGTCATGTCAATAGTTATCAATAATTCGCGAGGCTAAAGTAGAATGTAAAAAGGTTCAGATTTTGAAGGGCATGACGATCTTTAGAATTTCTTAAATTTCATTACAAATAAATCTCATGGTGTTTCATGTTGTGTCGATATCTGAAATCAATCCCCTTTTCTTCTCTTCTAGTATTGTCTACACTGTACACCCTCCAGACAAAAAAGATATTGTATTTCAGTCAATAACCCCTTATAGACCCTCTATATCTACCGTTCTCATTTCTCCGTTCGAAATCTGAAATATTTGGTTATCCACACTTTCCCTATGTCTATCTATTGTTTTCCATGTCCCTTTAAACTTTTCGTAACGAGTTTGCGTTAAAATAAATAAATTTTCGTACTGAAAAATCAAATCATAAAGATTGACACTGCACTTTCCTCAACGGAAATGATACAACCGGATGTTGACAGTTCCATGACCAGGATATGCTATGATTTCGTCAAAGGACAACTTTAGTATCCTTTTCCTTCAATGCAGAGAGGAAGAGAAAATTATTGTTTTTTTTTGTGAAACAAATTTTGCACAAGTTTTTTCGGTATTTCTCCACTTGAGAACTGGCAATATCGTGGTTTCGCAGAATAGGATACATATGTGCTATCAATAGCACTAGATGGGTCTCCATGTGTTCAGTGAGAAACTTGTGCACCAACCTAATACTTGAGAAGCGTTTTATATCATTGCATCTTCTACAAATAAATTGCATTCTCAACACTTTCAGTATCTTTTTATCTCTCTATCTCTCTCCCAATCTCTCCATCTATTTCCCTCTCCCTCTCTCCCTCTCTCCCTCCCTCCCTCTCCCTCCCTCCCTCTCTCTCTCTCTCTCTCTCTCTCTCTCTCTCTCTCTCTCTCTCCTTCTTTCTCCCTCTCCCTCTGAACATCTTCATACAATCAAATCTCCGTTTATTTCCACTCAATTTTATAGCCGTGCAGGCCCCTTTGGGATGTTTCTTCACTTGTCCACAGCAATCATCAATGTTTTCACTGTCCATCCCTTCTTCGACCAAGGGTCTTTTCAGCTAATTTGGAATAGTTTTCTGAAAATATGTCTGTCTCTGATAAAATGAAATGCGATGTGCTACGTCTCTCATTTCGCTCTATTGGCGCAGTGCTACTTCATATAGTATTTTTCTTGGAAGTGTTGTTAGTGTAGGTATCCATGGTCGTTGTGTTTAGCAAAATAATACAGTCCTGTCGATATATTCTCCAATTCTCACTTCATTCATTTTGTTTGTATCTTAAAAGTTCATAATAAAGTGCTCGGAACTATCAGCATAAGTGGACTAGAGCTGAATATTCTCACTTCATTAACATTTTATATGCTCTTTCTGGTATTCGTCAACTTTTCGCTTTGTTGGTGATGGCCCTCTCACACCCTCACAAAGGGAAACCAAAATGTGACAATTTTCATAAAATTTTCATTCATTTTATTTCATAATTAGAAAAGAATTATGCAAATTAAGAAAATTCCGAAAATATTTAGCTTATGAAAGTGAAAGCGTCAAAGAGGGAAGAATATAGTAGATAGAAATTACGATGAGATTACTAAAAGTAATGGCTGTTTCGCACTCCAATTTCACTTTAGGGGGATTATCGGTTCGAGAATCTTCTTATTCTCGAAATCCTTAAGACCTGCATGGAGTAAACAAGTAGACTGTAGACAGTCCGACTGTCTTTCTATCGCTCTAGGATATCTTCTTAGTTGCTAGATAGACAAACCGCTCCTTTTTTACTCGTGCAACGCGTCGTGCGCGACTGTGTAGGTAAATAGTCTACACGTAGCGCCACAGGGTTTATTGTTACACCGTCTGCACTCGCTGTGGTGAAAAAAGCTGAGTACAGATTTTAAAAATCCGGAGAATTAACCTATCGGGACTTTTGTGACTCTTCATTATCGTCTAATTTGAATGTAAAATGACCGCTCCTCATCAAAAAAAATCTCTCAAATCTCTCTCACTTACAGTACTCCTAGTCTGTCTGGGTTCACAAGTAATCTGAGATTACAGTGTCCTTGTACTATCAAAAATCGATCTAATATCTATTAGACGCATCTCACGAGTCCTCAGATCTCACTTTACACCCTCTATATTTACTGTTTTCACTTACCCTCAAGGGCCCTTATTAGTAAAAGTACATGGCATAATGTCAGAATAGGGAAACGAGAGGGTCTATAGAATATGTACCTTAAAGGAACCTTCCTCTATTGATGGATATATCGAGTTCCTGACAGTTGTCGCAAGACAACGCACGTACACCACGTAGTAGGAATGAATTAACTCGGAGTTGTTGTGTTCAAATTTAAAATTGCCTATTTGTATATGTTTGTGTACATTTCACATCCATCGACCATCGAAAAGGTTGTATCTTATAGCGGAAGGATTACTTCTAATACCATACCATCTCTGGTAATTTTCTGCACACAATTTGTGCTAATTTTCAAATTACCCTGAAACTGAACCAATGATTAAAGCACGGGTATCGCAAGGAGACCACTAAGTGTGCCCTTCAAAACAGATTAAAGACTGGTTGATTAGGGCAAAAACGTTCCCCGTAAACAATCTGAACATGTAATGGAAAACAGTGAACTATATCAGTCATCGTTTACCCAAATGAACTTTGGGGATATTCAATATAACTATGCACCCCTGATAATATCGATAATCTATGATCTAAATCTTTCTTAATATATTTATTGGCGTAAGCCAGTGTTTGTGCAACATAAATTCACCCAATAATATTATGTTTGAAGACCCTCGAGCTGTTACATGATTAAACAGGCTAGACATAACTGTAGATGATCACATCTCCTCAGAATGTTGCATCGTTGCCCCCACGTCATTCGTGATAGTAACGCACCCCAAATCTCCTGGTTCTCCAGACTAAAATAAAGAGACTAAAATAAAGGAGAATGTCATATTTTCCCTAGCAATGTCTTCTTCTTAAAGATTTCTTATGCACAGTGAGTTATCATCCAAACACTATAGAATCGGGCCCATTACAAAAATAAAAATAGTGGTACAGGTCTTGGATCGCTTCGTCGTTTTCCCTCTTGTTTTCGCATTTCCTCGCTCGTCTCTCGTCTCTCTGTGTAAGATTTTCCAGTAATGTAATAGACCTTCTGCATTAATCCAATACCCATTCTGACCTATCCATAACCCATGACCCACCCATATCCACTAATGGCCCCTCTCACACTTTGCTTTCACATAACCTTTGCAGAACGATACCAAAATAGATCCGAAAACCTCATAAGCCAACACACTCTTTTCTAAAAGCTAAATTGCAAACTCCAGCACCCCAAACAGATTAAAAAATCTATAAAACATTTAATTATTCATTAATATTTCTCAAATACTCCTTCTTTTGTCCTTTACTCGAAAACAATTCAGACAAATTTGTCCTAGTTTTCGCTAGACTCGCTCTATTTTTGATTAAAAACCGAGTTGTGTTGTCCCGAGAATTCGATAGACTATCTATCTATCGTCACCCACGAGTATTATTCTGTCATCAGTATTTAATTGATTCTTGTATAGAATGGGTACATTATTTGTCTGGTTTCTCTTCATTTCGCACACTCTCTCACTGTTCTCTGAAGATGAGAAAGTTTCGCGTAGAAACATTAGAGAAGTTAAAGTGAATGGTCTCTTCAGCGTCCAGTGATCTCTAGTAGGCAGAGAACAGCGAAATAGTGTGTGAAATGACGAAATCGTACAAAGAACAAATTCGTCAGCCGAAATAAGGCTAACCCTTTTGTCTCAGAGCGTTGACCAAAATCACGATTGATTTAGCCGTCATTGAGCTTTTTCCTTTTGATGATCTTGTAGAAAACTCAAAACATCAAGCATGATGATAAATAAATAATCATCTGCCGCTTGCGTAGTCGATATTTTCCATCCATTTTCTGTGATTATTTTGGATATTTCTTATTATTCATAACTTATTTTCATAAACGTTTGAATATTTTATCGTGTGAAATGTCGTCGTCTCATTCGGTAAATCTTCAGGATTCTTCATTTCGACTAAATAGATACCAACAGCGCTTATTTTAACGCCTCAAATTCAGAAATAGACTGTTGTCGTTGTACGAATGAGTGCACACAATATCCTTCCATTTTGGAAAATGGCAGCGGCGTTTTTTACCCATAGGGATTATGTATCTACAGTTAAAAATATGCCCAACAAGGCAATAATCGCCCAAAGGTACCATGCACCAGCACTGTGCTATGACTGGCATCAAAGACATAGCTGGAGAAAAATTTGAACATGTAAATTATGTAAAAACTATTAGCGTGCTGCCAAGAGACGAGTGGATAAGCTTTAGTGGCATAAGCTATATACATAATCCGTCAAATATAATATATCTCCGCAAGCTCTGGGTAATCAAGGAGGAATTTATAAATAAATGTCATAATATCTTTGATGAGGCAGAACTTCCTCATATGACACGACACACCTCCATCAATTTTTCACTAACACTTGCAATTGTTTAATCGTTCTTTTTTATACGTGTATACATAAACAACTATCCTTGCACTCTGGTATATTACGAATTAATTTATTCTTGAATCGACTAATTTTAAAACGTCCGCTCTTTCAATACCTTCTCGTTTTCACAGAAAACGAGAGAATTTTGCTTAACTAATAATGCCAATAATACGAGCTAACTTTTTTTCTTAATGTAACATAATGTTTATCATATCCCTCAATATGGTATTTGGATCTGACTCTTCTGTGATTATCAAAAGTCGCGAAAAGAAGAGAAAAAGAAGAGAGATAGTCTGTGAAATGAGGAGAGTTCTCTCTGCTTTTTTTCAGTGACTCGTTTTTTCTTCTTTTTTTCCTTGTCTCTGGAACAATTCCATCTTCTTCTACTACTTCTTCTACTTCTTTCTAACTTAGCACCAGTAATTTTTCAGCCTCCCTCTTCTTTTACCCAGCAGCAACATCTTTTTCCTCTTCATCTCTTTTTCTCCCTCTCCCTGTCCATCTCCCTCTCCCTCTCCCTGTCCATCTCCCTCTCCCTCTCCCTCTCCCTCTCCCTCTCCCTCTCCCTCTCCCTCTCCCTCTCCCTCTCCCTCTCCCTCTCCCTCTCCCTCTCCCTCTCCCTCTCCCTCTCCCTCTCCCTCTCCCTCTCCCTCTCCCTCTCCCTCTCCCTCTCCCTCTCCCTCTCCCTCTCCCTCTCCCTCTCCCTCTCCCTCTCCCTCTCCCTCTCCCTCTCCCTCTCCCTCTCCCTCTCCCTCTCCCTCTCCCTCTCCCTCTCCCTCTCCCTCTCCCTCTCCCTCTCCCTCTCCCTTTGCCTCTCGAATCCCACTCCGCACGCCCCTTTTGTTCAGTTCATAATCCACTTTGCATCATTAACCCATTCTCTGTCTTATTTCTTTCAATTGCATAAATACATATATTTATCGCGTTAACGATATACTTTCCCTATTATTTAGGAGATAATCATGTATGTCCTTCCGTTCGTCCTTTTCTTTTCATACAATTTTCATTCACAACATCACAGCTCAAGTTTTTTTATTTTTTATTTTTTATTCTATCTTATGCTTTCAATCATAGATATTTCCAATCTATTCATCTGTAGTTTTCAGACCTTTATCGTTCATTCTGATCAAAGACCTTCAATCATCTGCTCTTATAGTAGCCTGTAGTTGTGAAACCTTTAGAGGCTACACGTTAGTTCAATCATAAGACGTTGCGTATAATAGAAATGCCCATTAGTAAATAGTGCATTGTGCGGTACACAACCTTTATAAAAGTACTGAATGGAAATGCGCAACGGAATAATGAGAAACGTACTCACAACAGTCCATTGGTCGCACTCAAAAAAAAAGATAGACTGATCCATTTCCCTATTCCTTCACCGTTTGAATACATTTCTAATACCTGAGGACCAAACCTGTCTGACTTTCGCCGCGCTTTTATATTTCACAAAACACTTTTTTTCTGCGTCAAACGAAGATATACCTACTGCTAATTAAATTAGTATCTATAATTAATAAAAGTACAAGTTTAAATTTGCATGCACTTTGAATGTAAAAACTTTTAGAATATATTATTGGTTGGCTAATAATGTGCTCGATGGTGGGGATTCAAACCTGTTCAACGCAGTTTCGAATACGAGTATCCGTAACGTTTCTAGTACACTCTGAACTAACATGGTTGGTGTTTCAGATGAGTAATCTTTCAAAAGTCAGACTTTTTCCATCTCTCAATGAATAAGCAATGATTGGCATTTTCTCAGAACGCATATTTCTGTCGTATGTGATTCTGCAAATGGCTGTCTAATTGTAATCAGGGCACATGGGTTTGGTGCGAAACAACAATTTAATGCTTTTAAATCTCAATTCGCATATTTATTTTATAGTTTGGTTTATGGGGACTTTTTCTGTCCCAAATAGATACATATTAATTTATTCATTGAGAGTTTGGACTACGTTTCGCCCTCTCGTTTTCAATTTTCAAAATATCTACCCAGGGGGTCCTTGCACTTTTCTCTAGATTCATCTCAAATTCGAAGTATCGTTCGTATTACTTCAATTCCCTTTTCTCATATTATCTGCAAATTAAATTAGTCTTTTCTCTGAAATCTTCTGCTATTCTAATTTAGTATAAAAACTGTATTTTTGTTATTACTGGATAACTTTTACACTGTCTTCTCTAACTACACTATTTTTCAGACAAAAGAGAGTTAGGCTCGTATGGAGTGTTTCAAATTAGTTTTTTTTTCGAGTGTCCTCTTTCAAAAGTCATTCGACCTTGTAATATCCTTTCTTCCTTGTTCTTCTATGTATTAATTTCTTCTCATAAAACTATTTTATCTCCTCGTTTTCATCTTCTTCACTCATTTCTATACGGGTACGTTAACTAGGAATCAGATAGCTATCACATTATCAAGTTTCACTCAGAAATTAAGGGTTGAAAAGTCAGACATATCATAAATGCCGTGGCTGTCAAATGTCGTGTTAGGTAGTCTTTAACTAAAACATGTAAGTCTGGTAGATGAGATCAGCATCTTCTGAGCCCACTGATGATTGGCATGCTCCATGGTCCCTTATTTCAGTATCGAACAGACCGTTGGCTGAAATTTCCGAGCTTTTAAATGAATCTTTATGTCAATTTACCTCTTCGCACTGGACACGCATTAGTCACAAAAAATATGGCATAAATATTATCATGATAATCACTCCTTGCACTTTCATTTTAATGGCAATACTCTTGGGATCGTGTTAGGAAGGGTACAAAACAAGTGATAAATATGCAGATTCACCTTTTGTGTGTTCTATAATCTCCGAGATGGTGAAGAGAGCGTGTAAAACGAGGAGAGTCTGTTCTTTTTCTCATCTTTATCATCTTTCTACCTTTGAACACCTTGATTATCAATTGTATCATAGGGTAGATCTAGTAATTTGTCCTTATTTTTCTTCGTTTCCTTATCGTCTAAACAGTAAAAATGCTCACCTATACCGACATTCTTCATGGTAGTCCCTCCCTCTCCTTCTCTAACTAAGTAAATCTCCAGTTCCAACTCTTCCTCTTCCTCTCCCTCTCCTTTACCTACCTCTCCCTCTCCTTCACCTATTTCTCCCTCTACCTCTCCTCAACTCCTCCCTCTATACTTCCGTATCTCTCCTTCATGACACTTCACTCTATCTCTCCACCCTCTCCATCTCTCCTCCGTTCTCTTCAATAATCGTATTCATTTATCTCCTCTCTAATCAGTTTTCCTTCAGAGAACATGAAACGTAGCATGAACTTTCGACTCTCACTAAACTCCCCTTACATGTCAATGTTGCACCTACTATTTTCCCAAACAACTTTATCGATTTCCTCCCCGATTTCCTATCAATCAATACTATTATACGTCCCCGTTAATTATGCATACTCGTATCTACCATTGTTTGTTTCTGAAATTAATTATTATACTAATTCCAATCTGATTCAGGTGATGAATAATTCCTCAAATTCAGGAATGAATCATAACAATAGTACCTACAGGCCGTTCGGGCTCCATCCACAGGTTATCTTTATACGATGGTCGCTAATTTTAATAGAAATAAACCATAAGAAATATGTGCTCATTGAATAGGGATTAGTAAATCAAAATTAGCTTTTATTACATAAGTGACTCTAACTTAACCCTAAACATATAGGTGTTCTTCATCGTCATGCATTTGGCGATCACAATGACCCTCGCTGTCGCTGGTAATCTCCTTCTCGTATTCGCCATTGTTCGAGGAAACAAAGTCGCCCGACGAAGGCTGTCGCCTGTCCAAGTAAGTTCATGACTTAAGCTGCCTTAAGGTAGTCTTCGTTAGGGCTAAATTGTTCGTTAGACATTCATCATGTCACGCTTTTTTGCTGTCTTCATGAATTCTTTATTGAATTCTGACCATATCTCATTCTGGATTTCATATTTGATGAAATCCTAAATGTCAACTGTATTACTTGATCATCGAACAGCGATCTATGTGAAGGGTTAAAGGCACACCCCCAGCTAATTTGAAACTCACCGCTCTTTCCACGCTCCCTCGCTTTCTTTGTCTACGAGATAGCATTGCCAGAGTGCAGAGTAAAATTAGTTCGAGTTGTGACTTTAATAGAAACAGCTTATGAAAGTCACTATCTCTCACTGAGCGAATTCTCACATTTAGAACGCTTCCTTGTTTTTTCTAAAAAAATTACTCAAAGTACTGTACAACTGTAGGATAGATGGTATCTGTAGAGTATCCAGTTCGTTGAAGAGTACTGATTTTGAAAAGACATAATTTTGAAAGCACGTGGCCTCATCGCAGTAATAGTATCCAACATCCTTGTTGTGAGACGTTCCTATATCATATTGTGTCTTCTTCTTCTCCTTCACCCGCTGTAGTTGTTCATTCCCTTCCACCTGTCAGAAACCTCATCAAAACCGAAAGAGACCCATATTCATCTATTAGGCTCTCGTGCAAAACACAGAAGGAGTGGAATGGGTTAGACAGTCTGCACAAGAGGTTCCTATTGTTCCTACTAGTGATAAGTCTTGGAAGTGGTCAACCTTTGATCGCTAAAACTAATTGTGTTACGGCCATGGAATTGAGGCTTCAAACTTTGAGCGAAATTGTGACATGAAACTAACGGAGAATATTTGACACTCGATAATTTTATTGTATCCAACCTATATTTTTTTGAGTGTAGTTTGGTCATACCCCCGTATCCTCAGTCTACACCAAATATTTTGCATTCTTAATCAGGAAGTTATCATTAATTTAGTGTTTATCAAAAGGAACTCATGATTATCGCTTTAGTGCTTAATGGAAAGTAGAATGGATGTCCATTATGTCTGATAAGCAAATCGCCTACACTTAAAGGAAGAGTAAATATTGCTATTTTAGGTGCCTAATGTACCGAATTCCGGGAAATTTGCTCATGAGTGTATTTAATGCCTGTCACTTCCGAGGTGACCATGACTAGATAGAGTCATAATATGAGTAATCATAATATCACTCTGACCGTAGCTTAATGCGTGCCAAAGTAGCTTAAAGGGATACCCCAGGCTTAGAGGAGGCTAAGGGGGGGGGTAGGAGAAAGACTGCGTAGGAGGGGTTGAAAAGAAAAACAAGAGACAGAGTGAAAGACGAGACTAACTCGGAGAGAAGAAAAAACGATGAGCTAGTCAGTGGGATACTTGTAGAAAACACTCTATTACGAGTAGTGAAGGGGGCATGGATGATGAACACTTGAAGAATAGAAGAAGCACATGGTTCAACTTATCCTCTGTTTGGAAGTAGCGAAAACGAAATGGGCGAGAGAGTGTGTGAAACGAGGAGGGTGGATACCTCGAGTTAGCACTTCTCAAAGGAATCATGCATGCTAATGCGATGAGAGCACTTCGTTCGTCCAGATATGTTTGTCCGTATTAAAACTCAGTTATAGCAATCATTTAGCGGACTCTTCGTCCACACTTTTTTCATTCCGAATATTAAGAGGCCTGTTCCCTAAGACTCGATCATACTGACCACCCCCCGGACGTGTGAGCTAGCAATGAGAACTGGGGCTTCATACTTGGGTGTTAGGAGTGTCACCGGCCCTTATTACACAAAACAGCAAAAATTTCCTGTTTGTGCCCTCAGGCTATTAGAAAAAATAATTTAAGTGCGAAAACTTTTAAAAATCATAATTTCTCAAATTGGTCATAATTTCTCATGGTGAAAAAATATGAATATTCGAAAATTAACGATTTTCATATTGATTATGTACATTGCATAGTACTTAGACAGAGTGTTACAGAAAGCAAGTTGGAAACTGATTCAAACACAATTCTGATTTTTCGCACGCAATCAGAATGAGAATTTTCGAAAAATTGGTTGAAAGGAGAGATCAGCCATTGAGCATTGGCTGAATATTATTCACATCATTAGTACTTCACAATAAGCCCCATAAATGAAAACATTTCAAACTTGAGAAATTTTGAAATTTTCGGACCATGACTATGGAAATCGAAATTTTCAAATTGATTCAAGTGATTGGCTTCTTGTGCCATTTTACTCGTCTCAACTCGAAACTTTGAGTAGACCACAATTCCGCACCAATCGTTTGCCAATCGTTTGGAAAATAAAACATTTGTTCGGAAATTCGAAAGTTCAGAAGTTCGAGCGAAAAATTCGACAAAATGGTCGATCGGGAAGAACCCAGTTTTAAGTGAAATCAATGCAGAATTGCTTAGGCTACAATACCTGGTCGGAAATTTTGGGAGCAAACTACAGCAAGCATGATTTGTCCGAAAAAAAACCAAAATTTTGAGTCAAAAAAGTGGTTTAGGAATCAACGCACATTCGATGTTAATTGCGAATTAGCAAGCTCTGTGCACCCTAGACGCACCGCAAATGATATTTAGACTTCATCTCAACAATTTGAAAAATTATGATTTTTTAAGTTTTTTTTGCAAATTATCTTTTCTAATAGCCTGAGGGCAAAAACAGGAAATTTCAGCCGTTTTGTGTAATAAGGGCCGGGGACGCTCCTAACACCCAAGTATGGAGCCCCAGTTCTCATTGCTAGCGCACGCGTCCGGGGGGTGGTCGAGTCTTAACGGCCATCTCTCTTAATCGAGGAAAAATATGGTTGAACTTAGCAATGTTTTATCCTAGACTAATTAGCCGAACCAATCATTGCTGCAAGTCATTCTCTGCAACTTCTTTGAGTGCATGTCAACCTCAGATATTGCCCACAATTTCCGTCGTATGCACACAATCTTTTGGGAAGAACAACACGCATGCTCATACTCCACTGTTTTCAAAAACTTTGTATTCTTGACTCTTGAAACATACATAAATATAGATTTTACCACTCACTAACAATAGTCATATGCCACAGTATTCTGGTTCAAGCCATTTTGTTTCCATAGCCAGACAAGCGAAAGACGATTGCATTTGAGAGAGTTTCTATGTTGAGCGGTCGTTTTGGCTTTCACAGTCTATAGAACATTGTGATGCGCAACACAACGCTGTAGGGAACATGTGTCATGTTTATACGAATCTCAAGGGAGATATACAATGGATGTCCATTTGACGGACTGACGAAGAACTTCAAAAGATGAGAAGGGACCATGGGGATGGACTTATTTTGTGTTCGATTCATGTGGAATTTGTATCGATGATTGAAATAAATGCGGAAAAGGGTTAATGAAAAGCTGATATACTTTACAAAAACTGTGAAATTTATTTGAAATAGAACGTTTGTGCTTTCTCAAAACTGTCCGCATAGTGTAGAATGTTCTTGCATGTCCGAACTTTAACGTTGATTCGAAGAAAAGGATGAAATAGTATATGAAATGAGGAAGCCCTTTGGTGAGTGTGTCACGCTCATTTTAAAACATAACTCGCATGAGCGGGTTCTGGAGATAAAAAAGTAATTTCTTTTCGTTTCCTTGTCTATTGACTAGGGAATGACACGTAAATTGTATGAAAATACGGCGAGTGACCCACATAGCGATAATCGGCATGCTCAACTTAGTTAGAATCAAATTTAAGTTGCTATTGATCGATTTCGTAAATGCGAAACCCGTCATAAATCCCCTCGCACAATAAAAAAGTATTCTATATGTGAAAGGTAAACCATCACTTCCAACGAGTCGGGCATAGTGATAATAACCATTACTTTTTCACACGAGTTCGTTTGAATTTCGATGCCTAAATGAATTATTCCTCCTCTTTGAAACGCAAACTTCATGCCTAATCGTAGTCATTCATTGAATTACATACAAACGAGTCGAGTTGAAAGATAAATAGCGATTATGCATAAAAGAATAAATAAATAGCTGGGAGGCAACGTGTCCACTCCTAGGGAAACGTGCGATAAAGATGGAAGGTAATGGAAGGTAAAAGTAGTGGTTATGCGGTAGTAAACGATTCGTAATACCAATTAGGTCTGCAGAGTAAGCCATTGGTATAGTAAAATGCCCAAAACTTGGCTTGTAAATATTTTGGTGGCTTTCAATTCTAACCAAAGGGAAACCAATCTGCAGTTGAACGTATCTACTTATACTGTATCCACAGAACATTTCTTGTTTTCACAGATCGGCCAGAGGGCATAATAAATATATATAAAAACACAGTTTATGTGTTCAACGATAATTCTGGTCTGGTCTGCTGAAAAAATGAGAAACATATGAGGAAGTAGATTTTCTTCTCAATTTAATGGTCTACTACATCGATAGCAAATAGTCTGCGTTAACTCTCCCGAGAATCCCATAATATATTTGAAGTGTAAACTTCCGTGAAATGCCCTTCCATGCCATATCCCCCGCAATAAGGCATCAGAGTTCCACACATTTACATAAATAAAAGAAACTTATGCTTAATAGTAGTTTGTAGTTTGATCTCCATGAAGAAATTGATAATCTTTCAGTTATTGTTACTACACACGTGTACTGCTGACGTGCTCTTCGCTCTTTTCTCACTCGGAACGGAAATTCGATTGGTATGTCAAACAATAGACAAGCACCTCTTTATTCCTCGTTTTTTGTCTCAAACTCTCGTGATTATTCTCTTTCACTATTTCTTCAAATCTATTTTATTCTATCTCATCTCTTTATCTTCGTTTCTCGCCGTCTCTCTATATATTCTCAGTCTTTCTCTCTCTCTCCCTGTGGTTCTGAGTATATACTTCTCTTATACTTTCAAAGTCCTCTTCCTTATTGTTTCTAGTCTTCATCCCCTCTCACTTCAAACATTCTATCCAACCCTCTTCTGCAGGTCCTTGAAGGAAGTAGACAAGGAACGTGGGAAAAAAACCTTACTCGCACACCACTGAAACACTTTATTGCAAGACTTTTGCAGAAAAGAAATACCATATTATTTTATGGCACATATACTAAGAATCTTCATATCATTACCGAGTAGCGATGAGTATACGACCCTTTAAGGGCATACGATTTTAAGTGTTTGAAATTCAATTATCGATTAATTCCAGTTATTCGACTACCCGAAGTTTCCGGGACCAGACTCCCTGTGTCGTGCCGTTCACTACGTTCAGATGGTTCCACTGTACGCGTCGCCGTTCCTGCTAGTTGCCATATCGGCCGATCGATATCAGGTACGCTACCGTACACCACTCTTCCGCTCGGGAAACACTTAAACCTTCAAAGACAGCTGTAGATCATTGTTTCTGCCTTCGTGATTGTTGATATGGTGCATAAATTTCGGTGTTGACATGTGATTCGAAATCCGATTAGTGGACTCGATTAAGGGAACATGAAAATCATGAAGGGGAATAGATCAACGTCAGTTTTTATTGTTCGTTTCCAAGTTCAATACCATTACCATGAACACAAAATAAGACGCATGAAGTGGATATTGTATCTGAAGGACTCAATATTATGTACCACTGCACCTAGCGTCCAAAACACAAAACATGGCCACACGCATAATTACCATCCCTAGTCGTACTTGTCGTACTTGCCCAAACATAATCAGCATCGTTCCACGTCATGGCCATATTTTCGTAACGGGATTTTCCCCGTTGATGAGCTCGATGTTGGACAACGAGATGGTCTCAACAAATTAGGGCTGATCATGTCGTAAATAAGCCTAGTTCACTGCACTGTAGCGATGAACGCTAGTCCAATTCCCTTTGAAATTTTTTTTCAAACTACCAACGAAAAACATTTTTATGCATGGAAATAGTTTTGGCACTGTGCCAATTTCAATAATTAAGTTACCTCACGAAGAAGTCTTCGAACACACTCACGCATAAAACACGAAGGCGTTCAGGAAACAATGGGGGAAATGAAGGAGTAATTTAATGCTTGAGTTATCTTGACGGATCGTATTTGTAGTAGAAAATTCTCGAATTACAAAATAAATAGCCTCAAGTCAAACAGAATAAGATCAACGTACATGAGTCATATATGAACAATTGTGGGTGGTTTTCCCGACTGGTTATTAAAAATAAAAGGACCAAAATACGTGCCTTTGATACCAAACGAATATGTTTCAGGCAATATACATATGTTTTTCCCGTAAAGGAACTTCTAATAATTAGGGGATTTGCTATGAAAAATATATTTAATTGATTGAATTGCATATTTTATGTTCTGTTCACAAGTGACAAAACCAAAAAAGAAAAATTTAAAAAAAAGAAAATTTCCTCTTTTTTACACATTATCTTGCAATTTTTACGTTCCCTTTATCTTATTTTCGCTAAGGTTGAACACAATGAAAACTGAAATAACGAAAAATATAATTTAAAAAATAATCAATAATTAAAATAATTAAATAATAATTAAGGCAATCTGTCGTCCACTCGATAACTTCCGACAGTCCCGATATCGTCGACCCAATTGTCTGGCGGCCATAGCCTGGACTCTATCTCTTCTCTTCTCTATACCACAATTGTTCGTTTGGAGACTCAAGACTGTGTATGTTTGCAAAATTTTTTATTTCCTTTTTTTCATGAAGCTTGACACTCCGTACAAACGTGACTGGTGTACGGACTATTGACCAAGTCTCTTCCCAAATTAGTGACGTCACCTTTGTCAAAATGTTATGTGATACATTGGAATTGATTCTGACAATGAGGAAATGCCAAAATAGATATTCAAACATATTATGTTTATTTGGTATCGGGACAGATCGATATAGAATGTGTTGATCTATATGAACATTTGCTTCATTTTACAGCTCATTCGAGAACGAAATAAGCGATTAGGATGCATTCATCTTTTCTTCTCATTTAGTTGCTTGTTTGTTTACCAAACCTTGCTATTTCTAGTTTTTCTCACTCTTCTCATTTTATTAGAAAAATATTATGCAAAAGAAATGTAACACATAGAGAATAAAAATAAAATATAATAAAAAATAATTCGCAAATATTCAAAAAATCAGTTCCAGAGTGGATAAAGAAGGACTGGGCAGAGACTACGTTCATTGTGGAACCATGTACGGTCATCAGTCCACGTACTTCAAGGTTTGTATCTTCTTATGAATACTCATTATTCAACATATCTGTATATCATATAGGGGGGAGGGGGACATGGGGAATCTTGTTATCAACAAGATCTTTCCTTCGATCTCGGGGAGATACTGAAGAACTACATATAAACAAACATTTGTTGAATTGCCAATATCGCACAAAGGAAAAACAGTTACAGTTTACAGTTTGTGCAAAACATGATGAATTGGCAAAGAAAAAAGAATGAAGAATAAAAATGTATTGATGTATAATGATAATGTAGATGCACAATAGATGGATAAATGTGTAAATGTAAAATTATTACTGCAAAACATTTCAGACAGCTTACATTCTTCTCTTCAATTCACTCGCATGGCTTCTACCTTCGTTCCTCGCTGCCTTCTTCTATTATAAAGTAATTTTAACAATTATTTAAATATTTTTAATATCAAAAACATCAGTCAATTTTCAATTTCATTTTTTTCAGTATTTCAATTCATCACGGTTTGAATTATAATAATTCATTAACTAATTAAGGTGTGCAAAGCAGTGTGGATGTCTCATCGTCCAGATAAGAAATACATCAAATGTGAAGAAAAGAACAAGTAAGCATTTTTTTACAAAATTTAAAAAAATGGTTTTAAAAAGCCATAGACGTCACAATATCCGTTCTTGGTTCGTTTTCGTGGTTAAAAACAATCATAATTGCTCTTGTTTTGATTGGTTTTGCGGAAAATGTGCTGTATCTCTATGTCGTCTGGAAATATGGGTTTTTTTTCTATAGAGAGTGGCATTCTCTGATTATACCCTCGGGGAAAATTTCAATACCGAGAATAGGTCTACTGGGGGAACGTTAGAACTTCAAATAGATCTTTGTATGAACATGCAAACATCGATAGAACTGGCTTATTGTTTCCAGGAAAAAAAACAGACTAAAGTACCGTATACTGTTATCACCGTAACCCCCATTACAGTATCCAGACGCAAACTTACATCGACAAGTTGCGGGAACGATCGTGCGGATATCGAAGACAAAACAGCGAATTCGACAGGTATAAATTTGAAATTTGAATCTGTTGCAATAATGAAAGTTAAAATCGTAAAATGTCCAAATGAAGAATGCAAAACTAACAAGACATTTTAAACGGTATTATAATAGAATTGGGCAATATACGAAGCAAATTGTAAAATAGAAAATCTAAAAGTATTCGAAAATCAATAATTTACAGGAAACGAACACAAACTGTTCGATTGACACTGACCATAATCGCTTGCAATTTCTTCCTCTGGGCTCCCTTCTGCATCACGAACGTCCTCCAAGCAGTCTTCCCACAAATGATCAGTAAGTTGCTACCGTAACCGTTATTCTCCCAGGAGTCCATATATCCACCGTAACCTGGTTAGACCGTATTCTCGATCTCTACCGTAACCCAGAAAGCTCTACCGTAACCTGAACCTTAATCTGGTATTCTTTACATTAACCCTTATTCAGGCAACAAGGCCATCATCTTCTTCGTAATCTTTGGCAATCTCAATTCGTGCGTCAACCCATGGATATACATTCTGTTCAATCGAAAACACGTCGTGCGCGCCTTCTGTGGGAGAATTTGGACAGGTAAGAACGACTTGAGCGCACTCGACACATCATCCACTACACCATATTACTTTTGTTCTTTGGTCTTTGATCTTTGGACTTTGTTCGACACATAATCCACTCACATCTATAATAACCAATCCTTCCGTAGTGTCCTTGTTGTTTTCTCTAACAGAACTCATCTAGATGGAACTTTCTCCAAGTGTAGTGTGACCACTACCACGAAGGTACTGTAGCCGCCTTTTGTTTTTGAAGAGTGTGTGCATTGCGCGTGTGAAGTGGTGTGATTACTGTAGACGACTTTTTCCAATTCTCATAGTTCAGCATATCTTGATTCGCTTGTTTTAATACAGTTTTGAAATTATTTGATAATTAAAGTAATTACAGTAATCTTGTAGTAGCTTTCGTGGTGAGACCAATCGAATGGCCGTATAATGGTCGATTGATATATTGATAGCTGATGTCTGACTACCGTATCCTATAACTTACAGTAACCCTCCACTTTCAGGATGTCCTCGGTCCGAGACGGAATATGCCCAATCGACGGCGCATCGCACGACGATGGCGTCGTGTCTTGTCACGACAAGGAACGGCAAGTCTTCGCTCTCGGATAAGGTACTGTAGTACAGTCGGGTCAGCTAATGAAGATCGGTAGGACAAACCAATGATGTATCTAGAATAAGCACTATTCTTTTCATGAAAACATTATATAGTGAGGACGTATGATAATCTAGCTGCTAAAATAGAGCCTAGAAAAATGAGCAAAAGATTCTGACCACTGAGCGGATCGAACGCCCAACCTTTCGATCTGGAGTCGAACGCGCTACCATTGCGCCAAGCAGTCATGTTGGTTGAAATTGTTGCGTGTCTACATCAGCTCCCATTCTCTCTCACACTCTCTCGAGGTCACACTCGATGCCAGAGCAAACCCCTTATCTTGCCAATCATCTATCACCGCTCTATCTAGAGTGTGCATTCTTCTATAATCAATCAATAGGGAGAAAATGAGACGCTTCCCTTTCCTACGATAATCAATCGTAATGTACAATAATTAATCGATAAAAAATATATTTTAAAATCTATACCAATCAATTATTTCAGGGACAAGTCAAATTCTCCGACGAAGATGCCTCTCCAACGTTGTCTCACGGATCGACCAAATCTCGCAATGGATACATTTCCCTACAATTATCAGACGGCAGTAACAGCCATCACGGCCAATTTCGTGAAAGCTTCTAACACCGTACCATGCCCGACGGTACCAACACGAAAACCCTCGCCCAACGATTACGGTGGCACCGAAGCTACCGCCACAGTACCGGTCACACTTCGACAGTTCTCAAACGATGATTACGGTAGCGGAACCAGTACGGAATCGATCGATGACTCATACGACGCTACCGTAACCACAGGTCGTATTTACTCCGATCCGGGTCCCGCCCAAAGTATCCGTGATCTACTACTCGCCAGACATCCTCCGTATAGTCCAAATATCGATTGGTCACTCGAATCTACCATAGTCTAAAGCACCATCCTGTCAAAACTGGTATACTACTCTGCCACTGAGTATTCAACACATTCCTCTAATCGATCGATACTCACCTCACATTCACGATGTCATCAATCTACGAGTATTATTGTTATGCACACAGTTTCAATGTGTACCAAATCTTCTTGGCATTTTGCCAAGTCATATTCATATTTGCGATAAATCCTATTGAATCTAGCTTTATCGTGCGAGCTACCAATCAATAAACAGAGAATGCACAAAACAGGCAAACACAAATGGGGAAAACAGCAAAGGCGAAACAGGAATAATCAATATATATCGTACATGGTACTAGATGAATGAATGGGCGAATTTGGTTATTACGAAACATTATTAGATTGTTTATTGATTAAAGTAGCAATGGAATAACTCTAGACCGCGTAGAGTGGGATGAGAATAGTGAGGTTGATAATGGGGTCGGATTGGGGTCAGAGATGAGGTTACAAAAAAGGGGGCGGAGCTTATTCATTTTCCAAACTTGAACTTGATCGGAGCACGGGCTTGTCCGCCTTTGTTCAATATGGTCTGTTGTTCATTCTTCGTCAACGCCTCTCGTTCTTTGGTCAACGCCACCCTCTCACGCTCTAGTTGCGACTTCTGAGCCAGCATCGCTAGACGTTCGTCATTCTGAAAGAGAAATCATGACTGCGACACAATCGAACGACCCGATTGGACTACTACTCGAGACTACGGTACAACGCTTTCATCGCTCACTCTCGAAAAACGATGTCATTAGGCAAAATATAGAACTACAGTAATCCGTCAAGCGCGCTCGACTTTTTCCGTGTAGGAGTTCGTCAAGCACTGGACTACTGTAGTCGAGGGTAGTCATTATCGATTAGTCGAGAGTGAAAGATGTTCAATGATGATTAAGGTATTGGTATTGGATCAAGCTTTGAGGCAAACCTGTATATGTATCATACATACGTTTCAGAAACATTTGAGGCCTCGAAACAAACAAACAAACCAATATTGAGAGTTCATGTGCGGATTACGGTAACTCAACCGAGGTTACGGTAATTCGGTCCGAACGTAGAAGGTATTGATTGCAAGAATGCATGTTCCAGGGTGTGTCGGCTGACCTATATATAGCCCTCCTGCACTTGGCTGCTTAGGATATAATTTCGGATTACGGTAAGTGAGAGATATGCGCAATACAAACGGATTACGATGGAAAATGAGACTACGGTAATGAGACATGTACAATTATTGAATGAAAGCAAGGATCAAAGAATAATATTAGACAATGGGGCGTATTTCAAAGTAAATACAAATAATAATGAAATATTAAACTTACAAATTTCCTTTCACTATCCATCAGTCCACGTACTTCAAGGTTTGTATCTTCTTATAAATACTCATTATTCAACATATCAGTATATCATATTTAGGGGGAGGGGGGACATGGGGAATCTTGTTATCAACAAGATCTTTCCTTCGATCTCGGGGAGATACTGAAGAACTACATATAAACAAACATTTGTTGAATTGCCAATATCGCACAAAGGAAAAACAGTTACAGTTTACAGTTTGTGCAAAACATGATGAATTGGCAAAGAAAAAAGAATGAAGAATAAAAATGTATTGATGTATAATGATAATGTAGATGCACAATAGATGGATAAATGTGTAAATGTAAAATTATTACTGCAAAACATTTCAGACAGCTTACATTCTTCTCTTCAATTCACTCGCATGGCTTCTACCTTCGTTCCTCGCTGCCTTCTTCTATTATAAAGTAATTTTAACAATTATTTAAATATTTTTAATATCAAAAACATCAGTCAATTTTCAATTTCATTTTTTTCAGTATTTCAATTCATCACGGTTTGAATTATAATAATTCATTAACTAATTAAGGTGTGCAAAGCAGTGTGGATGTCTCATCGTCCAGATAAGAAATACATCAAATGTGAAGAAAAGAACAAGTAAGCATTTTTTTACAAAATTTAAAAAAATGGTTTTAAAAAGCCATAGACGTCACAATATCCGTTCTTGGTTCGTTTTCGTGGTTAAAAACAATCATAATTGCTCTTGTTTTGATTGGTTTTGCGGAAAATGTGCTGTATCTCTATGTCGTCTGGAAATATGGGTTTTTTTTCTATAGAGAGTGGCATTCTCTGATTATACCCTCGGGGAAAATTTCAATACCGAGAATAGGTCTACTGGGGGAACGTTAGAACTTCAAATAGATCTTTGTATGAACATGCAAACATCGATAGAACTGGCTTATTGTTTCCAGGAAAAAAAACAGACTAAAGTACCGTATACTGTTATCACCGTAACCCCCATTACAGTATCCAGACGCAAACTTACATCGACAAGTTGCGGGAACGATCGTGCGGATATCGAAGACAAAACAGCGAATTCGACAGGTATAAATTTGAAATTTGAATCTGTTGCAATAATGAAAGTTAAAATCGTAAAATGTCCAAATGAAGAATGCAAAACTAACAAGACATTTTAAACGGTATTATAATAGAATTGGGCAATATACGAAGCAAATTGTAAAATAGAAAATCTAAAAGTATTCGAAAATCAATAATTTACAGGAAACGAACACAAACTGTTCGATTGACACTGACCATAATCGCTTGCAATTTCTTCCTCTGGGCTCCCTTCTGCATCACGAACGTCCTCCAAGCAGTCTTCCCACAAATGATCAGTAAGTTGCTACCGTAACCGTTATTCTCCCAGGAGTCCATATATCCACCGTAACCTGGTTAGACCGTATTCTCGATCTCTACCGTAACCCAGAAAGCTCTACCGTAACCTGAACCTTAATCTGGTATTCTTTACATTAACCCTTATTCAGGCAACAAGGCCATCATCTTCTTCGTAATCTTTGGCAATCTCAATTCGTGCGTCAACCCATGGATATACATTCTGTTCAATCGAAAACACGTCGTGCGCGCCTTCTGTGGGAGAATTTGGACAGGTAAGAACGACTTGAGCGCACTCGACACATCATCCACTACACCATATTACTTTTGTTCTTTGGTCTTTGATCTTTGGACTTTGTTCGACACATAATCCACTCACATCTATAATAACCAATCCTTCCGTAGTGTCCTTGTTGTTTTCTCTAACAGAACTCATCTAGATGGAACTTTCTCCAAGTGTAGTGTGACCACTACCACGAAGGTACTGTAGCCGCCTTTTGTTTTTGAAGAGTGTGTGCATTGCGCGTGTGAAGTGGTGTGATTACTGTAGACGACTTTTTCCAATTCTCATAGTTCAGCATATCTTGATTCGCTTGTTTTAATACAGTTTTGAAATTATTTGATAATTAAAGTAATTACAGTAATCTTGTAGTAGCTTTCGTGGTGAGACCAATCGAATGGCCGTATAATGGTCGATTGATATATTGATAGCTGATGTCTGACTACCGTATCCTATAACTTACAGTAACCCTCCACTTTCAGGATGTCCTCGGTCCGAGACGGAATATGCCCAATCGACGGCGCATCGCACGACGATGGCGTCGTGTCTTGTCACGACAAGGAACGGCAAGTCTTCGCTCTCGGATAAGGTACTGTAGTACAGTCGGGTCAGCTAATGAAGATCGGTAGGACAAACCAATGATGTATCTAGAATAAGCACTATTCTTTTCATGAAAACATTATATAGTGAGGACGTATGATAATCTAGCTGCTAAAATAGAGCCTAGAAAAATGAGCAAAAGATTCTGACCACTGAGCGGATCGAACGCCCAACCTTTCGATCTGGAGTCGAACGCGCTACCATTGCGCCAAGCAGTCATGTTGGTTGAAATTGTTGCGTGTCTACATCAGCTCCCATTCTCTCTCACACTCTCTCGAGGTCACACTCGATGCCAGAGCAAACCCCTTATCTTGCCAATCATCTATCACCGCTCTATCTAGAGTGTGCATTCTTCTATAATCAATCAATAGGGAGAAAATGAGACGCTTCCCTTTCCTACGATAATCAATCGTAATGTACAATAATTAATCGATAAAAAATATATTTTAAAATCTATACCAATCAATTATTTCAGGGACAAGTCAAATTCTCCGACGAAGATGCCTCTCCAACGTTGTCTCACGGATCGACCAAATCTCGCAATGGATACATTTCCCTACAATTATCAGACGGCAGTAACAGCCATCACGGCCAATTTCGTGAAAGCTTCTAACACCGTACCATGCCCGACGGTACCAACACGAAAACCCTCGCCCAACGATTACGGTGGCACCGAAGCTACCGCCACAGTACCGGTCACACTTCGACAGTTCTCAAACGATGATTACGGTAGCGGAACCAGTACGGAATCGATCGATGACTCATACGACGCTACCGTAACCACAGGTCGTATTTACTCCGATCCGGGTCCCGCCCAAAGTATCCGTGATCTACTACTCGCCAGACATCCTCCGTATAGTCCAAATATCGATTGGTCACTCGAATCTACCATAGTCTAAAGCACCATCCTGTCAAAACTGGTATACTACTCTGCCACTGAGTATTCAACACATTCCTCTAATCGATCGATACTCACCTCACATTCACGATGTCATCAATCTACGAGTATTATTGTTATGCACACAGTTTCAATGTGTACCAAATCTTCTTGGCATTTTGCCAAGTCATATTCATATTTGCGATAAATCCTATTGAATCTAGCTTTATCGTGCGAGCTACCAATCAATAAACAGAGAATGCACAAAACAGGCAAACACAAATGGGGAAAACAGCAAAGGCGAAACAGGAATAATCAATATATATCGTACATGGTACTAGATGAATGAATGGGCGAATTTGGTTATTACGAAACATTATTAGATTGTTTATTGATTAAAGTAGCAATGGAATAACTCTAGACCGCGTAGAGTGGGATGAGAATAGTGAGGTTGATAATGGGGTCGGATTGGGGTCAGAGATGAGGTTACAAAAAAGGGGGCGGAGCTTATTCATTTTCCAAACTTGAACTTGATCGGAGCACGGGCTTGTCCGCCTTTGTTCAATATGGTCTGTTGTTCATTCTTCGTCAACGCCTCTCGTTCTTTGGTCAACGCCACCCTCTCACGCTCTAGTTGCGACTTCTGAGCCAGCATCGCTAGACGTTCGTCATTCTGAAAGAGAAATCATGACTGCGACACAATCGAACGACCCGATTGGACTACTACTCGAGACTACGGTACAACGCTTTCATCGCTCACTCTCGAAAAACGATGTCATTAGGCAAAATATAGAACTACAGTAATCCGTCAAGCGCGCTCGACTTTTTCCGTGTAGGAGTTCGTCAAGCACTGGACTACTGTAGTCGAGGGTAGTCATTATCGATTAGTCGAGAGTGAAAGATGTTCAATGATGATTAAGGTATTGGTATTGGATCAAGCTTTGAGGCAAACCTGTATATGTATCATACATACGTTTCAGAAACATTTGAGGCCTCGAAACAAACAAACAAACCAATATTGAGAGTTCATGTGCGGATTACGGTAACTCAACCGAGGTTACGGTAATTCGGTCCGAACGTAGAAGGTATTGATTGCAAGAATGCATGTTCCAGGGTGTGTCGGCTGACCTATATATAGCCCTCCTGCACTTGGCTGCTTAGGATATAATTTCGGATTACGGTAAGTGAGAGATATGCGCAATACAAACGGATTACGATGGAAAATGAGACTACGGTAATGAGACATGTACAATTATTGAATGAAAGCAAGGATCAAAGAATAATATTAGACAATGGGGCGTATTTCAAAGTAAATACAAATAATAATGAAATATTAAACTTACAAATTTCCTTTCACTATCCATCAGTCCACGTACTTCAAGGTTTGTATCTTCTTATAAATACTCATTATTCAACATATCAGTATATCATATTTAGGGGGAGGGGGGACATGGGGAATCTTGTTATCAACAAGATCTTTCCTTCGATCTCGGGGAGATACTGAAGAACTACATATAAACAAACATTTGTTGAATTGCCAATATCGCACAAAGGAAAAACAGTTACAGTTTACAGTTTGTGCAAAACATGATGAATTGGCAAAGAAAAAAGAATGAAGAATAAAAATGTATTGATGTATAATGATAATGTAGATGCACAATAGATGGATAAATGTGTAAATGTAAAATTATTACTGCAAAACATTTCAGACAGCTTACATTCTTCTCTTCAATTCACTCGCATGGCTTCTACCTTCGTTCCTCGCTGCCTTCTTCTATTATAAAGTAATTTTAACAATTATTTAAATATTTTTAATATCAAAAACATCAGTCAATTTTCAATTTCATTTTTTTCAGTATTTCAATTCATCACGGTTTGAATTATAATAATTCATTAACTAATTAAGGTGTGCAAAGCAGTGTGGATGTCTCATCGTCCAGATAAGAAATACATCAAATGTGAAGAAAAGAACAAGTAAGCATTTTTTTACAAAATTTAAAAAAATGGTTTTAAAAAGCCATAGACGTCACAATATCCGTTCTTGGTTCGTTTTCGTGGTTAAAAACAATCATAATTGCTCTTGTTTTGATTGGTTTTGCGGAAAATGTGCTGTATCTCTATGTCGTCTGGAAATATGGGTTTTTTTTCTATAGAGAGTGGCATTCTCTGATTATACCCTCGGGGAAAATTTCAATACCGAGAATAGGTCTACTGGGGGAACGTTAGAACTTCAAATAGATCTTTGTATGAACATGCAAACATCGATAGAACTGGCTTATTGTTTCCAGGAAAAAAAACAGACTAAAGTACCGTATACTGTTATCACCGTAACCCCCATTACAGTATCCAGACGCAAACTTACATCGACAAGTTGCGGGAACGATCGTGCGGATATCGAAGACAAAACAGCGAATTCGACAGGTATAAATTTGAAATTTGAATCTGTTGCAATAATGAAAGTTAAAATCGTAAAATGTCCAAATGAAGAATGCAAAACTAACAAGACATTTTAAACGGTATTATAATAGAATTGGGCAATATACGAAGCAAATTGTAAAATAGAAAATCTAAAAGTATTCGAAAATCAATAATTTACAGGAAACGAACACAAACTGTTCGATTGACACTGACCATAATCGCTTGCAATTTCTTCCTCTGGGCTCCCTTCTGCATCACGAACGTCCTCCAAGCAGTCTTCCCACAAATGATCAGTAAGTTGCTACCGTAACCGTTATTCTCCCAGGAGTCCATATATCCACCGTAACCTGGTTAGACCGTATTCTCGATCTCTACCGTAACCCAGAAAGCTCTACCGTAACCTGAACCTTAATCTGGTATTCTTTACATTAACCCTTATTCAGGCAACAAGGCCATCATCTTCTTCGTAATCTTTGGCAATCTCAATTCGTGCGTCAACCCATGGATATACATTCTGTTCAATCGAAAACACGTCGTGCGCGCCTTCTGTGGGAGAATTTGGACAGGTAAGAACGACTTGAGCGCACTCGACACATCATCCACTACACCATATTACTTTTGTTCTTTGGTCTTTGATCTTTGGACTTTGTTCGACACATAATCCACTCACATCTATAATAACCAATCCTTCCGTAGTGTCCTTGTTGTTTTCTCTAACAGAACTCATCTAGATGGAACTTTCTCCAAGTGTAGTGTGACCACTACCACGAAGGTACTGTAGCCGCCTTTTGTTTTTGAAGAGTGTGTGCATTGCGCGTGTGAAGTGGTGTGATTACTGTAGACGACTTTTTCCAATTCTCATAGTTCAGCATATCTTGATTCGCTTGTTTTAATACAGTTTTGAAATTATTTGATAATTAAAGTAATTACAGTAATCTTGTAGTAGCTTTCGTGGTGAGACCAATCGAATGGCCGTATAATGGTCGATTGATATATTGATAGCTGATGTCTGACTACCGTATCCTATAACTTACAGTAACCCTCCACTTTCAGGATGTCCTCGGTCCGAGACGGAATATGCCCAATCGACGGCGCATCGCACGACGATGGCGTCGTGTCTTGTCACGACAAGGAACGGCAAGTCTTCGCTCTCGGATAAGGTACTGTAGTACAGTCGGGTCAGCTAATGAAGATCGGTAGGACAAACCAATGATGTATCTAGAATAAGCACTATTCTTTTCATGAAAACATTATATAGTGAGGACGTATGATAATCTAGCTGCTAAAATAGAGCCTAGAAAAATGAGCAAAAGATTCTGACCACTGAGCGGATCGAACGCCCAACCTTTCGATCTGGAGTCGAACGCGCTACCATTGCGCCAAGCAGTCATGTTGGTTGAAATTGTTGCGTGTCTACATCAGCTCCCATTCTCTCTCACACTCTCTCGAGGTCACACTCGATGCCAGAGCAAACCCCTTATCTTGCCAATCATCTATCACCGCTCTATCTAGAGTGTGCATTCTTCTATAATCAATCAATAGGGAGAAAATGAGACGCTTCCCTTTCCTACGATAATCAATCGTAATGTACAATAATTAATCGATAAAAAATATATTTTAAAATCTATACCAATCAATTATTTCAGGGACAAGTCAAATTCTCCGACGAAGATGCCTCTCCAACGTTGTCTCACGGATCGACCAAATCTCGCAATGGATACATTTCCCTACAATTATCAGACGGCAGTAACAGCCATCACGGCCAATTTCGTGAAAGCTTCTAACACCGTACCATGCCCGACGGTACCAACACGAAAACCCTCGCCCAACGATTACGGTGGCACCGAAGCTACCGCCACAGTACCGGTCACACTTCGACAGTTCTCAAACGATGATTACGGTAGCGGAACCAGTACGGAATCGATCGATGACTCATACGACGCTACCGTAACCACAGGTCGTATTTACTCCGATCCGGGTCCCGCCCAAAGTATCCGTGATCTACTACTCGCCAGACATCCTCCGTATAGTCCAAATATCGATTGGTCACTCGAATCTACCATAGTCTAAAGCACCATCCTGTCAAAACTGGTATACTACTCTGCCACTGAGTATTCAACACATTCCTCTAATCGATCGATACTCACCTCACATTCACGATGTCATCAATCTACGAGTATTATTGTTATGCACACAGTTTCAATGTGTACCAAATCTTCTTGGCATTTTGCCAAGTCATATTCATATTTGCGATAAATCCTATTGAATCTAGCTTTATCGTGCGAGCTACCAATCAATAAACAGAGAATGCACAAAACAGGCAAACACAAATGGGGAAAACAGCAAAGGCGAAACAGGAATAATCAATATATATCGTACATGGTACTAGATGAATGAATGGGCGAATTTGGTTATTACGAAACATTATTAGATTGTTTATTGATTAAAGTAGCAATGGAATAACTCTAGACCGCGTAGAGTGGGATGAGAATAGTGAGGTTGATAATGGGGTCGGATTGGGGTCAGAGATGAGGTTACAAAAAAGGGGGCGGAGCTTATTCATTTTCCAAACTTGAACTTGATCGGAGCACGGGCTTGTCCGCCTTTGTTCAATATGGTCTGTTGTTCATTCTTCGTCAACGCCTCTCGTTCTTTGGTCAACGCCACCCTCTCACGCTCTAGTTGCGACTTCTGAGCCAGCATCGCTAGACGTTCGTCATTCTGAAAGAGAAATCATGACTGCGACACAATCGAACGACCCGATTGGACTACTACTCGAGACTACGGTACAACGCTTTCATCGCTCACTCTCGAAAAACGATGTCATTAGGCAAAATATAGAACTACAGTAATCCGTCAAGCGCGCTCGACTTTTTCCGTGTAGGAGTTCGTCAAGCACTGGACTACTGTAGTCGAGGGTAGTCATTATCGATTAGTCGAGAGTGAGAGATGTTCAATGATGATTAAGGTATTGGTATTGGATCAAGCTTTGAGGCAAACCTGTATATGTATCATACATACGTTTCAGAAACATTTGAGGCCTCGAAACAAACAAACAAACCAATATTGAGAGTTCATGTGCGGATTACGGTAACTCAACCGAGGTTACGGTAATTCGGTCCGAACGTAGAAGGTATTGATTGCAAGAATGCATGTTCCAGGGTGTGTCGGCTGACCTATATATAGCCCTCCTGCACTTGGCTGCTTAGGATATAATTTCGGATTACGGTAAGTGAGAGATATGCGCAATACAAACGGATTACGATGGAAAATGAGACTACGGTAATGAGACATGTACAATTATTGAATGAAAGCAAGGATCAAAGAATAATATTAGACAATGGGGCGTATTTCAAAGTAAATACAAATAATAATGAAATATTAAACTTACAAATTTCCTTTCACTATCCTCAGCCTGTTTCAGCTTCTCTTCTAGCTCCTTCTCAAGCTGCTCACACCGAGTCTTCGATTCGGCCTGGAAAAAGCAGCAAAAGATTACTGATGAGAGTGGGATTCGAACCCACGCCTCCGAAGAGACGCCTTAAACCAGCGCCTTAGACCGCTCGGCCATCTCACCACGGAGTGTCTTGCTGTGATGTGGGCACTCCTACTAACAGCTATCACTGTGGTATTTTGCCACTTAAAGTCTACTTAAACTACGTCACAGACTTTAAGTAGACTTTAAGTAAACTTTAAGTGAAAGAACATTTGACGAAATGCATTACAGTATACCACACCACTTTAAGTAGACTTACGTCTCACTTTAAGTTTACTTAAAGTCTACTTAAAGTGGGAAAGTTTAAGTAGACTTTAAGTGGCAAAATACCAGAGCACTCAACATGCGTAAATCGATCAAAGCATCACTCCACACAAATCTAGACCAGATCATAAATCTAAAGACAATTACTCATCATTAGTAAAGGTCTACCCACAGTATAATTTAAACGCCATCCTAATCGCATCCCCACTAACTCCACCACTCGCTAGTAAAGATCGTCCTACCGTACCTCTCGTCTCGCACACTCCGCCATCTCTTCCTGCATCTCATGTTCGATCTGTGCACGCAGTCGTGTCTCCATCTCCATTCGTGCAGCCGATATACGCTCAGACATCGCTGCCTCCAATTGACCCACTCGAGATGTTACCTTAATACCATACATGATTTATGAATCAAGTACGATTACTGTAGCATCAGATGTGCTACAATATACCGAAACTGGATACTATAGATCAATAACTATATAAATCTTCCATAGGAGGCCGTTTGTGTAAGAGTCGAACAAGGGTTGGCACAGGCCAAAAATTTTGATACCCTCAAAACTTGTGTATAGGGGTTATCGACCATGCTGATGAAGATAGACATAGTCATTTTGGCTCCAGTGGTCCCGCAACGCCTGGGCGGGATTACGGTAAGATCACTTTTTCAGGCCATTCTCGGTCCATGGTAGAGCTAGAGGTATGAAAATTGGGCTCCTAGGACAGAATTCGATGGCGATGATGGCTGTCTACATCATTAGTTTTGAAAATTTTTCAAAAGGTCGATTATTGGAAATTTTGATGGAGACGTTTGCGCCACAGACGAGTATGACAATTCGAACCGGCGTGACGAGAGGATCACAACGATGTATTATGAGCCCATATCTCCGTTGCACCGCTAATATTGCCTCGATATAGTGATCTGCAAAATCACGAGGAGTTGTCTGCGTCTCTCTATTCCGCGCGCTCTCTCGGCATCTCTCATTTCGCCGCGCTCTCTCGAGAGTGCGAGAGAGCGCGCGGAATTGAGAGAGTCCTCTTGTTTACCTCTTTCGCACAGATATGGGCTCATAATATATCGTTGTGATCCTCTCGTCACGCCGGTTCGAACTGTCATACTCGTCTGTGGCGCAAACGTCTCCATCAAAATTTCCAATAATCGTTTGAGGGTATCAAAATTTTATGCCTGTGCCAACCCTCTCCCAGATTTGCCCGACTCTTACACAAACGGCCTCATAGATCAATCAGTAATTTAATCTCTCAAAAGTTCGTCCAAAATAAAACAGTATACCTGTTCCGCGATGCGCGACTCGATCCATGCGGCAGCCGCGCTGCTTAGCCGCGACGCGTCAAACGATGTCGATTCGAATTCGCGCGCGATATCACGCGATACGGTAGTGGTGGAGGATGAGGAGACTGCGGGAGAACGACGAGAGCTGCTGAATCATACCAATTGATCACTTGGGATACCAAATATACGGAGAAACAAAATGAACTATTTCCTAAACGTAATGTATCCACTTCGAAACATGAAATCAACACGAGTATTCGGATTATATATAATATTTTTTTCCAGCATATTTCAGTTTTCTTTACAAGTTTCAGTTTCAACAAAATAGTAAAATCTAGTATTACTATTTCATAGCATCTGAAGAGCTAACAGTAAGGGGTGAAAGGTCCGGTATTGTCAGATGGTTTCAGGGGGTCAAAATTTTCGCCCCGTTCCCATCACTTTCTAGAGAGCATTTGGAGGGGATCTGCCAAGTTCGAAGACAACCCCTTTTATTCTCCTGTTAGCAGTAACCGATCAGTCTCATTAGTTGTTACATCGATTTATATCACTAGTTGTAAATGCATCGATTTCAATACAATATAAATTAAAGATAAAAGACAATGTACTGACTCTCGATCCCTATCCCTCCTCTCCTTCTTCTTGAGAAGACTTCCAAGTGAATGACTCCCTGTATCATCACCTCCAGATGTAGATGAACTACGATGACGACGACGTTGCTTGCGATCACGTCTGCAAAGAATTTATCGATCGATATTTTGATTAACGCCACCCTTGCAATCATTAATCGATTCAACGGCATGTTAATCTTTTCGAAAATTCAATCGAACAATGTTTCAAAAAACCTAGTTTGTCAGCGCACCACGCAAATCGCTAACAAATAAAATAATTTGACTAAACAAGGAACCACCAGGCGCAATCATGCCATATTCAAGACATGATAGCGAGACGTTTGAAACGAGACAATCCCACTATATGCAAATAACACTACTCATTTATTGTCTTATCAATCAATCAAATTATTGATTACCTTTCCCTACTCCTTGATCGTTCTCGTCTGCGCTCCCTCTCCCTTTCGCGATCACGATCCCTGCTCTTGCTGCGACTCCGACTACGGGCCATTTTCAGGTGCTGCAACATACGGTAAGCGATTATCGATCATGGTAGAATAGAATCAAGACATCACTATAACAGTATCTGAGCGCCTTACAACGCCTGGGGGATGATTTACACTCATCGTGAATCGAAAGAGCCCAGTCTTTTCGAATCCGCAACGTGTTTTATTCCACACGGCAATAACAACAAGTGGTGAGGTAATCAGAATAATAATCATGATAATGATAATAGAAATACAGTAATAGTCGACGATAGGTCTCATATTCCTCACTGGGGGACTAACAAAACAATGGGACAACGAAACGAGAGAACAAAGATTGCAGCAAGAGCCTACGGTTCACTATAACAAAAAAGGGAGAAGAAACTATAGGGGAAGCAAACCCGTGACGATTAAGGAAATATTGATCGGGTTGCGTAGGGCAAATAATCAGCGAGATTATAACTTTAGGGATAGAGAAAAAATTCATAACAAAAATGTTCAAATCGGTAAATGAAAGAGGCGCTGATTATGATTAGCCCTAAAGCCGATCAATACTTCCTATAACTGTGGAACATTTCCCGGACGCACACGCAGCGTCAGGCGATGGAGAAGACGTTGCATCCCTGCGAAAAACTCTGGCGCCTGATATTCCGCCCGAGACAAGAAAATGTCCCGAGGCTATTCTTGATTAAGTGACGATTCGCTAGGGGAACACAAATATGGGGCAAAACGAGGTCAAGTAATGGAATTAGACAAGACAATAGGAAAAAAACGACCGATTCTATGGAACAATGGACTACGAAATGAGAAGGGCCTTGAATATTCAAATTACAATTAATTAACAACAGAATGGTGATGTCATTTTATAACACACGCAGACATGCAAACAAAAACGATACTGAGACTATTAATCGATATAGCGATAGCAACGAAGGAATAAAGCCGATGATGCAATGTAACAATGGAGAGGTGAATGGGAATACTGTACTTTTTGAATCGGGAGAGAAGGCGGAGATTATATGACAAGTGAGCGGTGATGAGGTCGTGATGCGATGAGACGAGATACGGTAACTGAGAGCTTTTGATGCTAGCGAAACAAAATAAGAAATCAATAATGAATAATTGAGATGTGGGATACGGTATGATATTAAATCAATCGATAAATCGATATCCAATCAATGAGATGAGGACGCCAACGAGTTATTCGATGATGGAGAACGACGCGTGTGAACCGGCGTCCAGCTACAACTTATTATTGATTAATTATGTGATATATGGAACACGTGATACATGAATGTGTCACGTGAAGTGTGTTCACAGCCGACCATGTCGATCAAAGCCTTTTGATTGATTTCGCAATGACTTATAAGGCGGTGTTACATTTTTCAAAACGTGCGCACGCCGTAACGACGGAGACGCGGCGGAGGGGGTTATGCACTGTTACATTTGCCTTACGTGTCTACGCCGTAACCCCCTCCGTCGCGTCAGACAGGCGGCGGAGGGGGTTACGGCGTAGACACGTAAGGCAAATGTAACAGTGCATTACGGCGTGCACCCGTTTTGAAAATGTAACAACACCTAATAAATATTTTACTTCAATAAACTTCGTTTATCTAGCAAAATATAACATTATTGATTGATTATATGATTAGAAGCGAGAGAAAAAGCAATAATCTCTCAACATACCGTAGCTTATCCGGATTCAGCTTAATACTGGGCGCCTTTGCGAAGCCTTGTGCGTGCAATTGCGCAACCACATTGGGTGTGAAGCGGACTATATTATCGCCTGAAGTGAACAAGATCAGAGATCAGAGATCAAAGATCAAAGATAGTGCGTACCCTTCCAGTACTTGACCAGACTCAGCGATAGGAGGGTATGCGATATGTCATCGCAGTGTATGTGCGATCGATTTGAGAGATCTTCCAGGTTGGTGTCCTCGATCTGAAATTAAAATAATATCAATAATAATCATGATAATAATAATATTTTTATCTTGGCTACCAACGGATGAACTAAAGAATGTCCATCCATCTAGTGTTACCACTGATATGAATAAAGTATTATTAGATATCTTGGCTACTAAACAAGCCAGCAAATTTAGAATGAATATCGCTACTAACAATAGCAATTTGCGTTTATCGAAAGAATGATAATCGAGCACAATGCAAGTTCATTCATAGAGGACGTTATTCATTCATTTCTATTCTTTGCGCACAAAACGGACGGCCGCTTTCTCGGCTCAGCGGGGCATAATGCCAGGGTCCGATCAAGAATCGGTGAGTATTGAGTATTTAGGATATTCAGATCAAAGATCAATTTACTTTCAGCTAATCTCTACAGCGATTAAAGAAGCTTTGAGACCACAAAAGAACGGAAAAGCGTTCCCGATACCGCCAGAACTTTACGTGAAGAACACGCATGAATTGCGATTGGCTCATGTTGACACGCTTAAGGTGCGCAAAGAAAAAAAATTAAAGATCACAGATCACTTTCCAGATGACCATGGTGCTTAGGCGAGGACTAGTGTACGATATGGAGGACGATAGTGTCTTCCAAGAATTCTTGCAGTACGTATCGCATCTCAATACCGTATCCACCATGACCAATCAATAAATTGAATTGATAATTTGAGAATCGGCGATGTCTTACTGACCGTGAACGACATGGTCGCGTTCAGAGAAGACTTCAATATCACTGAGACAGTCCTTACATGCAAGGCAAAATACCCAAACAAGGTATGCACAACCGTAGCCCAGAGGCCACAATAATCTGACCATATTCGGACGACTTCAGGACGTCATCTTCACCTTCCTACGCTTTCGTACCTATACGACAGAACCGGTATGGTAGCCATTCGTTATTGAACTCACGTTCTCGTAATCTTCGTCTTGCACTAACAAGTATACAGTAACCCTGTATCTTTCTCAGGTGCTATTTGACGATTTGAACGAGAGACGCGAAGGCTACGCCTACCGTATCGCAGTCATGTACTCATATCAGAAGATGAGTCTCGGACTCGTCGTCCAAGCTTTTGATTATCGAGTGAGCAATTACGCCAACCAAACCTTACTTGAGCAACCCCACGCAAATATTTTGAGTAGGCACGAACATACCGATTTTCATATAATTTTCCAACCATCACTATCAGCGCAATAACCTTTCCCACTGTATATCATCCATAATTGTGGCAACAGGCACCATAATCCCAGGTCGTAGTTATGGAAGCTCGGCCAAAGACGATTGCTGGAATGTGCACGACGGCTGGCGACACGATCGTGCGCGTCGATGGAAAGAAGGTCACCGACGGCGAAAAGGTATGACATACTTCTACCGTCATCCATGCACATCATAGAAGTCAGCAACATATATTCATTCAATTTTGATGTACAGGCACTAGAATTGGTCACGAACGAGCTGCTCAACAATGGCTTCGTCAAGATCGTGCTGGAACGAGCAAACAACGAGTGTACACGTGCTGTCACCTCCTTCCTCATCGGGGTAAGCCGGCGACAATAGCCATAGGCCATGCTCAAAACAATGACCTTTTCGTCAACTACCACTTGTAATTCGTGCATATGTCTGTCATTACAGAAGAAGGACAATCGTGACCCGCCAGTGCCCTTGGACTGTCTCGACTACATCGACAAAGCCATAATGTGCTTGCAGAGGAGGGATCCACAGCCAGTTCTAAAGTAATTCTCGTACCAACCACACTCTACGGAGTTGGCAACAACAAATATGTCTAGCGTTTTGCTATCATGCCTTTAATCAATATTCTGCAGACCACCTCGTTCGTCTCTACGCGAGAGCGCATCTCGTGTCGATTTTCACGATCAGATCTCGAGCGAGTCTATTATTCCATCGGATATTCTCGATGAAGCACTCATAAAGGTATGAGAAGCTCATTGAGCACCATTCATTAGTTGTCTCAAAGTGCAACTTTTTTTCAAACTATTAGGTCGATGTTATTGTTTTCGTAGACTATATATTTGGGTATCTAGTAGATAGTATCTACATTTAAAAACGAAATGTTTTTGTTCCATCACAAAATAACAAAATCAAATTCTTTTCAGACGCCGGCTCGTGTTCCGAACGCGCCTCCCGTACAAAAGGTTGAAAGTAATGTGGCGAACCCGGTTGCAATTAGAGCACCAGCAGCAATGATAGTAAGTTGATACCCTCAATCTATTGAATAGAACCGAAATAATCATATCAACGATGCGGCATACTCATTTGTTGTTTTTCACAGACCAACGTCATTGCATCTCAACCTCCCAGTATAGCTGCTAAACCTGCTGCACCTGCACCTGTGGTGGAGCCGCCCAAGCCACAAGCCGTTGCCAAGTCAGTTGGTTTATGCATCTAGTGCCGCTTTAAAGGGAGAGTAACCTCGGTCAAAAACAGTATGAAAAATGCCCAAAGAAAATGGACCCTTCGGAGCAAATTATCTCCCGCACGGAGAGCCAGTGAGAGAGTAGTTTTCGTTCAGCGTACATCTTTTTTGGCAATTTGCCAACTCATTTCGCTAGCTGAATATTTTTACGTTTATGCTCATCTTTTTATGTTTATTTTCGTTTTCCTTGTTGTAAAACGTGTACATACCATCAATAGTTCAGTTTCTACGCTGCCCATTGGTAAAACGTTGGTATATACATGTTCTTTTGTTGACTTTTCCCCGTTTCAATTATGCATTTTCAGTTTGAGAACTTCGGCATCTCTCTCAATCGTTCTGCGAGTTAAATTGAAGGCATAATGGTCTCATGTTGCCAAGAACATCTTATGAGGTTCGTTACTCTTTAAAAATCTGCGAATAAATATAATTAGGCAGGTCTTGTAGGTTGTAACTGACCCTGTCCTTCTTGGACTTCTTGATATTTCCAATGCTTTTACTTATTTCAATAGTGATTATTTACCTTCCCCCTTCATTGCTTCGCCAAACCACTCTGTCCTATTTCGGCACTACTCCAAAACACCGGATCATGTGAAAAATAAACTAAACACGAAGGAAAGGGCCTTATTCTTCACTTTTATGCTAAACTTTTGCACTGGACCGGCAGTTACGTGCTCCTATTTCCATCTAATTAACGCTTTAGTATAACGTTTCTCCTATATTCTTCCTTTCTGTTTCGATTTGATACTCGCTGATCTTCTTGTTGGTTTTAGCTGAAACTAGTTCACTCTGTACTATCCGCATGTGTTGATTAATAGTAATGATATGGCAATAGTTAGTCACAATACTGGTCGTCATAGCACCAATATTCATTGTAGTACTTTAATCCATATGTTACTGATTCTGAATAGTAGAATTCGAGGTATTAAAGACATATATTTGATAAGATTGGTAGTATAATGGGCCTTAATAGATTTGTCCATGTATGTTATTATTAGCTGTATATGTAGATGATGTAGCAAATTAAACTAGGTATTGCCGAGAAATTACATGAAATTACTGAAAAATTAAAATTACAATCAATAATCATAAAGTAGTTGCAGATCAAATCGGATGCGTCTACATTCGACAAGAGGATGGAGGTCTCAAGAGAGAAGATCAATTGGAGGGATTAAATAAGTAGGTCTCCGGTTTTGCGTGGTAATATTGTAGTAAGTAATGCGCGAAATGTAACTTACTTTTTATCTACTTTTTCTCCATATACTCATGAGGAACAGTAACTGAAAATGAATAAAAACACAGATGTTTGAATCCATGGATGATTCCAGTAAAGTTCGTGCAATTAATGGCACGATCAAGCATGGAAAATACTCGAATCATTCATCGATTATCCGTGATCATGCATCGATTCTGTCATTCCATGTAAAATCACTGAAAATTAGTGCATGATCACGGAAGTTCACGAACCACGGATATTTCATGCATGATCATGTATGGAATGTCGAATCATGCATGATTGTACCTAAGTTCATGCATGAATTTCAACACCAGAGAAGTAAGTTACTTTTTGCTTGCTACTTACTGCAATATTATTATGCAAAACCGGAGATTGAGTAAATTTTGATAGAATAGAAACGAACTAAGGAAAGCAATCACAAAAGTATGCCATTGTGGTTTCATAGTATTTGATTTAAAGTATGAATATTTGCGATTATACTTTCATTGTGTTCCAGTATCTTCTTCAATTGCCTTAATTATATTTGAATGTTCATCTTCATTATTGATTGTATTGTAAAGAATAATAAATGATGTCCCAAAGGTACAGTATGTGTTATTTATACATGGAATTAAATGTACACGAAGATCATGGTTGAGCGTAGAAGGAGAGAGAAATCTACTAAATAAGATCATTAAGAGATGTACATTCTTTCGATTATTGTTGAGGTTATTCCACTTTCGTGTTGTATATTTTCAAGTATATGAAACCAATAATACACAAGTATAATTGTTCTGTTGTAAATAAGTGAGATGGAAATCTCGCAAAGAATCTACATTGAGAACATAGTCTGCCATGGTTATCACTTGAACTGTGCACCCTTAGCTCAGTTGGTAAGAATCTTGTTCTTCATTAACAGGAATCTCTGGTTCGATTCCTTGCGCTGTCTCATCTTTTGTATTAATTTACATTCTCAATTTGAAACGAACTGCCCCTTGATTATATCGTTTATATCCATCTCTGTCAAGTGGCTAAATAGCTCAGTCGGTAAGAGCCTTCGCTTGAGGCCGAGTTATCGCAAGTTCAATTCCTGTGGGAACTTGTCCCTTTTTCATGCATTGTGTGGTATCAATACAGTATCACTAACTATCCATGTGAGAGATAACACGGGTTGAAGGGGTTCATTGAGCGAGGTTACTCTCCCTTTAACTGCGCGTTGGAGTATAACAACACAAATGGAGTTTGGGCACCATACGTGGGCAACACCGTGAAAAAATTATCATTATTTTTACCGAAGAATGTTTTGGCTTGCCCAAGTATATTGGGCGCATAAGGCCGCTCAACAATAATCTTACAATCCGCACATTATCAAGGACCATATCAGAGTGAAATGTTTTCATTACAGGAAGAATACAAAGGCCGGAAGCAAGCTGACCACCCCCGTCAAGAGTGACACTCCGTTTAAGAGGTTAGGCAAGGCAAATCGGCGCAGCTGTTGAATAAGGAATTCGTCCGAGTCCGAGACTGACTGGGCACACAAATCGACCGATCAATTAGCGTAGTCGTCCCATTTCGTACGTGCTAGATAAACATGTAATGAACATTGCCACTGTACATGCAAGAAAAATCAATATCATCGTAAGAGAAGCTACAGTATGCCCATTCTACACCATTAAGGGAACTTTTTTTTTTAAATAGGCGCTTATCATCATGCTATATTGGTTCTTGTCCACTTTCGGTGAGGCAAAATGGGCAATAATTTCGGAACTTTAATGATCATTATGGAATTGCAGATTCGTTCGATCAAAAATGTCCAAGGAGGTTAAATCGTCTAGCATGTCTGTTAAGAAGAAAGGGGAGAAGACTGTTAGTAGGAAACCCCTCGATGATCGATCTACCGGTGGGAAGAGCAAAGTGAAGGTGATGAAGCAAAGTGGTACCAGTAAGATCAAAGATCCAGAGATCATGAAAGAGGTATGTCGGCTTATTGATTGATTTTTCGATTGATTGATATACGTTCCATTCAGAAGACTAAATCGCAAGCGATTGTAAAGAAGTGATCCGATGAGGTAACCATAAACTACAGTACCCGCTGGTCCTACAGTAATCCTGATTCAGGCGCCAATCGATCAGCCAACGACTTCTATATGATGGTGTCTCATCGCGAATATTGATTGATTATATTAGTTATTGATTGATCGACACCACCTTCGTGAGATATAATGACGACAATCGCGATAAACGTATAGTTAGCCATGAGACTCGCAATCGATAAACAGCCCACAAACTACAGTTTTGCATCCTGATTCATCATGAAACTACTGTATAATATAGAGAATGGAGTGCAAATGAGCAACAGTATCCAGGGATTCGCAATGCAAAATAATACAAAATTTAAAAATTTAATTTAAAAAAAAACTCTTACCCCGTCCCGCTCCAACACCTGCACGATTCGATACCACCAGTACGAACGGAAGCTCACCTGGAATAAGCAAGGTATTATAGATTTAACGAGTTGGTATAAGGTAGTCTGGAGGATACTGTAGATCCTTACAATCGATAAATCAATAAAAGCACCGTATACCTTTCCCAGGTCAGAGAGCGGCTTCTCGGGAGAGCCAATCCATCCCTCTCGCGATGACAACTCGTAGCCTGCAAATTTGTTTTAAATAAAATTAATTGATTAAATATAATTATATGTTTTAATAGACAAACATTCAGTGCAAAATTTACATTGCCCCTATATTTAAAATTAAAATTGTACATCCTATTTAAGTCACTCATATTTGCTCAACCAGGCTTATTCCGAAGTTCAAAGATCAAAGATCAACCATACTAATTTGGATAAGCAGTTTGCCGTATCCCTTTCGCTGATAGGGTGGTAGCATCATGATACAGGCCAGATTGTTGTCACTCAATATCTCCTTCGAGAAGTGGCCCATAATGCGAGCGCCTCGAGGAGTTATCTTCAATTAAATTAATAATAATAATAATAATTTACAGTTTTTACCCCAGTTTACAGTGATAAGGAGAAGTACCCCTGTTATCCCGAATCCCATTTATAATGGAATGATTAATGTGAAAGTATACAAAAATTTGAGTGCATGGCACTGCATGTACGTTACTGATATTAAAAAAATGATTAAAAGACGAAACTAAAAGGCTATCATGTACCAAAGGTCGATAAGTAAGACTAAACGATCGAAGAAATTACACTGACTCATAAGGAGTTCACGAAACCGTTATCCAACGGGTTGCGATAGCAATGTTAAAGATAACGTATGCTGACGATTCTAACCCAAGTCAACTTTTTATGTAATAATCTACCGTCGGCGTAGAAATAGTCTACGAAATTTATAGATCGTACAGTGCTCCCGGCCTAAACTGCAGGCAAACACCAACCAAGAAAAGAGCAGATCGATCAACAGAAGGGCATTAAAGGAAAGAAAATAAGAATAGCGAATGAAATTTATAGACTGTATAGTATTTCCGACATAAAGTGCAAGATACCAAGAAAAAAAATTTCAAAATACTACCAAAAACGAGGAGATCGATCAATATAAGGGTTTCAAATGGAATACCTCGCAGAGGATGTAAAAGAGAAATGTGTCCACATCGAAATAAAGCGTTTTATGATCAAGGAAGAGCTTGGAGAGTAGACACAACGACTGACAATACGTCTGAAAAATAACAATACAAAACTTATAAAAAATCGATAAATAAGCAATTAAAATTTCGAGATCTACCATAATTTTATATTATCTTGCAATACAATATGCAAACTATGATACTAACATGGGAATGGTCGGAACTCACATATCTCGAATTTCACGAAATTTGCAGGGTTTACTAAATCGACTACGCTGATTCCAAATCAGCCTTAAAAACCTGCGAAATGTTTTTCTGAAGCGAGTTATAGCCCAACGAAAGGCGATTTTTTGATTTTTCAAGCGATTGTTCAGCTGATTTCCGCGCGCTATATGAATTTTATCTCGCTATTCTCTTCACTTCTCTTCTCTATCCATTCCTAGCTACAGCATGGTTAAGTGGCATGATGTTTTGTTGGCATTCCGGAGGCAGCTGGTTCGATTCCCCGGCTGTGAATTTCTTTTACTGGTTAATGTGTGATATTTTTTATAAATTACAAAAGATCCATCTGGAATACCAGCCAAACATCGTAAAACTTTTTCGTCGTTCTATAACTCGCTCCAGAAAAACATTTCGCAGGTTTTTAAGGCTGGTTTGGAATCCGCGTAGTCGATTTAGTAAACCCTGCAACTTTCGTGAAAATCGGGATATCTGAGTTCCGACCATTCCCATGTAACGAACAAAGACAGATCGATCATCATTGGGCCATACGGCCTTCATGAAACCATTATCCACCTGGTTATGGACGCAATGTTAACAGGTAAATAAAACGTTGAAATGCCGGTAAAGCGGTTGAAAAACACTCTAATACTACAACAGAGTACCTCTTTCCTATATTACCGTATTCCCAATGATTCACTCAACATTATTCTACAGTACTCTATCATGAACTAACCTTATTGTACTTCCCGATGACTTCATAGACCGCAAACATTTCTCCTTTATGTTCATCTCGATAGATCTCATCACCAGGAGGACATCGATATCGACAAAGTGCCTAGAAGAATAATAAACGATAGTATGCAATCTCCTTCATAAATATTATTTTTTAAAATTCTCCAAACGTGGGCAAGATTGCGGAAAGGACACTAGAATAACTTTACAGCAAGATCTTGAAACATGGATCTGCCCTGTTGCTATTCATCTTTCAGCGACTAAATGTCCGATAAATGATCGGGTGAATTCATGTTTCAGAGGATTGGCATAAATCAAAAAGCAAAACAAATATAAGTAACCTTGTGCAATCTGATCTCGTCTTCCTGATTCGAGTATGAAAGGCAAAAGTCGCAAATGTACAGCGTTTTGTGCGGAGTTCGGAGTAACTGGAAGACATCAAAGATCAACGAACATCAAACATTGGTAAATAATAATCAATCAATAATATGACATTGATTACGATATCAATCGATAATCGATATTACCGATTTAGGGTATGGTGAGTAGTACCAGGGATGGATATCGTAGCCGTTGATGCGGATTACCTCGACATTCTTCACTTTTGTCCGCTGAAATGACAATATATCCTCGAAACGCCTAGTTTTTTTCCTATTAAATTACCGATGTCTCGTTTTACCTCATAGGTGGGCACACTGGGGGGAAGGCTGTGCGCAAATCTGGAAATTATAATGCACGGCTATGCGCATATCCTTTTTTGCAGATTTGACTGGAAACTTTCCAATTTTTGCGAGGTAAAGCTATGCGCAAAGCCCAGCAAGGGAAGGCAAGGCTGTGTGCAAAGAGAATTCGTTTTCACGCGCCCACCTATGTTTTACCTCAAGGGCCTAAATAAATATATAAATAAATGAAGTCTTAAGCATAATATAAGCACATACAAACGATTATCCACCTTATTGTTAGGACCTACTACATAGTCAAATTGCAAGTGTCAAACAATACGTGTCTATTATATCAACAGCAGTAATCATTCTTCCTATTCATTCGCATATCGATAAATAACATCGAATTACTATATATCTATACAACTATACAACGTACCTGTTCATGTTCCTTCTCCAATCGTGCAGTCATCGCATCCATATCATCATAACTCGTCTGTTGATGATGAAACTCCACGTGGATTCGCTTCTGAGCTCGTGTCATTGCTCCCGCTGTCGTCGCATGCGACACGTTCTCCACTCCTGCAACGAATGTCGGATTACGGTAAGAAACAAAAAATTAAGAATCCATATCCGGGCAATTTTTCTCCGCATCCGTGAAAAAGTATGTGCGTGCATATTCTATTTCACGGATGCAATGGAAAATTTAATCAACAATTTGCATGCTTCTTCGCCTTTTCTTTCCAATTTTTTTGGTCTAGATAGACGCACATTTACTTCAATTATTGCAACCAATGTAGTACAACCAAATAAAACAGTCGAATAGAATTAAAATGCCCAGAAACTTTGAATTTATCGACAGAATATACTGTAGATTTTTAATATTTTGAGTCCCGCCGCGATTTGCACCACCGTTCAAGCCACCTTTTACAATATGCTATACTCGCTCTTTTTAATGGAAATTGCCCTCCGTGGTAAAGCCTAATGGGTTGTCACATTCACGGCTACATCCCTAGGTGAGTTCGTGTTGCACTCGGAAATCAAGACGTGACGGATTATGTATGCAACAATATACCGTCAATCTGTAAGACCATCAGCTAACGTACATTATACATTTTCGGCGCCCTCACTGATTGTTTTGTATATAATGGATCGATTTAGAAAAATCGTTATTTTTCGCTTAAATTGTAATCTTTTGCATAAAAAGTCAGCCTTATATGTGGGTCTATGCTGAAAATGAGCCGTATATAGTGGGTCAATCATAGGTGGGCACGCTGGGGGAAAGGCTGTGCGCAAACCGGGGAAGTGTAGGGCAAGGCTATGCGCAAGGGCATTTTTTAGCATATTTGACTGGAAATTTTCCAATTTTTGCGAGGGAAGGCTATGCGCAAGGCCCCGCAAGGGAAGGCAAGGCTGTGCGCAAAAAGAATTCGTTTTCATGCGCCCACCTATGGGGTCAATCCCCACATAGTGAGGATATGATAATGTAAGACGTACATGCTCATTCTGTTCCCCTACTTTACCTCACTCATATCCACACCTATCATATATTTGCACATCCCTATCTCACTTCTTCTCACGCTATAAGATCTACGATAGAATAAACAAGAACAACTATAACACAGCAAGGCTTTTGCTGATTGATGTTTACCGAATCAACATTCATCGTCATGCATTTTTGGCGCCCTCACATGATTTTTATATAGTGGGTCAATTTTAAAAAATCGTTATTTTTCGCATAAAAATGAGCCGTATATATATGGTCGATCTTCGAATTATGAGGGTATGACAATGTATGATTCATCATATCACATTCATACCAATAGGGCCATCAATTTTTTAAAATTTCAATCCCTATCTCATTCAATTATGCTTTTTTACATATTTAATATGTAAACAAATACTGACCAGTTGGCAATAATGTCGGTGAGCACAGACTAGCGGGAAGTGATCGATCGACGAATCGATCGCGTTCCAACCATTCATCCAATCTACAAATGAACACATTATAAATAAATAATTTAGCGATGTAATCAAAAAATATTCGTGCACTTGTTGTATTCGTGTTTCAGATAAGAATTGATATACTCTATTCGGTTAAGCAACTTCAGTTGTTGTTTTAATTTGACACAATCACTCATGGCCACCACAAGAAAAGTATGAATATCAGGCAATCTCATCGCTGATTTGGTTCAAATAAGGTCATTTTTTAGTATTTTGAGGAAAATAGAGTCAATCAATTTTAAATCATCGTATCTACAAGAGAGGATGCTCATAAAGAGACGATCGATCGAAGAACGTTCAAGAATATCTGTCCATGTATGGACTCAATCAATTCTAATTGGATACAAAGTGTTATTACAAAATCACATGCGATTTTCATGTTTCAGTGATGATTGATAAGATCTAATCGGTTTTACAAAATCGATCCGAATAACTAAGATATTCATCGACAAAACAATCATCGCCACTTTCAACTCGAAAGATCATACCTCCGATCCATGCCATCATAATGCACATAGTACAGCTTGTATATCTTATCGCTGGGAGGTGTTTGGGACTGCAAATATAAACATTGAAAAGTGGAGTTACGGGATAACAATAAGTGCAATAATACTAAACGACACTATCTAGATAAGCTCAAGCAAATGTGCAATAAAGAGCTAATAATAATATAATAGTCAAACTTTTTCCGAGCTTCCTTCCTTGGAAGTGCTTGAAGAAGCTTCTGTAGCGGTGTCAGGCTTGGCCTCTTCTTTCACATCCTCGGCTGGAGGCGAGCTCTGAATATAATTTAACATATTTCTAAGTAATAATACACAAATCTACCCCCGAAACGTTACTTAACAGGAAGATTTCAAACCTTCTGACTCTCTTGAGAGACGGATCGATCCAATTTCGGCCTTTTGTTAGGCGGAACTCGGGCTTTTTCGAGTCTATGTTGTTGCAGAGTTCGCTCGCTCACATTTCTCACCTGAACATACAATTTGAATCTAGTTTTAAGTTCAGCAAATACAAAGAAATTACGAAAAGGTGCATTTTAGAAGTATTACGAAATAGTAAAAGTCGAACCTCGATCAATTCAACGATGTATTTCTCATCGCCGCTATTCTTCTTGACCAGATACCACTGTCCGACAACAAGATCATCGGTATCAAGAAGGGGCGGCAGTTGCCCCTTCCGACGCATACCACAAACAGACTGAAATGGTCACTGTTCACCGTCTAGATAATATCTACCGAGCCAAGGTACGTCAAAATAGTATAATCAATGAACAAGGGCGATAATAATACTACTAAAACGAGTAAAAAGTGATTCAAACCACGTGAAATAGGAGAGAGAAACGCAGAAAATCGAAAATTTTGGCAAGCGGCCAAGCCGCAACGCGAGACCGCAGCGCGTCGTTATTCAGTCGTGACGTCAAATGACTCGGTGGGACACACTCGTGACTTTGCACTTTTGGAAACATTCACTAATAATATTTGTTCTTGTTGACTTTTCGAATATAGAATTATGTAATCGATATTATAAATAATACACGACACGTGATTGTTTGATCACCGATAGTTTTAATGGAAAATATGTTTAAAAGAGTACAATAGATCATAAAATCAATTCTTTATTCATAAATATTGTATTTAGACGATAGAAACATCGATAACGTTCTGCGCAAGATTGGGATGCTTCTTCTGGTCGGGAGTTGTGTACGAGCCTACATCGGCCTTTGTGAACTGAAAGGATACCATAGTCAGACAACACAAACCGATAATCGATTGATATCAAGATTAAGAGATTCCAATAAAACAAACTCACGGGATCGATGATAAGAGATCCATTATCAAGAATTTCGACCTTGGATCCAGTAAGAACGCGCTGGTTCTAAATGCTTACTCTGATCTTTGATCTTTGATCTTTTAAAAATTACCTGATCAATCCACTTTCCGCAGTTGACATTGCTCTGGCCTGTGCATCTGGTCACGGTCTAAATCAAGAATTGATCTTTGATCTCTGACATTCTTCACTAATCTGATTATTAGATCTCAAACCTCTTTCTTTCCATCTCGATCTCTCTCCCATGTCTTGATGTTGGAATCATTCTGAGAGATCTCCATTCTAGTTCCTTCCTTAATTGGGACACTTAATTAAGTTAAATAATAAAGAAAATACCTTGACTTGCATTTGCAATACAGCAGCATGGCTGACGGCTAGACCGAGAAGAACTAGGATAGCAACCTTCATGTTATAGTGTTGACACTCACACTGAGATATCCCCAACCCCTTCCCTTTCCCCTTGCCACCTTATGTTCCTGCAAAAAACATTATGATTCACTCGAACAACTGTTACAATGAGCTCGAGCGAGGCCATCGTGTGGCCGCGCCGACTCCGCCCACTCTCTCGTTAGCGCGTTTGCACCAAACCCGGCGTGCCTTCGCCGCGCGCTTTATACTCTACCAGAGAGTGTGTGTTCTTTGTGTCTTCAGTAAGGGTCAATTCGTACCTGAATCTGAATATGATGAGTTCGGGCGATGAGTATCCGTGACTTAGAACGCTCGGCTGATTAGGGACCGCAACTCCCTTTTCAGTCTATCTGAACCAGTTTTGACTGAAGACATTCTTCTTATAATAGAGAAAGCATTGAGCAAAAAGCTCAAGTAGTTCTGACATAATCATAAATCAGACAAAGATTCATGAGGCAATAACAATACACTTACATACTCTCGTAAACTTCCATACTGGTTTCCCAATCATCTCGACGTTAAAATGTTTTGAAAAAAACGATTGACATTTTCTCCTTTTCCGCACACCTTGATTTTACATTTGTTTTGAGAGAGTGACCATAAATGAATCGCATAATTGAATCTAAGAATGTAAATCACTTCTTAATCCACATTTCACTCATTATCTTCAATTTGGACAATGACTTTCCATTCATTTCACAGTTTGTGTGTTCGAGTGAACGGTCGATCTCGCCATGGAGGTAAGCTCTGATTCTAATCTCCTCTAGTCTCTTTCGTATTCCGTTTACAGCCTTTAGATGAGATCTCGAGATTAGTCTCCCCTTAGGGTGTTCGTCCCCCTTCGAACACTCTTTTACTTACAGGAATTCAACGACGAGGTCAACGCTGTTTCTTCGTAAGTTTTATTTAAATTGTATTAAATTTAAGGGATTCAAGCTTCTATAATCAGAGTCAGTTTCATATAGGATTGTGTATTATCTTTTCACTCCGTTGTTCATTATCACAAGACATATCATTTGAAATGAAGAGACTGTAAAAATCCAATCACATTTAATTTCGTCCAATTGCAGATCCCTCGAGGACATTTCAGTGGAAACCGCTCTGTCTTTCAATCTCAGTCGAATCAGTTCAGGTGAATTTAAAAAAAACTACTGAAAATCGGAAAAACGACCGAAACCATAGTCAGAACATTCAAGAATAACTCAACACTGGATTAGATAATAAAATAATATATAAAAATTGTTTATGTTTAGTCAAATTTCTTGTTCTTTTACATGTTTCTATCGATAGTGACGAGAGAGAAAGTTAGCGTAAGAAACAAAGAAATGTGTTTGACCCATACACCGAAAAGCTATCGAAGGTCACTCTTACCCAACCACAACCGTTACAATCACAGCGAGATCTATCATCTATTTTCATCTATTTTGTACAAACCTTAGGGTGTTAGGACTTTTTTAGGATCTTAGGGTCTTAGCACTTAACTTAGCGCTGACTTAGGACTTAGTGTTTTCAACGCCTAAGTTACTAATACAGCTAATTCTTTCGACTACGACTACGAATTTCACGAGGACATGGGCAGTAAGAAGTCGCAGAGACGTAGAAGAGAGAAGAGAAACTCACAGGTAGATTAAAGATCAAAGATCAATTCGTTTATCTTTATCCTCGTGTATCATCTGTCACGATCATTAATCTCTAACATCTGTGCCCCCTTTTTCACTTTCACATTGTTCTATTTCTTCATATCTGTTATCCCTTTCTGAAAACTCTTTACACCCTCACTAGCGCGCTCTTCTATATAACTCACCGAGTTCTTCTCAATGTGTCTCTGGTAGTATAGTGGTTAGTATCCGCGTCTGTCACATGCGAGACCCGGGTTCAATTCCCGGCCAGAGAGAACATTTTTGTCGATTTTTCCAGAAAGCCACATCGAACGAGGAGCTCTCCACCGCTGTTATGAAGCTCGAAGAAAGGTTAGTGAAGTTTATCTACAGTAATCTGTGGTTACCGTATACTGTATTCCAGTCTTGGCAGTGCTTCTTTTCAATTGATGGCTGACGACGACTGCGAGGAAGTCATTGATGGGCTACTTCTTGCCCCTGCTGAAGGTATTTGATATGTGATCTTTGACCTTTGATATCTGATCTTTGATCTTTACAGTTTCTCCCGTGACCCGTCCATCAGCTATTCCTGTACTCTCTCCTAGCGCTTCATTCACCAGAACCGGTTGGTCTTTGATCTTCAATCATTGATCCTCTGATCTTTGATCTTTGAACATGCGATATTTGATCTTTGAACATCTAATCTTCGATTTTTTAGCTCGTCCCTCTACCGAAATTCACCGCATTTCTGAGGCTCTTCTACCGGGAAACAAACCGTGAGTTGTGCTTTTCATGATCTTTGATCTTCAATCATTCTCAGTTCTCGCATTCCTCGCTACTCCCCGTCCAAGTCCACAGCCCGCAGTGGTCAGTTTATCTTTCACACCAGTTCAGTGTTCTGCATATTGTATATTTGAACCCTGAATTGGCGCGAATACACAAATCATTACAGTATCCTCGGCCAGCTCTGACAAGCTATCGTACATTCCCGAATACGGGGAGGCAGCGGTGGCTGATGATATCGGTTAGAAAAACCGATAATCGATTACCGTAATCTTAATGGTATTGATTGATGTTTAGACGCAGCGACTCCCGAAGCGACGAATCTGTCGTCCGAGAGTGAATACGGTAATGATGAAGATGTGATTAATCGGTCCAGAGTTAGCAGTGTTACATCGTCCACGGTATGGCAAACGAAATCAATCAATACTTAATCGATAATCAATGATTACCTTATTTAAGTCGATCCTCTCGGAAACCTTTGAAGTCGAACCCGCGACCGTCCGTGTCGTGCTCGGTCACGCCTCCGGTGTCCAGGTACGGTATATCCTGATTACGGTAGCGCGTGATTATTGATCGCTTGGGTATTCGTGAAACGTGTGTTGACTATCACATCAGTGCTAATGTTCACCTGTTCGCTAGCTAAAAGCAGAAAATCTCAGCTAAATATGGTCAATCCGCTTATTTCGATAGCTTGACTCCCTTATTACTATTGCATATTGTATGGCAACACATGGACAGGTGAATTTTAGATGATAAGACAATCTCTGTCTGTCTGCACTCTCTCATTATCCCAAACTATATCGTCGTGCTCTCCTCATTTCGCATGTTCTCTCGCATCTCAACACTAACTTCCTCACTTTTTCAGATAGAACTCGGCATTAACATGTCGATGGATTCCGGACCAGACGCTGGACCGCTCGTTCTCACTAATATCGACGTGCCCAATTTTGAGTGATCGTATTCCTGACCACTCATATGACCCACCGCACAACCGTACTCTTCCCTTTTTGTATCTCTTTTGTCGTACTGTGGTAAAGAGGTCATAATGATACGTTTTCATGTATATTATGTACTGTATTCTTGGTTCAATCTTCTAATATGTATATCTCGTAGATTAAAGGCACACCTCGAGCTCATTTGACACTGGTCACGCAGTCATAGAAAGCGAGAGAATGCGGCCAGAGCGGAGAGTTAAAAATTGGTTCGAGTGTTTTTGATGGGCATACAATGCATGCTTTGGTTTCTTTGTATATTGTGTATGTGTCGTTCAATCTTCCGAACACGACCACAATACCGCAATACAATACACACTACAATATACGCATCGTATCGTGTATATCCGTATCGTATATATGAGAGAATTCCTATTGTGTATCTGTTTTCTGAATCCTGGTTGCTTTGCGATTCGCGAGGACTTGTGATTAATTTGAACTAGGAACCTTCAAACGCTCTGTCTATCCGCCGCAATCACCTATACCCTAAATCTGCAGCTACGATGGCTGCAGTTTCTTTCACTGACGCGAGGGTCTTAGGGTCTTACGACCTAACTTAGGATGTACTTAGTTCACTTCCACTCTCTCTTCTTTACAGCTAAAGGTACATACCGTTATTCAAGCCCTGCGGTAGTCTTGACAGATAACACAAAATAGTGTGTAAGATGTAGAGATCGTAGTCACTCCCTCTTCATAATTATTGGCTTCTTCATATAGAATTCCACAACTGGAAAACACTACACACGTTAGATACCTTTGAATGGATTAAGTCAACAAATAAAAGCTAAATGACATTCTTTTCTTTCCTTTTCTATCCGCTTTCATTTCTATTTTCTTCGTTTGCTTGTACCCGATAGATTTTAAGCCGCAAATGGTAATTATCGATTCATAGCAATATTTTCCTGACTAAAAAGGATCTGTTTCTTACAGTTTCTTACAATATTTGTTAGAAAGTACGATAACTATGTTTAAAATTTCTTCATTTTTCGTAGCATTTCATTGAGCGACTATTGACTGATCTTTATGTTCATACAATAGGAAATTCTACATAAAGGGTGTGAAACAACGACTTCATAGTGATAGTCAGACAACTTTCGGAACTTATCCAAATTTAGATTTACGATATTCAATGAATTTCTACTCCTTCTAATTGAACACAGGTGAATTCATGTTTTGCATGAATCACAATACAACAACATGAGATCAACGATTCGATCATCCATAGTATAACTTTAGCCATTCCCAATTTTTACCATTACTATTTTTCCTATTGCATCGACTATGATTCTGATTGTGAAAACTCTAAAATAAGTTTCTTTCAGACACGAAAAACCGTGCGAAATGTTTTGCGATACGTTGAACTGTTACTTTGTCTAGAGCCTCTTCATTTCACATACTATTTCTTTCTTCTCTGCTCTTTATTGAGTAGTACTCTTATTTCTCACACTTTTTTTCTCTATTTATCCAAACGCAGATATCGAATATGGAAAAAAAATTCAATTGCAATTATGGATAGTTCTGCGTGAAACCCAGCGTATTCAGGTTCAGCTCAAATCACAAAAACATGTGACAGGATCAGAACAATGATTCGACGGGATAGTATATTGCGATTATTCCCATTATTTGACTTTATAATTTTATTTATTTATAATCTATTTGCAGCTACTATGATTCAGATAATTCTAATATAGATTTCCCAGACAGGGAAAAACCGTGAGAAGTGTCTTGCGACCATTTGAAATCTTACATCAATCCTGGTAATGAATGTCTATTTTTATTTGTAAATTAGTCAATATTCCTTGCTATAGATACTTTCCATGTACTTGTATCGGGTACTTTCTAGAGAATATTCATTCCCTTCCTAGGAACAAATTATCAAGATGTCATAGCTGCATTGCTAGATCATATTCTCTCCCTCTCCTTTTTCACTTCCCTCCGTCTACCTCTTCCTTTTCCTTCTTCTCCCTTCTTTTCAGTCTGGGGAAGCATCTCTAATTATCCTTCTATTCATTTCTTCTTACTTCATATTTCTTATTATTAATAAAGAATCCGAATCAAATACGCTTGGTAATCAGGGAAAACTTTGCTATCTCTTGGCATAGTCAAGATGTGTTTTGCTTGCAAGCTTTTATTTACCAAGACCTAATTTTGTGCCTTGTGTAACGCTACATTGATTTCTCTAAAATAGTACAGTTTTTTTCTTAAATAATAGTTTTAAACTCTCCGATCCGGCTTTACCAAGCCAAAAGTTCCCAGTCAGAGACCTGAGAAATAGTGTGAGAAATGAAGAGACCGTTGACTATTTGAGGCTCATTCAAGCTAACGTGTCAACCACCGTAAATAAGCCATACTTCAGTATGATTTAGTACAAACTGCCATGTTGCCGAACATGTTGTGACTGAGAGTGGTAAGAAATCATCGTATTCTCGATGAATGTGACACGCGTCGCGCATTTTCCGACCCTCTAGCTTCATTTTCGTTCCTTATTTACTCGTTTGACGAAGAAAACAAGTTGATGTTTTCAATTGGATGTAGTCACTTATGTGAGTCATATAAACAAAACATTTCTAAATTTAGGACTTGTCCCCTGTACCATCAAGTGTTATGCGCTCCTTGTTCCATCTCAAAATAGTCTGAAAAGGAGTGAAACATCTGTCAAATGTATCTTCAATGCGCTGTCTTGCAGGGAACGATGATAGACAAATTCTCTTTTCACGGAACACCCTTCAACCGCGCACCCGTCTTATTTTTACTCTGGCAGCACTCTCTCGCGGACAAAGAAAGCGAGAGAGCACTGCCATGACGGAGAGTTCCATATAGTAATATTACAATATAGTATCAATGGGACGGAAGCCTCTCTGTCGTTTACTGTATCTCGTTAGTGCCAAACATTATTTTCCGTACTACAGAGAACGACAAAATACAGTGTTTTCTTTGTCTTACATAAATATTTGTTTGAATATAAAACAGTATGTGAGGTACATTGTCGGAATATATTGAACTACATTCTCATTGTCTACTTGTCTATCGGTGTTTATAAGCTTTGATACTTAAAGGTTTAAAAAACTTAAGACTATCCATGCTCTCTCGAAGACAAAGAAAGCGAGAAAGCATGGCCAGAACGGAGAGTAAAACTGACTCAGGGCGTGCTTTTAAGTAGCCCCGTCACATTTACTGTCTCCCTTCACTTCTGGGAACCGTTGAGTTGTTTATAGTGTTCATTGAGTAGTGACACCTTTGCGTCGTCATTTCGTAGTTCCGCTTATATTATTATTATTATTGTTTTTATTTTTAATTTTAGATAAATACTATAAAATTATAGCATTCTTCGCGTTCGCATTAGTCTAGAACTTAGTTAAAATGAGAAAAGCGTGCTTTGGTTTCTAGTGGCGCAATGCATTGATTTTTTTTCTCATGAATTATTTGCAAGAACAGCTTATGCTTTAACAAAAGGAACTCCCGTACAAATGCACCAATCGTGTACTATATTCTTATCGATTTTTTTATTCATATCGAGTATATTACGAGATGAAGAGAATTGTTGTATTTCCATATTGAAGAATAATATTGTTATAAGCGACATTGCCCAATTTCTCTTGTATCCCATAGATCTCGATCATTGTTCTTCTTCCACAATTCAGTCATTCTTCTACAATTGTCTCATTATTTTCAATGCAAGAACGTCTTCTTATTGTCTAGGCTTTCCCACGCAGAGTGCTCTGTGTCCTTCCTTTCAAAAGATTCTGACTCGAGCCATATACCTTGCAATTGTTTTCTGAAGATCGTACATAATAGATGAATAAGATCGAGATCAGAGAACGGGCTATACGAGAATGTTAGACAGCGAGATTGTCTTGGCACAGTGCCAACATATCTAACTGTATATTTCGTCTCATGTCAGCTTCTAAACTATACTTCTTCTTCTCCTCTTATTTACTGTCGTGGTTGTTTTCGGTAATACCCATCATCACAATAAATATAAGGTTGCTGCTAAAGTTCGTGCTACTCAAATGCCACGTTGTTCAGAGAAACGAGGATAAGCTGCAGATTGTTTTCATCCATAACATAATATTCCCTTTACCATTGAGCCGCTACTTTGCTTTTTCAAACCTCGAGGCGCATTTTTTGCTAGTAGTTTACTTCAAGTAGACTACAGGTCTAACACAATTGAACTTCTACTTATAACTTCTTATTCGTTTCACTCATAATCCGTCATAACTTAAGTTATGCTCCATAGGAATCGGCTTTATGCAACTTGTCAGGCATCATGCATTCGGCTTTATGCAACTTGTCAGGCATATATACAACAGAACACACGACACACCAATACTGTATGAACGAATAAAACTATGAAAGGCCTAATTAATGAATGGCAACATAAAGAGTACAACGAGTAGAGGATAAAATGTGAAAGACATAGCAAGTGTATACGAAAGGTGAGAGTGAGATACGTGGAATGGTAGGATGGGAAACCGTACTAATTGACAAATAATACCGTAATAGGAAAGAGAGAAAGAGAGTGGAAAAAGAAAAAGAGAGTGGAAAAAGATAAAGTAAGTGGAAAAAGGTAAAAAGTGAGAAAGATTAAATGGAGATGGTACCCCCCTGAGCCTCAACAGAGTCGGATATGTAAGGTTCCATACCACCTGTAGATCTCCACCGTCCTCGCCGCTGCACTTCCAGGAGAGAGGCTCCGTCTTTTATGGACTGAACTGCTCCTCCACCGCGTAGACTATGTGGGGTAAGTCTGCTTACTCCTGCCTCCGAACAAAGAGCTAGTAGCTGCTGGCGGAAAGTGTCCGAGGTGATGTGGGTGGAGAAGTTGGATAAGGAAGGGAATACCCAAGGGCACCTAAGAGGGAGAGAATCCCGGTACGCATCGAGGATGCGGTAGCCCAAGGAATCAGGAGGGAAATGAATGAACGTGGAACGCCCTTCGGCATACTGATCGTTCTTGGACCGAACGACGTTGATGGAGAAATGACCATTCCCCTGATCGATGACGTCCTCCCAACGCAACGAGACGAGCTCTCCAACCCGGAGCAAGGCCGCGAAGGCCAGCGACGCCGCGAGCGCGGTGCGGTACTTGGTAAGATCGAAGGGGATCGAGAGAACGAACCGCTGAAGCTGGACGATGTCCTCCTTATCAGCCTTCCCGTGATGGACTACAGGGATGCTCCTCTTCTGACTATCCTGGAGCCGAGCCAGAACCGTAGCCACGTGGGGAGGAATGGGACCCGAGAAAAAAGCGAAGGCGGCGGACAGTCCTTTGAGGAAGGACAGGGAGCGACGTTCCTGGATACCCTTTAGGGCAAAGATGAGCAGCGTGTCGGGGCAAGACGGATCGATTCCCTTATCACGAGCGAAGAGTCTAAATAGAGAGCAATGATTACTGGGTAAAACACCCTAACCTCGTACCGTAACTGCACCCTTGGCTCACGTGCGAAAAAGTGAAATAATCCAAAACCCTATCAGTACCGTACCTGAGCTTATTGGAATAACCCGAGTAGGCTCGGATGGTGTTCCTGCTTCTAGACGACTCCAAGGACGAGAACAGGGTATCCACGAGCGTCGGGCACACCGCTCTAGCCAGTTTCTCCAGATCCGAAACCGTTCCTTTCATGGGTCCTGAGGAAGGATTGGGATGATATGTATAATTTACTGACACTATAATTCAGGAAAAAAAAAACAACTTCTAAGTCAGCAGGGGAGGGAGGGGGGGGGAAGCTGACTAAGAAGCAAAACCGTAGAATGGAGAATTACGAAAATCTCGACTAAGACTAGGTCGAGATCGTGGCGGGACCCGGCCGGCGCGAATTTCGAAAATTCGAAATTCTGCTACGGCCGTGGTAAGACTAATTGCCGGATGCCGATCCAATGGAGCATAACTACAATTGTCAGCTCTTTTGGATGACGTTATTTTAGAACTCTGCAGACTTTAAGTAACTAAAAATAGGCGTGGAATATGCACTATTTTGGCATCACACCAAACAAAAATTTTGTTGTCTGACTCTCTAGTTTCGCATACACTCTTACTATTTCCCTGATTCTCGAACTTGTAACTGCAATATCATATTACCAATCATTGTGTTTGACATTCCTCATTTGCCTCATCGCCTTTATAATTATTCAGCATGATCTATACTAATATTGAAACATAACTCTTCCTAGACATGTCCTCACAATTCCCTCGTTCTCCATCTTGTCCTATTCGGTCTTCGGCCACTGTCCTGTCTATTAGCTTAATAATTCCTTGTTGTCCATGACTTTCGGAAAAAAATTACAATACTGTAAGAGAAAACAATCATGCCAAAGTGAGCCCTTAAAGGGCTACCCCGTCTCTCTCCGCTCTCGTCGCACTCTCTGACTGCGAGAGCTGAAACGTTCTGTCAGCACGGAAGATCCAAGTTGGTTTGCCTCACTCGGCTCCGAATTAAATTAATAATATTAATAGATGTGCAAAAATAATTATGCATGCAATTTAAATGCAATTTTTTAAAATTAATAAGTTAGCTAATAATGATATGGTGTTTCGGCCACTACGTCTAAACAGTGTAGGTCACAAAAATGTTTCTGCACCATTTGCTAAATATACGATCATCCCCTAATACTCGAGTATTTAAACGTCGATTAGATCCCCACCCAAATATCCTTTCACAACAATATCGAAGAGTCATCTCCAATTACCGTACTGTCACATTACCAATTATTGTCACTTAATTCCCATCGCGCCTCAGACATAGATAAAATAAAATACACCAATGTGGACAAAGTTTCAAATTAGACACGGTTCAACTTCCTTTTTGTTATTTTTAATATTCTTCACTACTTATATTTTAGTCAAATCGTATATTACGAAGTCTCTTTTTCTTCTTTTTTTCAGTTATTCCTCATTCACTCTCATCCATCTTTAATTCCCATTGTCTATTTTTCTTTGTCAGTCCATCTCGCTCTTTTCTCCTCTTCCTCTCCCTCCACCTATATCTCTTTTCATTTTTAACCTCGAATTGTCCTTCTTTCATCTCATATCCTATTTTCGCAGTATATTTCTCTATCTACCCTCATTTGTTACTATATCTGTATGAAATATTCACATGCTCTCCTTAGTTAACCGTATTCTCGCTGTCAAACCAAGTCATACATTATGTAGCGTCCATAATTTTCGAATGATCTTGATGCACTGTTCAAAAATCACGATCAAAGAAAGGGAAAAGTACAGCATTTCCTATTTTTACTCACTCTCCTCTATCCTACATATTCTCCTTTTCCTATACTCCTTTTCTTTTCTTTTCCTATTTTCGTATTCTCCCTTTTCTACTAATGTAATAGGATCATTAGGAACGTCAAGCAAATTGGAAACTCTGAAATATTGGCACTGATGACGGATAGAAATAAGAAAACTCTGTCGAAATGTAATGAAGAATTTAGACAGACTATGACAGGAAAAATCTACATTTGTATTTATAGTAGAATCTTAAAGTCACAACACGAACTAATTTTATTCTCCGATCTGGCAATATTGCCGGCATATGCTCTCTCGTAGACAATAAGCGAGAGAGCATTGCCAGAGCGGTAAGTTTCAAATTAGCTCGGGGTATGCTTCTGATAATACTCTGTTATGCGAACATTGATCAATGATCCCCTTCTCATTGTTTATTGTTCATTTGTATTATATTAACTCCATAATATTATTGTACATTGGTAGGAAAAGCAGATAAATCTATTCTCTATCTACATATTGCAATTTTCTTGCTAACAATTAGATGTTCGTTTTCCCCTGCAAAAAGTACCCCTGGAATATTTTTTCGTTCAATAAATCAAGACGGAGGCCGTATAAAAATATTTTAGCGTCAATATTTTCCACTTAGGTACGAAATTTGCGTAAACAGTCAACTATTTGCTTTTACTTGAGTACAGTCTGTCTCGAATTGACTGATGGATCTCTGTACCTACAAGTATGCATTTATCATTCAATCTCATCATTGGAAATATTCCTGATTCTTTTTGTGATCAAAGGTTTATAGACATATAGTATGAGAAAATCGGTCTCTTCAATGATAATCTTTAAACATAAAAATATTTTTATCTAGAATATTTCAAACAGGTTTCCGACGGAATACTCCGTAGTAATAGTCAAGAGACATCCCAAGATAATTTGTTCTCTCCGCTCTAGAAACACTCTCACAGACAAAAAAGTGAGAAAGGCGGAGAGTATAAAATTATCTTCGGAGTGTGCCTATAAATAACTAGAAACATTATTGTGAATTAATTTCAATCACTTTTTCTCTTTTCTCTGTTCTCTTATGTAAAGGGAGAGTGACCACTTTCAATGACCTCTTCATTGCGCACACTATTTCTCTGTTCTCCAACAACGAGATATCGTAGAGTGTTGAAGATACCGTTGACAAGGGTGTCAGCACCAGGGCTGGGATTTTTTGATTTTGATTTTTTGAATTTTTTTGAATTTTTTGACCATTTCAAAAAATTCAAAATCAAAAAAAGTTTTTTGAATATTTCTCAAAAAATCAAAAAAATATTAAATGTAAAAAAGTGCCGTTAAAACGACAAAAAGTGAAACATTTGTGGAAAATTGTGACAACATTTGACAAAACTCAACTAAATTCCCATTTTTAACATTTTTCGCGGTCTTGCTGAAGCGGATTCTATGGGTTTTAGTGTGGATTAGTGTGTCCAATGCACTGACGTAGAATTTTTTAAAAGTGAAAAAAATATTGTATGATGTTTTTCATGTTTCAGAATTTGGTTAATTGCGTAATTGATCGTGTTAATCACTTTCCAGGCAAAAATGATGTGTCTGAATTGCTTAGTATCCTTTTAAACGAAGTAAAGAACTTTTTCAAAAAAATTTTGAATTCAAAAATTTTTTGAGCCATTTTTTGAATTTTTTGATCAAAAAATTTTTTGAAATTATTTTCAAAAAATCCCAACCCTGGTCAGCACAGAAAAATCATTTGATTATTGTTTGCCAGAACCATTCTGGCCATTCAACGGCGAGTATGGCCGAATAAGGAATTTGTGTTCTTTTCATTTTTAATTTTTTTTTAAAGTTTCCTCTAATCTAGTTAGTCCGCGAAAATAATTTTGAAATATTGCGATACATAACATAATCTAAAGAATTTTCAAAGCTTGTTTATTCCTCTATATCGTACATGTAAAAATAGTTGTATCATGAACGGTGTGAATGGATCTGAACGGATCAGGCCGATCAAACGGGATTGTGAGCGAGAAGGCCATTTTCGTTATTTTTCTTTCTTTTCATTGTTTTTCTTTCCTTCGAATGTACTGTATTGAAAGAAATCACGCCGAAATATTGCCATTTAGCAAAAATCATTGCTTTACAAATGAATAAATTGTTCCGATTATACGCTGAATAAATGGGTAAATTTTGGTTCATTGGAACAATTTATTCCTCGCGAAAATGATGATTTTTGTTAAATGGCAATATTTTGGCCTAATTTATTTCAATACAGTAAATTCGATGAAAAGAAAAACAATGAAAAGAAAGAAAAATGGCCGGCTCGCTCACAATCCCGTTTGATCGGCATGATCCGTTCAGATCCATTCACACCGTTCATGATACAACTATTTTTACATGTACGATACTCTTACAATTAATATCGTTCTTCATTTCTTTATAATTCGTTCGTTTTGATTCTCTTCATTCACTGCTCTTATCATTACAGTATCTTCATTCTAATTTCGTCTCCACCCACAACTCCCTTCACCATTAACAATACTCCCTGTAGAGCTTTTACAAATAAAGATATAAGAACAATCATTAAAGATCGGAAATGTTTCCTTTTATAGACTCTATATTCTGGGCTTATTTATGGCACGAAAAAGAATTGTCAATGACATCTTCCAATACAGAATCTTGTTGACGACGTGTCCGAATTCTTTCACGGTCCATCGATAAGATTAAAATTATCTTTATCAATAATTGAGTCCTCGTCAATCTTATTTATGCCATTTCTGTGAGCCAACCATTTTATGCAAAGATCAGCCAAAATTATATTCAATTATTCTCTATATCCATCCCAATTTGCCCTAATTCATCTAGTTCCAATTACTCTCCACTTGATAACAATTCAAAGATTATCTCGAAATTGAATAACGATCGCTAATGAGGTCTTGAAATACATTCAGCGATGTCTCGGGATAGAGTGTGGAAGTCGGCTCAAGGTGAAGTTTTTATAAAGTGAAATAATAATACCTCCGCCTCTCGACATCTGTTTAGCAATTCTATAAAACTTATGATCAAGACATTTCAGCAATTTTCGTCGTATATTTCAATATCTCTTCATTTTTGCAATCTTCCTTTATATGCTTCCCTAGATATGAAAAAATATTTCATTATTAAAGGCACATAATTTGAACCTCTCCACCCTTGCAATAATCCCTCACTTTCTTTGAGAGAGATCTGGTGTGCTTTAATAATAAGTTCCACTGATCACATAAAGGCATCGTGAACATTACGGGATTGTTGCATTGGTTTTTCGGAAAATGAACAATCCTTCTAAAACACGATTAAAGATTGAGTACAGATTAAAGTTTACAACGACATTTTCCATTGGTTCTTCGAGATCAACGATCCTGATAAGAATAAACAATAAATTGGATTTCCTTCGAATTTCTTAAAATAGTCTTTCCTGGTCTGTACCGATATTTACAAAGTACCGTGCTGTCTGTACGTCTTGTCAAAGTTTCATGCTTAAGAAGCTCAGTAAAAGCTCTCCTCGTTTTTCACACTTGCTTCATTTTTTTTTATTTTGACTTTTGAATGTCAGAATATTTGTTCGACAAGATGAAAGATGGCGATAAGCAAGTCCATAAATTTAATTTGCTTCGAATCACTAAATATATCCGTTCCTCTCATATACAAGCTGTTGTTTATAAAGAAGAGTGCCATTATTTCTGTCTGTCTCATCAAAGTACAAAGACTCGGCCATTCCTTGATTGGTCTTGTAGCTTGTTTGTTGACAATTCCTCTCCCTCTCCCTCTCCCTCCCTCTCCTTCTCTCCTTATTCCTCTCTACTCTCTTCCTCTCGAGAACTGTGCAGTAATGAGATCAAGTTTTTCATTCGTTTATTTCCCTTCTTCTTTCGTGTTTTCGTTTATTTTTCAAGATGGCCATCGCACTAGCATTCGTCCACTATTTTCAAACTTTTTTCTGTTCAAGTGTCGAAAAGAAAAAATCCCAGGAAATATCTCCTCCTTCTATGCACATACTCTCTCCCTTATCTTTCTTTTCATTTCACGGTTTTTAACAGGAAATAACTTTTGTGCTTTTTTTGCATGATAATTGTGCTGTAACATTCTCAACCCGATTTACTTGGGCAAACTTTTCATCGTCCTTTCGAACTTCCCAAGATCATTATAGGACCATACCGTATTATCCAATATGTGTTACACCAAAACATTTGCTCATTTGGGCAAACCTTAGAAATGACAAACGAGCTGAACATAGGACCAAAATCTTTAATCGTGTCATGGTTTTTATAAGACATGCACTGTTGTTTTGTGTCTCAGTACGGTTCTTAGCGTGTGTGCCTTCGTGTTTTCACACAGAGATTTGAATAATTGCATGTTGTTCTTCTAATGCGTCGTTGACTCAATGAGCATTTGGTTTTTATTGTGAACGTGGAATGACTACCGGGGACTAGCAACCATATGCCATATCGAATCATCATCTTCCTTCTTAGATTCGTCTCCCCTTCTCCTTTCTTGTTTCATCTTCTAGCTATCTTACACGAGGGCTATACTGCACTAAGGGGCACAGACTTGCAGGACCTCTACCTCTCCCTCTCCCTCTCTCCCTCTCTACCTCTCCCTATCCTTCTCTTTCTCTACCTCTCTCCCTCTACCTCTCCCCCTCTCCCTCTCCCTGTCCTCTTTATCTTGTTATCTAACAATCCTCTTCAGGAATCCTATCTCGGACTGCCTTCTATTCTCCCTCGTGAGGCTTGTCACCTTATTCTGTTTTCTCTCCCTCTCCCTTTTAAGATTTCTCCTCCCTCTCCCTCTCCCTATCCCCCAAAATAAGATCAGTGACCATAGCCTTCTTCTTCATCTTATTCTATTTCTTTAATATAATCTTTGTTCGCTGATCTTTTCTCTTCTTTTTATGTAGCAGATTTGCACGAAACATCTAATGAAGTTGTATACTGAAAAACTGACTTTACTTTGTACTGAATTCACTTATGAACTATCAAAAAATTGGGAAAAAAACTCTCTAATTTCACACGTTCATTTTTAAAAATTTTCCCTATTAAATAAATATATATCCAAACTTTGAACATCGCATAAATTTTACCACTATCACTGACAATTATCACACACCTAGGCTCACAGAGGACTTCATCTTCAATAATGTATCATTATGCTTAACCTTTGTGTCTTTTGTTTCTTCTACGAATTATGTTGAATATGAGAATATAAGTTAATAATTACGATAAAAACTGATTTTGACTGTTATATTAAAGAAAACTGACCTAAACATTTATTGTTGCCAAAAGAGAAACGTCGAAAACTAGAGTGTGTTGTGGAATGCCCCCCCCCCCTTTCTGAAAATGAGTAAGGGCAACTCAAATGGATCATAATCTTGTCTGACAATGAGAATAACGAAAAAGTGCGTGAAATGAGGAGACCATACAAATGAAAATTACAAAGGTCACACCTCTTGGCTTCAGCCTCAAGCTTAGAGTGAAAATATCAGAGAGAAATAATAAAAAAAATTTAAGAGCTTATTTTGTCCAGGACAACATTAAACCATTCCAATTAAGATTCAATTTGTTATTTCGAAAAGGCACGTTTATCCTTTATTAGTTCTTGTCTACTTCTTAATACCACTTGATAAAGTCTAATGAGATCGGGTATTTATTTGCTCAAAGGTGGAGTATCGAGAATATTTTCGTGAACGAACTGTGAATCCTGATATCAAAAGTTACAGCATACATACATTATTTTACGGTAATAGATCTTATTGATCGCTTAAATCATGTTTGATAGTGCAGGCAAAAGCGCGACTTTTGAAAATTGGAAAGTTCAGCAATAGTCTTACGGTAATTTTTTCACACTACCTTTTTCGCATTTTTAGGGTTTGATGAATTGCCATGAAATTTTATTTTCCATCTCTCATAAATGTAAAAAAACGATTTCTTATGGATTTACATTTTTTTGATTATTTTTATCACTGCAAATTTTGCGTTTGAGTAAGGAAGGTTTTCGTAGCAACATTTGTTGTTGCAGCCCATAATCCTTTTAAAATGTCGTTTCATATCACTTACTATTTCTGACTACGAGAAAGCGCTTTCACTAATATTTTTACACTTTTAATACAATCCACTTGCTAATTTGCATCTTGGCCGCACTAACAATAGCACAATGAAGCTTCTAATAAAGAAAGTATGGCTCGTAGAATTCGGAATAAGTTTATTCAACCCGTTGAATACATGTTTCAGTCCTCCGATATCTTCCCTTATTCTTTCTCTTTCCTCATCCGAGAGTTTCACACAGCCGCGATCTCTCTCACGGTTTTCACCCCTTTCTACGCCCATTCATTCCTTTCTCATGATATTCCCACACTCTCTCCTCCCTCTACCCTCTCGCCTCTCCCTCTCCCTCTCCCTCTCCCCTTTTCTCTTCTCCTTTCTTTCAATTCAAAATCTGCCTAAGTCGATCTCTTTTCTATCCCTTGCCGTCTTCTGAAAAAGAAGAGCACATCGCATAAGAAGTCAACTACGACGCTTCAAAGCACTTGGGGGGGGGCGCTAAGTACGTTTAAGTATCACTTGAAGTTCGTGATACCTATCCCCCAGTTCCGAAACCCTTGTTGCGCACAACAATCGATCTATGAACTTAGCGTGACTTAAGCGACCTTAGCCGACCTTAGTGGTTAGGGTAGCTTAAGTCTTATGATCAGTGATTCATGAGTAAGCCTCCGTCGCTCCCACGACAAGGAAGGGGGGAAATGTTGATAACAACTCCCACTATACAACCTCATTCAGACTAGGATACTTACACTTACTCGTACTTGTCCATTAGTTGCTTACCTGATCTTCTACATTTATTTATTTATCGTACACCGCAAGCGTGCTTCATCAAGTACAACATATTCGTTAGTCATCCCACTATTCGATATGTGAACCAATATACCATATCTACTCATCCCTTATTTGACACCTCGTGCTTCTTCTACCCCGATCACACTTACAATACTGACGAAAAGGATATTGACTTTTGGTTTTCTGACATAACCTTGTTTAAAATTATCGAATCGCTCTGAAGTATAATCATAGCCTATGAAGTGACTCAAAATAAAGTCTCTTTCTATTGATTTGAGTTTAAATACTATTAATAAGCGGGTTCTAAAAATACAAAATTACCAGGTCCTGTTTGTTTGCTTCTCTTGGTATACCATGATTTTCGATCCGATCGTCCTTCGTTTTCTAGGGAATCCGTTTGACGTCTCCGTCCACCAATCCACTCCATGCATTTGTGTGTAACGGACCCCATTGTTGTTGATTGTCTACAGTCTTCTCCCCTTCCCTATATTCCCTCCTCCTCCTTCTCTCGCTCTCTCGCTCTCTCTCTCTCACTCTTTCCTCCCCCCTCACCTTCGCTATTCTAAGCCAAATTCTCTCCTCTTTTAATTCTTACAATGCACTTTTCTGTTTTTGGCATCATGAGCAACCTTATTTGTTATGATTATTTGAATTCTTCTGAGAATTAGAGACATAGATATATATGAATACGATAGATAGATAGATGGAGAGACGGAGAAGGGTACAGTGATAGAGAAATTTAGAGTACCACAATCTATACATCGAGGAGGTTTTTGATTCTCACAATATCCTCTGAACTGTCTCATCCAGGTCCCTCTATCGAGAAAACTGAAAAAAAGTGCCATCGAAATAAGTGAAAAAAGATACACGTAGAAGTGATATCTGAATGGGGATAGAGAGAGAAAGGGAGGAGGGGAGATAGGAGAAGAGGAAGAGAGGAGAGGTGAGGAGGGGGAGGAGGAAAGTAAAGGGTGGAGAGGTTGAGGAGTGGGGGTTAAGTTACCTATTCCAATAAAGACAAGAGGAGATAGAGAAGCCGTATCCAAATATGTATGCCATATACATCTCTTTTTGTTGTATATCGATATCCTCTCTATCTTCCATTGGTTTTAGTCACACTTACTTATTCCACCTTCTATCTATCTATACATATATTCATTTATATTTTGTATATATTTTGATCGCGCAAGTGCTGGTTCGAAACTTATCTGAAGCGGTTGTACACAATCTCTGTATGTCCTCGATGTCCCAAATTAGTTGCATACACTTGTCACTTGTTATTCTGTATTTTTGTTTCTGTATACTTTTCCTTGCGCTATACCGATCAAGGTGGCGCATGTTTTTTGATATATGTATAATAGTTTAAAAAAACATAGACAGGGGCGAATTGGGTAGATATCTGAGGGAGAGGGAGGGCATTGGTCTCTCATGTTAGGAAATGGTTCAAATGGAGAAACAGTGAGTCCTCGCTCCAGCATAATCCCGCCTGTAGTACTTTGGAATGACGATCGACTGGAGATCTACCGTCAATTTCATCTAGAAAACCATCTCCCTTGAGTATTAGAAGTTATGTTAGAGATCACGTTACCTTTCGTTCTTTTATACGATGTGTGGTGATCAGATACAAATAATGCATTGTATGATAGAAATATCCCAAGAATCCTCAAAACTTCCAGAAAAGCGAAGGAAATTATATCCTCTTAGGTATCATTGGAACATTAAAACACTCAAAGTGCATGAAATTCTCCAGAATATTAATGATTTATCTCGTTAATGATTAGGTCCTAGACTCCGCCTCATTAGAGGAATACCCAAGAGTGATTTGAAACTCTCAACCTTCTCTACTTCCCTGTTGCACTATCATATCCTCATGTATTGTCCTCTAGGCGTAATACGTCGAGACTCTAAATCATATATGGGCTCCGACATCGTGGTGCCACCTCCCCTGTAAAATGAGTGCTTTTCGAAAATTTGTGGAAACCACCCCCCCCCCCCCCCCCTGTAAAAAACGACGTTTAGGCGAAATTGTTGAAAAAAAGTGAAGGCTCCCTGTAAAATTAACCATTTTTCGTTCTGATGCCCCATGTAGAATCCTCCAGGTACCCCGCCCAAGCATGCTCTAAAGATCGCTGCGTTTAAAACACTACGGACTTTGGTGTCTACACCATTGTGCTCAAAATGATACACGCTTAACAAATGTTATTCACGATTTTTTTTTCCATTTTTGTTTGATAAATGGAAGGATTTGATCGTTCTCCGTGACATTCGCAACAATAGTAGAATTGAACGCCATAGACTCATTTGTTCGTTTCCTCTTCCTCGTTTGGTGAATCACGTATGCCCTCTCTTCATTCACTATCCCCGTCAGATGAACCTCCGAAATCTCTCCCTCTCCTTGTTGCTCTCCCTCTTCCACTTCCCTCTCTGTCCTTCCAATCTCCCTTCAACCGATGATGGCATCGTACTTGCATGGATCAATAATTGATGAGTAGAGATAGGAGTAGGAGGAGGAGGTTCGCGAGGTTTTGGGAGTGAGGCAGAGGGAGAGGGAGAGGTAGAGGGAGAGGTAGAGGGAGAGGAGAGGGAGAGGGAGAGGGAGAGGGAGAGGGAGAGGGAGAGGGAGAGGGAGAGGGAGAGGGAGAGGGAGGTAGAAGGGAGAAGGAGAGGGCGAGGGGATTGCGGAATCTCTAATGAAGATCATGTGATAGATGACGACAAGTGATGATTAGGATGTTTTGTCACCCAAAGGGGCGGAGTCTAATCCATGATTGTCGAGTCTTTCAAGAGGTCTCACGCATAAGTTTGGCTTGCGTCATTATCGAAATCATCGGAACAGTTAATTCATCCAAGAGGATATTTCCAATGGGAAGTCTCTTTATGACACGACGTTCTCACACCTTCATAGATAGTACGTGAAGTGAGTTCACTATATCAGGCCTGTCACGAGAGAATCGACCTAAAGCTCGGAATTTAGAAATATTACAAAACAAGTTCTCTCCAGTTTTATTCTTGTTTAGGCTTGTCCTACCATCCCCCAAAGTCCCATTGTGTAAATATCATTCTGTGGCTCCCTGCACCGGGTCGGTAATCAGGGAACCCAACTTTCAACTCAAATATCTCGGTTCAGGTGCATTTCTGTGAAAAACTACCACGAGGGTAACCCCCGCTATTTTTCCGGGCTCTATCGATCTAAACAAACCGGAAGTCATAATAGCGCTTCCGAACAGCGCTACACTCTAGGATTCGGCGCGGACGAGCCTGAAATATGTTATGTAACTTTTCAAGGGCTACAAAATGAGTGGTTTACGAAAAAAATACGTTAATGCGTTCGTATGGTTCCCCTTGGAAATTTCCTGATGATTTGAAGTCATTTTCGCCCAACGACAATCTCTCGTTTCATGCACTCTCTCGCCGGAGAGTGAAAGAAATACAGGGAAGAGAAAGGGAGACAATGATATGTTTCATTCCGCACCGCGCGCTCGAGACCGTGCGGTGTAGAATGGAATGGAACGTACGAACGCATTAACGTATTGTTTTCGTAAACCACTCATTTTGAAGCCCTTGAAAAGTTACATAACATATTTCAGGCTCGTCCGCGCCGAATCGACAGGTTTTGAGTTATTTTACCTAGAGTGTAGCGCTGTTCGGAAGCACTTTCATGAGGTCTGGTATGTTTAGATCGATAGAGCTCGGAAAAATAGCGGGGGTTACCCTCGTGGTAGTTTTTGGCACAAATGCACCTGAACCGAGATATTTGAGTTCGAAGTTGGGTTCCCGGATGACCGACACGGTGTAGGGAGCCACAGAATGATATTTACACAATGGGACTTTGGGGGATGGAAGGGCATGCCTAGAGGTGCCGAACACTGATGCTAACTCATTTCATGATTTTCGCTCCATTCCGAAGAATAGCCATTTTAGCTCGATTCTCTCGTGACAGGCCTGATATGTGTTATTTTCATTTCACACATTATTTCTGGCACTAGGTCGAATGAGAACCGATGAATATGAAACGACTGGATGATAACTATTTGTATATGAGAGACAAGCGCTCGTGAATAGACAAAGTATACAAATGGTTATCATCCAATCGGTTATTATTCATCAGTTCTCATTCGACCTAGTGCCTTATTTCTTCCATCTCCATCATTGATACATCATGGAACGATATAGAGTCTGATCTTTTGGGGGTGTCATTCCCCCCCCCCTTCGACCTACTCATAGTCAGGCGTTTCATGATCGTGATCACGAAGACGAGAACTCTATAGTGAGGCGTGTACATTTCATTTCGGAAACGCTTATCTGTATGGCAGCTCCGTGCCGGAAAACAGTTACATTTTATGGAGTGTTTAACGGTTCATCACTTTATCAAGATTGACAAACAAGATTCACTTGTACGCAGTGTTTCCGCTGAATCTGAAGTGTCATAAAAGGGAATCTTCTTTCTTTAATTATTGAGTGTTTAACGAGGATATAGTGTTTAACCATATATTGCGAGAGCGGAGAGTAGACATCGTTTGGATATGTTTCAAAGATAGCTTAGATCGCACTGAAGAACGTTAAAAACGATTCAGAGCTCGCTGTCCCTCAAACTTATTTATGTGCTGCTCAAATGTCACGAATAACAGTATAAAAAACGATGAGTGTTTTCTCTGCTTTTTCATGGCCTTTAAACTGAGCATTAGGGCTCTCCACCTTGTCTATATACTTCATAGGTTTGGTTTGTGTCATTATCGAAATAATCGGAACAATTTATACATGTTATCAATATAATCCAATCTAATGTCCTCCTCCTATTCTTCTTATCATGAGTCTTATCAGTTTCTATCATTGCTACTTCTCACTCTCCACTAGGGGAAAGAACTGATTGATTTTATGTGTTTTCTCTCTTCATTATCAATGATTTTCTCGATAATTAGCTGTCTTTCTAATCTCATTGAAAGACAACAAAAGTTCAAATCGCGTGCTCACAACGAATCCCTACACTATAGGGCTTTACCATTTTCGAAAACAAATTGTTCTGTATGATCTCTGCACAGTAGCGCACTTTAGCCTTTTCTAAAGGCACCACGCAGCATAGCGCAACGCCCACCACGCCAGGGGTTTTCTCAATTAATAAAGAGCTCAAAATTATATTTATTGTAGCGATCGTTCAACTGAAGAAAAACCATCGCGTGGTGTGGCGCGTCGCTATGCCTCGAAAAGACTAGCGTGCGCCACTGTACTTTAAGATGCATCAATTAATATATCTATGATTATTGTTTTTTTCCTTCTTTTTTTCCCCTGGGATCAAAGGATCTCTGATTATTGACTATTCTTTCTACTTTCTAGTCTTCATCTTTATGTATATCATCTTCATTATCATTCTATTCAATTCATCTCATAGCGAGTAGTCACAGTTCAATTTTGCCAACTTACTCTCTCACTCTCTCTCCCCCTCTCTTTCTGTTTCTCCATCTCTCGATCTTCGAATACCTCTCTATTTCTAGTTTCATTAAAGATAGCCGCGCATGTTCATGCAAATATAAATATTGTGCATTATGTTGAACTACTTTTGTTATCTTAATGCAGGTTGCTCTCAAAATATTCACCAATGAAATTCTGAAAGCAGTCCAACAATTTGGCCCTAAGATTTTCACAAATATGATTAGAGTAAAGTCATTAAATATAAATATCAGAAAATATGCAAAAAATCAATTGTACTGATATTGATATTAATGTAGGGCTGAAAAACACGAGAAATTTACTATTACATATATCACAAAATAGACTAAATCGTAACCAATCCCGAATATGTACCTCATCGAGTTCATTCATCAAGGATCTATTCATTTCTCTTCTATGCCTCATATTCCCCTTCTTCTTCTTTCTACTGATACTCTAGCTTCAATCAATGTATGGGAGACTAAATGGGATAGGGTGAGAAGATATTAACATACTAAGAATTTAGTTTACCTGCTTTACAAGAAAACTGGCAATCACGATCAAAATATCGTTTTTTTGCTCGGTTTGACTGTTGCAAAGGTTTCTTTGCTTCCTTAGAAATGTATTATTTTCTGGTTCCTTTTGATCAATCTTCGATCTTTGATCTTTGATCTCACCGATCTCTCTTGATTCACTTCCTCTTTCTTCACTCATTCCATTCCATAACTATGATTTATTTGCCAACTCAAACTTTTTTCTCTGTTCAACAACTGATGAACATCACTCGACAATCGAACGAAGAACAAGTGAATGACACCGTTAGATCACATTACCCGACTAACAATATTCATGTTATTCGTCGGAACCTTGCAGGATCATATTTACTATTTTCTAAAAATCCGAAAATATTTTTACGAACCGTTGAACATTTCGTGGGGTTTTCTGACAATATTTGGAATTCAAAACACAATACTCTCGGTGCGAATTCAAAGTTCTGTCGTATTGTCAGTCCGTTCATTTCCTATACTGTATCCGTTTTATCCGAGACGATGATATCAATAATCGCTTGGCTTTTTCTACCTATAATCTAGATCCACACCTAGGACGAAACTTTAGCTCCTTCTTCTTCGCAAGAGATAAGATGGACTTCACTAGAGAAAGGACGAGAGAGAGAGTAAAATTCGGAGAATTTACTCTGATTTTCCTTTCTTCTGGCTACTTTTGAAGAGAGCACAAGGAGGGCATCTTTATTAGAGAACTAGATAATAGACGAGAGATTGTGTGAAATGAGAGGGTGAGACAATGAGATTGTCAGTCTAGTCTCATTCTACTCTATTCTATTCATTATCATTGTCCTTACCCAGTCGAGGTGAATAGTCTAGCAAGGGACGGGTTTCAACTCACCCTGGTTTTATGAGACAATACGATCACTAGAATCGGTTTTCGATGCTGATTACAAATATGTTTTCTCAAAGTGCCAAATAGACCTGTAAAAATAAATATTGAAATGTTGTGAATTTTAGGCTTCTAAAGAATCGGTTTAAAAAAGAGAATTTGCCACTGTGCGAGATCTTTTGTTGAAAGGCGATATCTGTGATCACGTAGCACGTAATTCTCAATTTTTTTAAATTGATTTTCTCAAAATCAAAACAGTTGACAGTTTTCTCAATGCATTAAAGGTCAGAATTCATAGAATATGTCATTAATAATAACTCTGCTGTAATTTTTGATCGTTATTTTGTTAACGACGTCATCTAACTAGTTTCTTCACGTCGTCAAGCTATTTTTTGTTGTTTTCATTTTTTGAAGAGGAGACGTCTATAGTCTTCCTCCTATTCTTTCATTCTCAATCTCCTCCTCCTTTCTACCTCTCTCTCCCCTCTCCCTCTCCCTCTCTTTCTCTCTCTCTCTCTCTCTCTCCCTCTCTCTCTCCCCTCCCCCTCTACAAATTGCATGAATTAATCGCAACCATTCCCACGACTTCTTCAATTCGACTTTTAATGCTTTCTCTCACTCATTATTTCTCTCTCCACAAACACGTGCGAAAAAAGGAACGACGATTCACACTTCCGCCTTTTTTTATTATTTTTAAATATATTTAATTAATTATTTGAGTATATCTTGTTACATAGCATACCGTACTCGAGCTTCTATCAGAATGTTATTTCTTATAATGTAAGATAGAAGTCAAATACAGTATTACCCAGTCGAGTTTTGTGCATGCGTCAAACAGTGATCAGAAAACTTATTAGTGTACTGTAACTTTTGAATCGAGAAACTTCAAATGTGAGAAACATGATAAAATATTTGAGACGAAATTGGCAATATACCTATAAAATAAAGACCGGTAAAAATAAAAATGCAAAAGCTACAATGTACCAATCCATTTTCGGGCCAGTGTGCATATGTTATAATTTGTGTTTTAGCAACAATAGTATTCTTGTTTCAAAAATAGGGTAAAATAGAAAATAAAACCAAAATTTGGATGCAGTCTATGTACTTCGCTCCCGTTATTCTATTCACTCCCCCACTGTCTGGCGTTCCAAAGAGAACTAACACAGATATCAATTTTCCATCTCAACCTTTTCTAATCTGCATTCCAGACAAACGAACGATTATTCAATCTGATGCTGTGTGCGATAATGTTTTCCATTTCAAAATGCAAGAACTTTGCAATAATTACAGAAATATATTTAAATGGTAGTCTACGGAAGTTTTGCTCAATTTCCAACGAATTTATGATCTTCCAGCTGTCCCTCTCCCTCTCCCCTCTCGCCCTCTTTTTCAATGCTTCCATTCCTCATTTTTTCGCTGCTACATTTTAATCGAAAAGAAGAGGAGTGTTCGGGGGTGCATATCGTTCAATTGGAAGAGGAACCATACAAATATAGAACAGATATTACTACTGAGAGGGAGGAAGAGGGAGAGTGAGAGTGAGAGTGAGAGAGAGAGAGAGTGAGTGAGAGAGAGAGAGAGAGAGAGAGAGAGAGAGAGAGAGGGAGAGAGGGAGTGAGGGAGAGAGGGAGAGGGAGACAGGAAGAGTGAAGAGACATTTATCTGCCGTATATTAATATCATATCTTTATTGCTCTATTCAAAAGTTACAAATTGGAAAAGTAGAGAAAACTTTCCTCGTTTCACACATTATCTAGTAGGGTTCTGCATTCGTGCACTAAGTCGTTCAATTCGTGCAATCATGCAGAGTCGTTCATCATTTTTATTCATCAGCGACATTGAGCGGTCGTTATTCATAATGTTTTAGTGAAATCTGCATTTATATAACAAAGAAAATGCCGATACAGCATTAAAAATTGCGACCGCTAAATGTCGCTGATGAATGAAAATGCTGCACGACTCTGCACGATTGCACGAATTGCACGACTTATTGCACGAATGCGGAACCCTATTATCTAGTCATTTTACCTTTCTTTTAGTCATTTCTGAACAGCGTTTTTGCTTCCTGAATTATCTTTAAAGTTTTTCAGCCCGATATACGCTATCGTTGAAACATAAAAGAAAGAGCTCGTTCTGATTCCCTGGCCCTGAATCTACAAAGAATTAAATCTCTGTTCGAAAGGTGCGAAACGAAAAGGAGATGTTGCGGGAGTTTTCTCGGCGTTTCCTTTCTTTTCGTCACTTTAGAACAGAGCATAAAAATGGGCAGATACAGTGACAAACCATCACAAAGAAAGTTGTTCCATTCAATTTAAATATGATCTCTGTGGATGATAAAACATACTTAATTTGAATATCTCAACTTTTTCTAAAATCTCTTACACAACAACTGCAATAATCACCTTCACATACCCTTTGAATAACGTAACCGCTTCTTCAGTATTTTTATGTAGTTCCGAATACGAATACAATTAGAAGTTTTCTCTCTTTTCTTTGTCTTCGTGAACTCTTTGTCTTCCTCTCTCCATATCTCTTCATCACTTATATCCATCACTCTTTATCCGCTTTCTTGACGTATTCCATTTAAAATATTCATATCCCAGAACATTTCTCCTCCCGTCATTCTTGCTTACTGTTTGAACTTTTCAACATTTTGTCAACTGTCTCTTAATTTCACACACTATTTCTCTATTCTTTCCCAACAAAAGAATCCTATCGATCAATATCATGACGAATCAATCGATATCAGGGTGATCGTCCGCAACGTAGTCGTCTCCTCGTCTCTACCGTACTCCTCCCACCATCATCCTACCGTAGTATGGAGGAGCGGGGAGTGACTATGGCCTCCAACTCCTCCATGCTTCCAATGGACGATCTCGATCGGGAGCATGAGTAAGATCTGGCAAATTGCCAAGAAATCCTGGCAACGAGCCAATTTTTTGAATTTCCCACCAAGACGAGCTATCGTTGCAGGAGACAGTGGTGGTTCCTACTGCTCGGTATCGTACCACTCGTGTGCGTCGCTGGCAATCTCATGGTGAGCATTGTTTGATCTTTGATCTTTTCTCTTAACATTGTCTAGCATAGATACCAAATAGATTTTTAAACATGGGCATTATAAGTCGAGGCTACTGTGTCGATTATCTGGTCTGTGAAAGTGATCATCTACTATAAGTTTGTTCTCAATGTTGTCTCGACTCCCACGTATCTTAAACGAATTCTATCGTAGTAGGTTATATAACAAACCTATTCTTTGTTATTTCGTGAACACAGTAAATTGAAGTCGCCAGACGCGAGCTGTAATGGAATAAGCGTTTCTTGAATCTGAGAAAACTCTTTTCTTGTCCTTTCGAACTTCGCTTTTTCTCCTGGTACAACATCATAGATCTGATTTTCCTTATCTCTGACTGTCTGTATTTCTAGATGACTCGGTCTCTCCTAACTCTCACTCTTCCTTTCGGATACTTTTTCTATCTTTCTTTTCTTTTCTTTTCTGTTCTCTCCTTTCTCACCTTTAGCGTCTCTCTCTATGCATATCTTTCTCTAAATATCTGACTTTATCTCTCCTTCTACCTATCCCTTTCCCGTCTCATTCTATCCCCTCATCTGTGACTCTATTTTCGGCGAAAATTTGGCCAATAATATGACCATCGCAATGAAGAGGAAGAAGAAGAAGATATAGAAAGAAGGCCTCAGGCTATTATGAGTGGAAAAGGAGAGGGAGAGATATAGATGTACATTAGGAGGAAGACGAAAAATGAGTATACTTAATCAAGGCTGTTTTGCTCGGGACTTACTAATTAGGCAGACTAAAATACTAAAACAGGGATTTCGCACTCAAAAAAAGTTTTTGAAAATAACTCATTAAGGAGTACATGTAACTGGATATTGGTTGGATGTCCTTAGAGATCGAGCCATAGATACTTAACACTAAGTCAACTAAGTTAAAGTTTATGAAACTAAGGACTTAATATCTAAGGTCATGGTGGCAGTGTATACGACGAAGTCTCTTCAAACACCGACAAATCATCTTCTGGTATCGCTAGCCGTGGCAGATCTGATAGTCGGCACATTCGTCATGCCATTTAGCATTTACTTATCCGTAAGTCATACTGTATGGATCAACAGTACACGGATCCATTAAAATGTCTCAATTTTCTTCGTTTTAAAGATAGAGACCAGATTTATATTGGGAAATGCCTAATAATATTGCCTGACATGTGCACACCATTGCGTAATTCAGAAAACATTAGTAACATAGATAAGGAAGAAACCCATTTTGGTAAACCCTTAAGTTTAGAAGAACTAAGTGGATAAGTTTTAAGTTCATCAATCTTAAGATAAATGGTCTCCACTGGCATCTCTCACTGCCTGTGTGTCACTTCTACAACGTCCTCGATGTCTCTGCCTCGACCTCATCCATCGTTCATCTTGTCCTTATATCTATCGATAGGTACTTAAGTGACTTTAAGTGACCTTAAGTGACCCTAGTCTGACTTAACTTAAGTAAGTCTTTCTTAAGGTTAGTAGCAGCTACGAAGCCGGCCGAGTACAAGACGCAGAAGCATCGCAAACGCGTTCATCGAGCGATAATCTTCACTTGGATCTTCTGTATCTCTTTGTCTCTACCACTAAGTATGTACTTAGACGACCCTATGTGGCCTTAGCAGGGAAATCAAGTGACCTTAACTACAGGCACCGGGTTCAACACGAAGACTGCACACTTTCTCGAGACCGAACATCACTGTGGCATCTACTCGCCCATGTAAGTATAATGCATCGTTACATTTGCCTTACGTTCCTACGCCGTAACGACGGAGAAGCGGCGGAGGAGGATACGGCCTAGGCACTTAAGGCAAAGACAACGATGCATAATGACTAACGTATGTCCAAATCCTTAACTACATAAGTTCTATAAGTCTCTAAGTGGTCACTTAGACATTAAGGCCTTATGTCAAGTCCTAAGTCATACTTAAGTCCCTAAGTTCAGGTACATGCTGCTCTCATCCATCTTCGCCTTCTATCTTCCCTGTATCATTATGCTCATCACGTACGGGTACATTTTCTACACGCTCAGGAAGCGACTGAGGGCTATTCAACTTCAGGTTTGCCGCCAATTATCAATTCAAATATTTAATTTTCCAGCGAAAGTACTATTTGAATGAATAACCCATTCAGGAAATGGCGGGAGGACAGTTTCTCGGTTTCGGTGCCGACGTTGGAAACATCACAACTTCTGCTATAGAGACTGTGATCGGTTAGTGTTTCTGTGCCCTTACAAATATGTCTTACTACTTTAACGACCAATATGAACAGCGCTCATTTGTTGTACAATGTTTCTCCAACTCAAGGATAGCGATAAAACTCATCTATAATAAATGCCAGAAAAGTATCCACTTTTCGTATACTATTCTTAAGCAGGTGAAAATGAAAGTATGGTCAATAGTTTACAATTACTCATTAGAATGTTTTTGTTTATGGTCAGACACTGTGAAATATTTGGTAAACATAAATGATGGGATGAAGAAATACTTGAATACATCGTTGATTATCTTCTTTGTGTGAAAGAAATGTGCGTCAGATTCCAATACTCGACGTAGTGAATGAATTGAGGATCATTAAACTTTGTTTATTATAAATGAATCATTACTCACTCCTCGCCAGAGTCAAACACCATGAGATCAAGTGTGGAAGGGGAACTAAAAAATATTTGATATGGGATGAAGAAATACATGAATAGATCGTTATACTTTTGTTTACAGTTCGATGTATAATTTTTTATTACTGTATTAGACTGCATAAAATTAAAATCATCCAAAAAAATTCGTTAAAGTTTAAACTTTTTTTCTGTTAAATGTATGCTAATAACAATATGGTGTGACGAAGATCCGTCGCGATAGTGAATCGACACAATTTTTTTCAGAATTTTGTTTTTTAAAATTTTTAATTTTGTTCAAATTCTTTTAGGTGTTGCACCTCGCAATCGTAATATGATCACATGGGAGAAGCCTCTACTCCGAAAGATAGAGGAAACAGCGGCGGAACATGCGAGTTCTCTAGGAGACAGTGAAAGGGAACAGGTATCATTATTTCACATTTTGTAGTGCACACTCCGATATTTTTTGCTCGCGGGGCACACCGTTGAGAGGCCAAATCTCGCGGGGTACACCGCGAGGTGCACCACGGCGTGAAGGGACGGTGTGCCTCGCGGGGTAGACATCAAATCTCGCGGGGCACACCGTCCCTTCTACCCCACGGGGCACACCGTCTTCCCACCCGCGGGGCTCTCCGTCGAGAGCTACAGCTCGCGTGGTACACCGTCTAAGCGTTCTGCCCCGCGATGTACCTCACGGCGTACACCATGGGATTGAACGGTGTTCCCGCGAGCAAAAAAATACCGGAGCAAACAACCGACATTTCACCCCCGTCCTAGCCTTATGAGAAAATAATATTTCGAATTTAGTTATTGTTCTACTGTAAAACTTTTCGATCATTCTCATTTACTCATCACTTTATCAAACATGAAATGATTCTGAATGTGTGAAAGCTATAAAATTCGTTTCTACGATACAATTTAGCAGGTTTTACATTGTATGCTTGTTAATGACGAAACAATATATCAAATTAAATTTAATATTGATATTTCAGCTTCAAACAATTCTGGAATGTGTTCATCCCTCCTCATCTGGTAGTCAAGAACAATCGACATCTATGATAGAAGAGGATGATCGACCACCTTCTGTCCTCTTAGAAGCTGTCACTCTCAGACAAGAAATCACAGCTGAAGGTACTTAACTTAAGACTTATGACTTAATTTCCTTAAGATCTCAGACTTAAGGTCTTAAAATTTACCTAAAGGTTAGGATTTGCTTTAAGGTTTATCAGCAGCGGGTCCTGTTCTGGAGGTGCCGAGGATGAGCTACAAGAAGAAGTGAGTATTAATCTTTAACCCAGTATTTTTTGAAACATTAACAACATGTTATTGATTCTATATTTGTGAAGTATGCATAAAAGTCCGGAAAAAGCGAAATTTTTAAACTATAAATTGTATGCTTGGAACCTTATTTTGACATTTTTTGTATTGTATTATATTACTTTAAAATTTAAATTTCAGCGTTCCTCGACGATTCTCTGAGGCCTTCTCCACTCGTGGTCGACGCAAGTCATCCGTCACGACAAAGGTAATCTATTATCGATTTACAATCAATCAAAAATAAATGATTTTGAAAATCCATAATGTACTTTATATTTGCCCACTCTCATCTACTATCAGAAGAAACATCGCGCACAATCGATTGAGGCAAGAATCCCATTGTTTTGTGCCAGATTTCTTGACCTGATCGATTAATAATATCTGAAAATCGATAAAATGGTGTAAATAATGAACAATTGTCAGGTGGCCAATAAGCGGCGACACTCTGCCGTGCCTGCGGGGACTCTTTCCCCCATTACGGATGACTCGAAGGCATTGCACTCGCTCAAACCACCTTTGGTTAGTTGAAGTTTATATTAAAATAATTCTCCTCGCGATATTGGATTTTCCTTTCCTCTTTTATTTTAGCCATGGCGTGGAACTTATTCCATTTTCTTCCTTACACTTTTTTCGTAACTCTAATGTAGACTTGATCATGAACCTGTTGATCAATTTCGAAAAGAAAATAAATCAGAGAAAGCTCTCCTCATTTTGCACTCACTATCGTCTCTTTTCTTTTCTTTTCGCTACATTTCAACTGCACATTAGTAGTGCACATATCCCTAGTATAGCATCTAGTTTAGTAATTACAGTATGCATCTATAATAGAATCTCTAGTATGCAGATTGTTCATGATATCGATAATCTCTAATATATCCTACTTACGAAGGAGATGACATTCTATTTTGATCGCTTACTGTCTTTAGTAGAGCCATTTTATTTACAAGCTAGACAAGCGAGAATGCATTATATTCGATATAGCTGATTGTGAGCGGTCGATATGGTTTTCAAAGTCAAGGCAACACTATGACAATTTAAAATTCTCCATCATTTATCACACATATGCATTGACATTGTCATTATTCTATTCTCCTCTATTCTCCAGCGTCTGTCACTTCGTTTCTCTTCACTGCCTTCTCTTGTGAGGGCAGTCGAAGAGGGCGACCAGAGTGCTACGCCTCTCATTCGTAGCACAAGTATGCCTGCGGTAAGTGGAGTAAGTCCGGAAGCTCCGCCCCTTTTACATTTATCACACTAAGACTGTAATCTATGTCTGAGGAACTGTGTTGGAGGAGAAAATTGTTTCTCCTCGTCCCCAATATGCCACCCTCTTTTCACTATCCTTCACATTTTTCATTACTGGAAAGTGTGGCCTGACAATGAGCGGAGTGGTTCATAGTTGTTTAAAGATCGTTTCAAAGTAACTAGGCTAACTTTTGCTATACGATTAGATTCATGATTTTTTTTTCATGGAAATATACACCTTTAACAACTTCATATCCAACACAGTTCCGATATCATATCATCGTATTGTCTGTCACTGTCCATTACTATTTTGTCTACCTCTCCAAATCGATTCAGACTAACTTATCGATTCATCACTACTGATGGTTGCACCCTAACTGTCCTAAGCCTGTTAAGTCCTTAAGTCCTGCTAAGTCATCTCCCAAGTGCATCCTTACCCTAAGCTAAGTTCTCTCTCTATCTCTGGGCTCCGTCCTTTTCCCTTGGAACAACTCGTTCTTGCACGTACTAATCACTCAATCAATAAATCAATATCGACTCCCTGCGCTTGGCCCCCCGTGTACGATTGGTTACGGTAGTTGTTGACGCTCGATAAATCGATATTTATTTAGGTGGAAACTCGCAAGATGCGACGGCTGTCTGAAATCATCTCAGACTTTGAACGACCATCTCGGTCTTCCCTCTCACATCTCTACAGTTTCGCTCGAAGAGAAAGTGTGTACATCGCACGAAAGAAGCTGGCCGGACTCAAGGTTGATCTTTGATCTTTGGCTATTGATCTTTGATCTTTGATCTTTGATCTCTCAGGACTGGGCACTCGATCTGCTTGCAAAGCTAAAGTCCAAGCAGGGAATGGCGATTAGGAGGGAGGCTAGAGCAACGAAACTTGTGGCTACTGTGTTGCGTAAGTATAGTCAGTTATTGTAAATTTTATTAATGTCAAAAAATTAATGCCCGTATTTCAGTGATTTTGAACAAAAATATTGAAATAACTTTTAATATTTCTTCGAGCTTTTTCAGTTAATTATTTCTGGCGTAGAAAAAAAAAAGTATCATATCTTTTTATTCCTTTATCGCGTTATTATACAATGAATGATTATGATTTTTCAGTGGTATTTCTCGGTTGTTGGATGCCCTTCTTCTCTCTCAATATGGTCAAGATCTACTTTCTCTTCGTGGAGAAGTGGTCCGAGTCCATGGAGGTAATCCGAGCCGAAACCAAAACCGAAACCGAAAAACCGAAACCAAGCCATAATCGAAACCACCCTTCCAGGTGTGGTTTCATTGGTTCACAGCTCTTGGTTATCTCAACTCTTCCATCAACTTTTTTATCTACGCAGCGATCAATCAGGTGTGCATGATCTTACTCCAATGGACCAATCGATTTCTTGTTTCAAACTATTATATTATAATTGTGGATTGAACATCTGTGATGATAAGAAGATAGATACTAGCACAGATATTATATATTTATAAATATATTTTCTCTTTATCGGACACACAGAGAATACGCATCAATGTATCCAAAAGGAAAATCATTTTTTGGTTCAGAAATTCCGTCATTCATTTCGTCGTGTTTTGTGTGGAAAGAGGAAGAAGCGAGAGAAGACGAGATGGCTTGGGCCAACATCGTCAATCGGAATGGGTACGGGTATAATTATGTGGAAAAAATTATATCATAGTCTTTTTTTTCCTTTTTTTGACACAAGCTAATTTGACATTCTCTGCTCTGGCAATGCTCTCTCGATTTTTTTGCGCACGAGAGAGCGTTGCCAGAACGGAGAGTAAAACTATCTCGGCATTTAACTAGGAATAAAAACTTGAAATAATGTAATAAAGAAAGTAACCCCTTTATAGGTGCCGAAGTAGGTAAATGTGGCTGCACGTCAGCCTTCGGACGTCTCACCAAACGAAACGGTGATCCGACGAAACGCGGAAAAACCTCATCTGGGTACGTTTCACGATTAATTCGTTCCGCACCTCTTTTTGGTTTTCCGTTCCGTCCTCTGTACTTACCACGTTTAGCGAGGCGATAGACCTGCTGCCGACAAGGCTCGACAGGTATTGCCCCGTCCCCGGTAGGGGGACGCACGAATGAGTGATTATTGATTGATTGATTGATTGATTGGCTGCTGCTACTACTTTATGCTGTGATCTACCTACCGTATCTTATCTATGTCCCGCCCCCTTCGCTTCATCGTGACGACTGCCAATGCTTTCTTCTACTATTGCACGATATCACGTTTCACTGCACTTTCTTCACTTTTCTACCTTCTTCATTCTTTCGATAGTGTGCATACATTTTCTCAATCTTTTCAATGGCCAGATCTCATTTCCAAAATCCACTTTCGGTTAATTTTGCTACCTGTGCGTGAGATCTGACCAGATCAATACTATGATAAGTACCGTAATCTCTATCAGTTACGTAATCTGTCGTGTTAAGACCGAATCGTCGCAAGTCGTCCATGTTGAGACCAGAGATCGTGATCGATGAAGTCATCCCGTCCAATAACAAGCCTTCAGTTTCAATATCGAACGGAGGCAATACGACCTTCCGGTAAGTATCGTACTTAAGTGTCTTTAAGGCTTTACTTAAGTTAAGTTCGAGCAAAGTTAAGTTAAAGCCAAGCGGCAGAATGTCCTCGTTAAATTTCTGAATGTCGCTTGCAGAGAGACAACGGTTGCGCCAAAAACGCCACTTTTTCCCAGTAGGGAAAGTGGTAAAACGATTGTGGAGACGTAAGTGAAAAAGGGAAAAGCAAATATGTTGATGAGGTGTTGAGTGATCTTTGATCTTTCGCCTGTTCTTCAATAGTTTCACAAATAGTCTCCCGACTCCAGTCAAAAAGTACCGAGTGTAAAAGTACCCATCCATGGTTGGCGATTTTTGACAAGTTTTTGTGATGTGCCAGCTCATGAAGTGCTGTGGGAAAGGACCCCGCGCATTCGCGTAAACAATCACCGCAACGACCAAAGATCATTCTCCACCTCACGTAACCCAATCCTCCCTCGTTCCCATCCGCTTCTCAGCACACGGCCGTTCTTTGCAACCTCTCCTGAGTTGATATGACCTTTGCCTCATCCGTAACCGTATCCGGGAAGTCCTACGACCGTCTAATAGTCTTGATCATTTCAGCCGATCGTCGGACGATTGTTGTACTATTCGACGGTCATCGTCCGAGATCATCGGTGGCATTCGAATCCCTTCTAACGGTTCTTCATCTGATAAACGACGAGGGTCTGGAATGTCGAACTCCTCGGCTTCCTTGGCCATACACGATCAACAACAACAACTTCTTGCCCAGCAACAGCAACCCAATCGGGTCCAATTCACCGCCCAAATCCATCATCAGGTTGACTTTGACTTTGAGATTTTCGTTTGATCTTTGATCTTTGATCTCTGATCCCTGAACCCCTAGTTTTCTATGAATATCGTTGTTATATGTACCGAGTGACGCCATCCCTCTTTCTATCGATTGATTACTGTGTAATATTTCCAGTGGCGAAATGTATCCTCTCCGTAAGTGATCTTTGATCTTTGATCTTTTGATCTTCGATCACCCAATCTCTCTTTCATTTATCTCATTCGCCTTTCGATTGCTTCATAACAACTCCCGTTTTGTTGCCCTCATAATTCATTTGATCTTTGATCTTTGATGATTGATCTTTGATCTCTTACCTTTTTTCTTGTCCAGTCGTTTTCATTGCTAACCGCATGTGCATGGTATGTCAATAAGTCCATTCTGTCCTTCTTCTCGATCTTCTGGGACACGGTTACGGCACCGCCAATGCATTCATTACCGTAACCCAGACCACGGTACCGATACCGTATCCCATCTGATCAAATCTCTCTGTCCATGCACGGCTTCTTCTCCCACCGCTTCGTTTCATGCTCACTCCACTTTCAGCCTCGACCCGAAAGACCTCGATTTCTGACCGTGCTCGGAGTTCGGAGTGAAAGTCGTCTGTGATCTTTGATCTCTGATCGCTGATCTTTGATCGTTTTGTATTTGTTCTCTCTCACCCACTGATCTTTGATCTTTGATCTATATACTTAAATTAGATCTCGTTATGCTCACCCAAATACTCGTACGCGTATCACCCTCTGTGTATTCTGTCCACGCCTATCTAGTCACGATTTTCTCCTTTAATCAGGGTCGTTTATACTCAACTTACAGTGTATGTTACTTGCAATCAATATTAGTCAGTTTCCTACTGTAACCTGAACCTTTTCCCCTATGTCATGTCACTCAAAGCACAACTATAGTCTAAATCTATACCTATATCTGTTACTTTATTCGCTAGTTGTTAGGCTTACTCTCTCACCGTCTATCTCTCTGCCTCACTTCTCCTTTAACTCTCCCTCTCCCTCCCTAATCTCTCCCATTCCCTCTGTCCCCATTCTCTTCCTCTCCCTCCCCGAATCTGTCTCTCGTGATACTTCCCGAATATCGCACGCTTTGCCACCCTCGATAGTGTGAAAATAGCGTTTGTTACTGCATCTTTCCCGCTATATTTCTTTATTTTCGCACGCTCCTCGATTATGGATATATTTATACTTGCTGCTTAATACACGCTAGAGAGCAGGGACTTGCCAATTTTTCCAAATGATTGTTTGCCACTTGTCCGGGAAGTTGCAAGTTTCACAATTCCTGTTTCATAAGGAAATATAATCTTTATTCGCTTTTTCTGACAAAGTTCTATGCAATAAATCATTAGATTCATCTAACTAGTTCTTGCCCCAATTCCCGAGTGTTTTAGGCTAATTTTTGTACTCCTTATACTCAATACTTGCTTTATTCTTCATTTGTTCAAAGCAAAAACTGCCCGACCGGTGTGTGATTATCTCTATAGCCATTCCTTGAATTGTTTTGTCTCCCATCAAAGACCAAAGATCATCTCCAAACTTCTTTATTCGGGTTTCTTCTCTTTGTTTTCGTCGATCAATCAGACAAAAACACTGAAACAATGCCACTCCTTTCTCTAGATACGACTTTTGCACAATGTTTTCTTGTTTGTATCATATAAATAATAATAATATATACAATTTTACAGTAAATTATCGCCATTGTAATCTCTATGAGATTTCACATCAATAAATAATTCGATCAATAAACCATCAAATCAATCAATAAATACATTTACAGTAACACTCGTAGTCAAGGGAATGTTGCGAGAAAAATACAGTAATGATGAAGAAATAAATTAGTAAGTGATCGCCTTACAGTATCTTATTTCGTGCTGTATCCCAGAATGCGATGTCGCATTCGCACCTGATCCGATAGCCAGTTACGCAGCCAGGGGAAGGGTGATACCATCTGTAGGGCCTTGGCGAATGGACCGGAACCGCGTACCGGACCTCCCTGTACCATGCGGGACATCGGATTGAAACCCTGATTGGGCGGCATAGGATGGGCGCCGAACCGAGGATGCGCTGGAGGACCTTGCTCCGACTGAACCGGTAAGGGGTTAGGATTCGTATTCGGACTCTGGTTGGAATTGGGCGGAATGGATGGGTTCGGGTGCGAGTGGAACCGAGGACGTGACGGTGGTGGATTCTGGTTAGGTGATTGGGGTTGTTGGTCGTACGATTTGGACTCGGGTTGTTGATATTGATACTGATGAAGGTTCGATTGTGGACTATTGTAGGATTGGGAATTAGACTGGATAAGGGGATAATTCTGTGGATTCTGGGGATATGTGTCTATTGATTTCTGTTGTTGAGGTGGATAAGAATCGATTGGTGGGGATTTGTAAGATGACTGATTGGGTGGTGGATATTGTGAATTGGATTGTTGTTGGGGCGGTGGGTAGATCTGGGAGGCGATGTCGAGTGGAGATGGGGGATAGGAGTGGGGATTGGCTGCACACCAAGCACATGGACACATCGGACATGATGGTTGACGAACCTCAAATATTATTGAATTATATTGTTCATTTTCTATTTTAAAATTTCAGAACTATTGATTGTTACGTGAACGATACATATATTCGGTTGGTAATAGAATAAGATTTTAGAAAATCAAAAAAAAATGGCCGATTTTTGTGAAAATTTAATATAACCTCTCTTTTCGGTTGCCTTTTCGTCCTCACAATCGTTTGTTGTGACGCGGAGAGCATCTGAATATCGATTAGAACTAAATGTTATAGATTAATTTTATGTTATTATGTTATTAATTTTATGTTAAGTCATAAGTAAATAGATAATAATTATTAAGAGTTCTCATGCGTCATTCGATTACAGTCCCTCCACCAATGTATATTAGAGTTTAATGTCAGTGTTAGAACAATTTGATTGATCAAAATTTTATTATTAATACCTTTCCTTTAGTATTAATCAGTGGATAAAATATCTTATACCAGTAATAGTAAGTCGGGAATGGATGGAGTAACAGTTGTGGTTAGAACCAAGGAACAACTGACCTACACGTTACAAACCTTCCTCTTGGCGATTGATCGCTTCTTGCGACCATTTGCATTCCTCATTCCATTGCAGCAGAAGTTGCAGTACGGACAACATCTGATAAAGATAGAGTGAATACAATAATATTGTTACCACTGATATTGCTACAGCAGAGAAATATTTCAGAAACAACTTTTGCATTGTTGTTGGTATTTTTTCAGAAGCTTTGATAACTTCTAGTTGGCTATTACAATTATATCGAGTTGCCCGATAGTACACTCAATACCTGTTACAACAGCAACAACAACCTCTGCGGCACGGACGTTGAGGGCAGCACATACAAGGACGGGGTTGCTGAAATTATTGATTATATTATTTTAATTTTTTTGGGTCAATGTTTTAGTGTAGAAATAAAGATCTATATTTTGTATTGTATTATTTACAAAAATAGTTAAATAAATGAACGCCTACCATATCCACACAGGGCATGCAGCATCCACAACAACATCCACAACATCCACAACCACCTCCTCCTCCACCTCCACCACAGCAACAGCATCCTCCACCGCCTCCTCCTCCTCCGCAACAACCGCATCTGGGATATTATTGATTTTTCAAATCAGTTTTTACAAAATCTCAAACATTGTGGTAATCTGATGAACATCCATTGCAAATCAGTGTAAGTCACTGTAAAAAAAGTCGATAATTTCAAATCATGGATTTCTCACCCTCCTCCTCCTCCACAACACCCTCTACAACATCCACATTGTCTCTTCAATCTTCGACCATACGGAGAGGGGCCATTCACTGTCAGATAGAACGATGCACCCTTTAAGGGATTATTGATTAGCTATGATAACTTATGAGTTATTATAGTATTTCTATAAATAAAAAAAATAATTTATTCTCCAATAAGCAAACGTGAACAATAAATGAATATAGACATATTATAATATTATAAATAATATGATCGTAATTTATTTCACTATCGACGGTTTAGTTCATGGTAGAATTTCTGTATGATATTTGTGAACATAATTAGACTTACCTTTTTCGAAGTGATCAAAGAGTCGAGTGAGGGAACAGATGAAGGAGAATATGAACAGTCACAGTTGGACTGAAAAAAAACGAAATGTTTAACGTATTACAATAAGTGATTTCATGGTTTTTTCCCATGAAAGTTTGTAAATATTCTTAATATGCTCACCTGTTCTTGATCTCCACAACAAGAGTCGGTACATGCATCATAACATAAAGGACAATCAATGGCAGTAACATTCTTACGGCGAGCAAAGCGACGAATGGGGCTTCTGAGAAGGTTTTCAGATCAATTCAATTTGTGTAGAAAATTAACAATGCCTTTATGGCTATGGTGCGGTAAAATGAGATAAGAAATAGTCCACGTAATAACCCAATCAATATACCAAAGAAAGAGGGAAAAGAAACAATAAACCAAACAATTATTAAAAATTCCCTACCTGGGAGTGGTGCTCGGCGCAGCCAGCGTTGTCGGCTCCGCACTCTTGATTGGACTCGGCACTGTGGTCGATTGAGGAGCTCTGTCTAACGCTGGAGCTCCGATTGGAGCTCCATTCCTAGCTCTAACTCTGGTCCTGTTAGCCGGTAGAGCTAACGTAAGCGGGATGAAGAGCAGAAGAAGTCGCATACTCCAATGTGGAATTCTAGTGAAGATTGTGAATTGGCAAAATGTGAATGGAATAGAACCGCCCAATGACTGGAACACGCCTCACGTACGTCTTGGATTTCCATCCGAATCTCTCCCTCTCCAAATCTGATCTCTCCCTCTCCTTATCCTGTACCTCTCCCTCTCTCCCTCTCCCTCTTTACCTCTCCCTCTACCCTCTCTTTCCTCTCCCTCTCCCCCCCTCTCCCTCTCCCTCTCCCTCTCCCTCTCCCTCTCCCTCTCCCTCTCCCTCTCCCTCTCCCTCTCCCTCTCCCTCTCCCTCTCCCTCTCCCTCTCCCTCTCCCTCTCCCTCTCCCTCTCCCTCTCCCTCTCCCTCTCCCTCTCCCTCTCCCTCTCCCTCTCCCTCTCCCTCTCCCTCTCCCTCTCCCTCTCCCTCTCCCTCTCCCTCTCCCTCTCCCTCTCCCTCTCCCTCTCCCTCTCCCTCTCCCTCTCCCTCTCCCTCTCCCTCTCCCTCTCCCTCTCCCTCTCCCTCTCCCTCTCCCTCTCCCTCTCCCTCTCCCTCTCCCTCTCTACCTCTCCCTCTACCCTCTCTACCCTCTCCCTCTCTCCCTCTCTACCTCTCCCTCTCTTCCGCCTGATCCGCGGGGGGGAGGTATCAAATCTCACACGTTATCCCTTCATTCAAACAAGAAATTGGAACTTGAACGGAGAATGAAAAAGATAGAAGAGAATACTTCCTCGTATAATATTATACGTCTATTGTTTTATCGGGTCGATCAATTTCTGTCCTTTGATATCTTAACGAAGTAAAACAAAGCGATATTGAGTGGAATAAAGAAGAAACTTGTGTATGTTGAGATATTAGGGTTTCCTGTATATTTGAACGCACTGTTTTGAAATATTCGTATTTCATTAGGAGAGGGAATAATGTTAAATGATCAATTCCTTACAGTAACACAGCTCATAGGCTTACATCTATTTTACTATGGTTTTCAATTAGCTTTGTTAGCTGCTAAAACAATGTCAAACATTGGGTGCCCTCTCATATTCATGCGCCGTTCACATTTGACAATCTTATAGTTAAATGACATTTTCATTTGCTTGCGTGACCAAGTATGATTTACAGCGAATAATTTTATGAGTGTAGTTAACAAAAAACCCAAATAAATGTGTAGAGTCTTTCTCTCTACTTCGTAAAAGTCTTCTTCTCAAAGACCTTATTCCATCCACGATGGAATGATTCAGACCAATCCCTTTTGACCTACTTCAAGATATAGTTCCCCGTTGAGGACAGAACGGAGTCTCGAGCCGAGATTATTGATTGATTGATTAAACTCATTAATAAGCCTAGATGGGTGAGATAACATCGTTTTGGGAGAGTTTCTATGCTGAGCGGTTGGCTTTCCAAATGAATAGGAAATGGGGGAATGTGGCTAGGCCAAAATTGTAATTGTCGAAAATGAGCGAACTTCGTACATAATTTAACACACCGCTTCTCTTTCATCTTGTAACTATGTTCGAAATATTGTCGTTTCGGCACTACTTCAGAATAGGGTACCAGTCCAAAATAATAGTTTAATTGCCTAATACAAACGTCCTTTCCTTTGTGTTTATTTCATTTTGCATGTCCTTTTGGACTTTCCCGGTGTTCTGGTCCCTTGTTCCGAGTAGTGCCGTCGTTTCATACACAAAATATTTAATGGAATAATAATTTATCAATAACTTATAAATACCCGAGCACAAACGAATGTATAAATAGTTTTCTAATCGATCAATCAATCAATAAATCAATTATCCTCTACCATAACCTTGTGAGGGCGGTGGCCCTTGATTGTATTGATTATATCTTGACTGAGGTGGTGGTCCCTGCGACCAACGATCTCCTTGTTGGGGATAGCTGCTCTGCCGGGGCGGAGGACCATATTGCGGAGGAGAATTACCGTAACCGGTGGGGTTACGACCGGGTCCGGAACCATATCCTGGACCCGATGGTCGGGATCCGTAACCAGGACCGGACGAAGGGCCGGAGCCGTGTCCGGGTGGTGGGTAATATGACTTCTGGTTGGGAGGAGGGTAATCCTCTCGTGATGGAGACTTTGAAGAAGTCCTGCAACGATTAAAAATGAAGATCGTTATGGTATTAATGAAATTAATTTAGCTAATGTAAAACAATCAATCGCATCTACAATATCTATAAAGTCTCTTTTTGAAGTTGTCACACAAATATGTTTGAGTTGCGCAATCAACGTGCCGTTATTAACTCACTCGTAAAACTGCGATGGATAAGTTTCAGGTGCTTGTGTGGTAGATGAAGTTGTTGTTGTCGTGGAAGGAGTGGTCGTGTACTTGCTCATATTAGGCATCTGAATCAAACATCGATTGATTATTTGCTCTAAAGAAATGAATTTCTTCATGTTTGATACCAAATTTTAATCTTATTTGTCCCATAAAATAATCTTTCTAAAAATAATAAATACTATAATTATTATTAAAAACACAGTCTCCACCTTGACTACACTCTCTCGTATTTCAATACAGTGAAAGTGTTCCATGGAATCACATTCCCTAATTAACAGTTTCAGATCAATTCAAGTAATCAACAAACTCTTCTGACCTTAAAGAACGGCATTCCCATATCCTTGAACATATCCTCCATTCCATCATTCATATCATCCATAAACATCTTTCCTTGGGGCGAATTTGGATCCATCCAATTCATTTGGGGATTTGACCAATTTCCGTTCTGGTTTGGGTTCCAATTGTTCATATTGTTGTTGTTACCATTATTGTTATTTCCATTATTGTTGTTGTTGTTATTGTTATTGTTGTTCCCATTATTTCCGTTATTTCCATTGTTGTTGTTGTTTTGATTCTGGTCCTTGTCCTTATCATCATCTTTCTTCGTTGGATCGCGAATTCGCTTTCGTCGTTCCTCCATCTCTTTTTGACGTTCTTCTTCCTAAATTAGGAATTGGGTTTAGTTTTGGCAAGCCTTCATGAATTGTCTTTCGAAAACTGTCATATTTTATTAATTTTTCTTTTCTGTATTTTCACAAATCGTTGTCAATCTAACAATTGTTTGTTCAATGACATGATCCCCACCTTTCTCTTCTTCTCCTCCTCAGCAATTTCTCTCTCGATTTGCTTGAATTCGTCCTCAAGATCTCCTCCTTCCTTTTTCTTATCATCTCTTCGATCATCACGATCGTCTCTACGGTCTCCCCTCAATTTAAATATTATAATAAATTAAATATTATAAAGTTTTTCTTTAATTCAAGAATGGCTTGAAAACAGAAGTGTGTTTTAGAGTTCAGAATAATCAATAGCGTAAGATCATCTATACCTGTACCCCTCTCTATCTCTATCGTAGTCTCGTCGATCATAACTGTAATGCACACTTTTAACGTTTTCATCTAAAGACTATAGCTAATTCTATTGTCAAAAGATATGTTATTTTATCTTGTGTGAAGGGATATTCCCCAGTGAATTCAAGTTTCAGAGAGAAATAAAAATGTCTCGTAAAAACGAACATTTGGTAATGCATAAAAATGAAAACAATTAGTCAAAGATCAAAGATCACGTACTTATCCCTATCGTAATCCCTTCTATCATCTCTTCTATCGTCTCTACCTCCTTGATATGGTGGATATGATTGATATTGTTGATGAGGCACTGGTGGAGGAGGAGGAGGGGGTGGAGGACCTTGATTGCATAATCATTTATTGATTTATATTATTTTCTCTACCACGTAATGAATGATGATAGTGATAATGGGCAAAAAAGATGATAGTATGACTTGATTACGATTTTTTTATCTTACATTAAATCAAATAACTCAAAAAATATGTAATTAACTTAATTTTTAGAAACAGAAAATCGCCAGGCTTGTTTCTTGTGGTTTTTGTAGAAATATTCTTATTGTTAGATTGTTTAAACAAATTCTAAAACAGATAAATAATATATGCAATAAGCACTTACCAGGAGGATATTGTGAATATGTTGGTCCTCCTCCACTTCCTCCCCTACTGTACATTGGGGGCGGTCGCTCATTGTAGTAGCCATCTCTGAAACCATACATTTGCACGATAGTATGATTATATGAAATACTAAGATTGCATATAAAAATATGAATCGTTTTTCAATCATATTTGCGACTCTAAAATCATCTAAAACCTAATAAATAAATAAATCGATCGTACCTTGTTGGAGGAGGTCCAGGTGGTCCAGGAGGTCCATCTCTCCATGATTGTCGAGCCAGACGAGCTACGGGAGACTGAAAATACAAAAAATATAAAAAAATGTTTAGGAACATGATCTCTTCGAAGAGCTCTTTTGAGCTCACAGAAAGCTCTTACTGCTACTACTATGGTGCTATCAACTATTTAACTACAACTAATCATATCTAGTCCAAAACGCAACAATGATCCACAGCAGGGCTGGGACAGAAAATTATTTTTTTCTGAAATCAGAAAACAGAAATTTCTGTTTTCAAAAAAGCAGAAAAAACAGAAAATTCAGAAAAAAAAACAGAAAATGACATAAAATCATTGATTTGCCATCTGGCTACAAATCCAATTTCACATACATTTTTATCTAGGCGCCAGCGAAAAACACCAAGCCTGTATGTTGCAAATAGCTGTTTTTCGACTACCATTTGCCAGAATGTGGGCAAATCGTGTACACAAGGGGAAAGATGAGCAATCTGATGCCTTATTTGGGCCAATTTATTCTCGCTGTTTGACAAAAACACTTCATAAATGCAATAGTAAATGAGTTTTCTCTTTTTCTTTAAAAACATTTAAAAAAATAATATTTTCGGAAAATTTTCTGTTTTAGAAATATATTTTCTGTTTCTGGTCAGAAAATTTTCTGGTCCCAAAATGACCAGAAAACAGAAAAAAACAGAAAATTCAGAAACAGAAATTCCCAGCCCTGATCCAGAGTAATCAATTAAATAACAAAGACACGTCGAACCTACCGTTTTACTCGTTTTGATCGGCCTCGGTTCCACCTTTGGTATGTACAAAGCGATCAGGATCGACAATGACAATAGCAATGACAGAAGCGTCTTCATTGCCAGTGAAGATGACAATTGACAATGGTGGAATCCTCATCTACCATCCATTATATATCCATGTGTACATTATGAAGAAAAGTTGTGGGGGAAAGAACAGAGACGCATTGTCATTGGGATCAAATACTTCCGGTGAGAGACAATGAAGTCAGAGGTAGAGGGAGAGATGGAAGGAGAGGGAGAGGGAGAGGAAGAGGAGAGGTAGAAGGAGAGGGAGAAGATGAGACAACGGACGATTGTTAAAGGTTCAAACGGAATGTTCCTAGGGTTTTTAATAGGAATATCACGCCTGTCACGAGAGATTCGAGCTAAAATGGCAATTCTTCGGAATGGAGCGAAAATCATAAAATTAGTTAGCATCAGTTTTCGGTACCTCTAAGCATGCCCTATCATCCCCCAAAGTCCCCTTGTGTAAATATCATTCTGGGGCTCCCTACACCTGGTCGGTCATCCGGGAACCAAACTTTGAAATCAAATATCTCGGTTCAGGTGCATTTCTGTGAAAAACTGCCACGAGGGTACCCCCCCCCCCCCCCGCTATTTTTCCGAGCTCTATCGATCTAAGCAAACCAGAAGTCATGAAAGTGCTTCCGAACAGCGCTACACTCTGGGACAAATAACTCAAAACATGCCGATTCGGCGCGGCTGACCCTGAACTATGTTATGTAACTTTTGGAAGGCTACAAAATGAGTGGTTTACGAAAAAAATACGTCCATGGAGACGTATGGATCATCCCCTTGGAAATTTCCTGAAGATTTGAAGTCATTTTCACTACCCACAATCTCTCGTTTCACACACTCTCTCGCCCATTCCTTTTCATTCCATTCCATTCCATTCTACACCGCACGGTCTCGAGCGCGCGGTGCGGAATGAAACGTATCTGCATTTCTTTCACTCTCCGGCGAGAGAGTGTGTGAAACGAGAGATTGTGGTTGGGCGAAAATGACTTCAAATGATCAAGAAATTTCAGAGGGGATGAACTACACGTCTCCATTGACGTATTTTTTTCGTAAACCACTCATTTTGTAGTCCTTGAAAAGTTACATAACATATCACAGGCTCAGCCGCGCCGAATCGGCAGGTTTTGAGTTATATTGCCCAGAGTGTAGCGCTGTTGGGAAGCACTTTCACGACCTCTGGTTTGTTGAGATCGATAAAGCTCGGGAAAGTAGAGGGGGTTACCCTCGTGGCAATTTTTCACAGAAATGCACTTGAACCGAGATATTTGAGTTCAAAGTTGGGTTCCCGGATTACCGACCCGGTGTAGGGAGCCCCAGAATGATATTTACACAATGGGACTTTGGGGGATGGTAGGGCATGCCTAAACAAGAATAAAACTGGGGAAAACTCGTTTTGTAATTTTTCTCCATTCCGGTCGTTAGCTCGATTCTCTCGTGACAGGCCTGATATTGTGTTCTTTCTTAGCAATACAAAGTGCCAGTGAAAATAGGACATTTTTTTGAATTCCTCTTTTCTGAAACGTTTGTAATATATTGCAATATGAATGATATTTTGTCGTAAATAATAAATGTAAAATGAAAATGCTTTAATATCACGCCTGTCACGAGAGAATTGAGCTGAGAGTGGGAATGAAGAAAAATGGTGAAATGAGTTAGGACCATTTTTGGACATCTCTAGGCATGCCCTACCAGCCCTCAAGGTCTCATTATGCAATTTTTATTTTGGGGCTCGATACACCGGTTCGGTAAGGTGAAGTCCCAACTTTGAGCACAAATTTCTCGCTTCTGGTGCGTTTTAGCGAAAAAGTGTCACAAGAGTGACCCTTGATCTTTTTTCGAGCTCTATCGATCTAAACAAACCAGAAGTCATGAAAATGTTTCAGAACAGAGTTACACTTTGAAGCAAATAACTCAAAAATTTAGGAAAAGGAGGTGCTCTTCTTCCAGTATGTTATTAAGTTTTTCATGCGCTTTCGAATGAGGGGCTCGCGAAAAAAATACGTTAATGCGTTCTTATGGTTCATCCCCTTGTTAATTTCCTGATGATTTGAAGTCATTTTCGCCCAACCATAATCTCTCAATTCACACACTCTCTCGCCGGTGAGTGAAAGAAATACAGGGAAGAGAAAGGGAGAAAACGATATGTTTCATTCCGCACCGCGCGCTCGAGACCGTGCGGTGCAGAATGGAATGGGATGGAATGAAAAGGAATGGGTGAGAGAGTGTGTGAAACGAGAGATTGTTGGTGGCGAAAATGACTTCATATCATCAGGAAATTTCCAAGGGGATGAACCGTACGAACGCATTAACGTATTTTTTTCGCAAGCCCCTCATTCGAAAGCGCATGAAAAACTTAATAACATACTGGAAGAAGAGCACCTCCTTTTCCTAAATTTTTGAGTTATTTGCTTCGAAGTGTAGCTCTGTTCTGAGACATTTTCTGGACCTCTGGTTTGTTTAGATCGATAGAGCTCGAAAAAAGATCGGGGGTCACTCTTGTGACACTTTTCGCTAAAACGCACCAGAAGCGAGAAATTCGTGTTCAAAGTTGGGACTTGACCATACTGAACCGGTGTATTGGGCCCAAAAATGAAAATTGAATACTGGAACTTTGGGGGCTGTTAGGGCATGCCTAGAGATGACCAAAAATGGTCCTAACTCATTTCACCATTTTCGCTCTATTCCCATGAATTGTAAATTTAGCTCAATTCTCTCGTGACAGGCGTGATATACTACAATGAGCGACTGCGATTATTCATCAGAATATAAGAATTTTTTGACACATGTACAAAATTCGACTTTATTTATAGCGTTAAAGAAAATAACGCGGAAAATAAACATATTTATTCATTTACCATTAACTTAAGGTGGAATCCTTCGAATATTTTCGAGAATATGAAGAGAGGATGTTAGCAAAAGTTATACTAGTTACCACACACTATTTCTTTCGATGATTCTGCGTATTGATCGCTAGAATCATGAATGAAAGATGTTCAATAGTTCAGGGGATGGCTAATGGAGAATGGAAGGGGCCTGATAAGAGGGCAAAGCTTGAGTGCCGATCGTAAATTGAACATCAGCACAATTTTACTGTAAATGCATTAGCAGATCAGGCTAATCGTGGTAGTAGCATATGATTATTCCTTCTTTAATGATTCGATTAGTGTGACTACAAAAATGTATACAGTGGCTGATAACATATTTATTATAGATGACAAAGATAATAAAACTTAAATACTGATTAAAATATCTAAGACTAAATCAACTTTACTTTTAAAGTTTAAAATAATAATAGATCGATTGTTAAATAATTAAATATATAAATAAATAAATATTTATCTCATCTTTCAATTTGATGACAGAGTTAAAATAAAATAATTGATAGTACAAGTGACAAAATAAGAAGAAGAGAAAAGAACTGTAACAGCTAGGTCACAGTATTAAATTACGAACATAAGAACTAAAGTACACAGGGTTTTGCACAGTTACTAAAGTACACAGGGTTTTGCACAGTTGAATTATCTAAAGAGTTCCATTGAGAAACTATTCTGTTACTTAGAAAGGCTAAAAACTTAGAAGAAGATGTTGGATGGACACAAAGCTTCATGTTATGACCACGAGTTGAATTAATTGTGTTTGAGAAAAGGAACAAGGTGCGGGGATTGATGTCAATGAAATTGTGGATAGTTATAGAACTGTCCCACTCGATTCCCCTCCTTGAAGACCTTTGCCGCCTATCTTTTATGAATTGAATAAGCCAATGCTCACTTCTCAGTGAATCGCGGGACTTTAAAAAACGGATGGCGTGATTTTCCTTATTTTCATAGAGTCAACCAATAAATTTTGTTTCTGTGGTGATCCTAAGGTTATCGGATGTCAATGATCTTTAACATACATAATATTTATTCAGGAGGAGGGAAATCGATCTTTATGAAGAGCGATCGAGCGATACAATATTTGGATCAAACAAAACATATTACTCTTGAACGATTAGCAATGAAATTGTCTGGACGAAATAATAATCTAACCATCGTACACTTTAACTCTTCCGGAGGGATAAGGAAAATTAGTATTACTTTCGTAATCACTTCTCGGATAGCCGACCCCTTTAAACGAACTGTATATAATAACAAAAAAGAAGATTGTGTAATTTTCATAGAGATATATACCTGATATGTAGATAATAGAATATTGAGATGGAATAAAATTCCATAGCTCTTGTTGTGGATTAACAGCACTATTAACAGCAACACTTTCCACTTTATATGGAGTTCTACTCGAGCCGTTCGTATAGAACTCGATAATAAACTCTCGGTATTGACCCTTTTAAAAAAACAGAAATCAGTCTTTACATAATATTGTTTTTATAAATGTTCTAACTTGCAGTTGTCGCTCTAGTGTTCGTATTTCTAATTTGAATGAGTCTTTTAGTTTCCTCGACATGATTGATGTTCGCTAAATTATGCATTAGAAAATCCTTAAATGGAAAGGAAGCGTTATGCGAAATAAAGAAACTGATAAAGATAATTTGGGAGTATTTAATCTAACTCACATTAAACAGCTTTAGAATTGTAGTTTTTTCGATAAAAGGGACGATTTTCTGACTGATTTCAAGTAGATCATCAATATCAGTCACGAAATTGAGAACATGATCCTGAGGAAAATGAGTAGCGAGCTTTTCAATGTTCCCGAATAAATACAAAATTGCTACTTATTTTTTTTATACTTAATACATTTGTAATTATGTAATTACGTTTGTAATGTAATTATATTTTGTTTCTGTTAGAATCAGCACTATCAAAATGAGAAAATATACATAGATTTGTAATTTTTAGACGTTTTATCAGGACAGCTGATGCGGTCTCTATGTACAGTACAGCCCGGTCGTGTGGTGTACACATGCTCTGCTGCGCTCCGCTGCGGGGCGCATTTGGACGCATCATTTATTTCCTTTGCGTATGAATATTTTTGAATTCTCAAAGTCTTAATCATGAGTTTCCGTGGTAAAAAGTTCTTTTAATGATTGAAGAACGTAAAACAATATATTTATTAATGAGAAAAAGCAATTAAAACGCAAATCACACTGGTCCGAAAAAAAATCAAAAATATCTTACGGCGATCGTGCGATCGATATACAAATAATACAGTATACCTTTCCAGTAAATTAATACTCATATTTTTCGGACCAGTGTTATTCGCCTTATAACTGCTTTCCTCACTAATAAACATTTTATTTTACTTTCTTTGGTCATTAAAAGAACTTTTTATCACGGAAACTCATGATTAAGACTTTGAGAATACAAAAATATTCATACACAAAGGAAATAAATGATGCGTCCAAATGCGCCCCGCAGCTGTGTTGTATTTTTCTAAAGGCCCTTGTCACTCTCTAGCAGTGTGAAAGAGATTATGACCAGGGTTGATTGAAATCAACTATTAAGTGTTCCAATAGTTGTGTACTGTCCGAAAAAGAGAGACTATCTGTCTCAGTGAACATATTTTGCTTATAACTTTGTCAAACAGTGATATGAGGGGCCCAAATCGTGCACAGCTGTAGTATGGGGTGGCATGAGCTTGCAGACGGAGTTTGGGTTCGTCAAATCTACATCCTCGCTAAATAACGTTCGATAAAATGGCATCAAAATTTCAAAGTTTACGGATTCGTTCGATTTGTATATGTGATGATAGACAATAATAAGCAGGTATATTACATCAAGTATCGTCTCGAACCAATACCGCGAGGCACAGAAATAATTAAAAAAAATACAATAAAAAATTTTTTTTTTTCTCGTGCACAAATATAGTTTCACATTATGCAAATGCGGGAATTTTAAATTCGGCAATCACTATTATTTAGCATTCGATTTCGGTATTATAAAATTGTTTTATTTTATCATTAGTTTGTTTTTGTCTGAATTTAATCCATTTAAAGCCATCTCTGGAGTACCCCAGGGTAGTTGTATTGGTCCCCTCCTTTTTAGCATTTATATATCTGATCTTCCTCTCTTACTTCCCTCCACTGTTCGATGTACAATGCACGCTGATGACGTCAAGCTCTATTCTTTCTCTGACCCCTCCTCTTTTCAATCTGATCTCAATATATTGTTTAAATGGTCCATTGGGATTTGTCTATCTCTACATCCAAAACTGTCGTTATGAGTATTGGTTCTAAACATCCTAACATTGATTTTCTTATCAATAATACGGGGGTGGACAATTCGGCAACGCCCATTTCGGCAACGGATCATAAAAAGGCTGGGCAACAGAAGTTGTACCATTGTTATCACTAGGAGTGTACGGTATTGTGCTACCGTAACCGCCTGGAACCGCGAACTGATTTTTTTCAACCCATAACCTGGGGTTCATGGTTGAAATTGGCCGAAGTCGAACAATTCATGACGGCCCGAGATCAAATACTAATTGATATTATATCAACTGTGATCCAACTTTAATCTTTCTGGATAGCGTAACCAGAACTACCGTAATCTAGCTACCGTACCCTATAATATTGTAGCAAAATTCACGGCAAACCACGGTGTGATTACGGTAGTTCGGGTTACGGTATCTAGAAAAATAAAAGTTGGCTCACTGTTGATATACACTGTTGATATGTAATGGCAACTAGTATTTGAGCTCGAGCCATCATGAATTTTTAGACTTCGGCTATTTTCAAGTATGAACCCCGGGTCATGGGTTGAATGAAAAAAATCCGTTCGCGATTTTTGACGGTTACGGTAGCCGAATACCGTACAGTCCTACTGATAACAATGGTTCAACATTTGTTGTCATAGGCCATTTCCCAACCGTTTTATGATCCGTTGCCGAATTGTCCACCCCCCCCCCCCCCCAATAATACTCCTCTTCGTCATGTCAAATAATTTACAGATCTAGGAATTACGTACACCAATTCTCTCAATTATCAATCTTACCTGAAAAGCACGTAAAGATATTATTAGAACTGAACGAATAAGGTTGCGTGAATTTTAAATTCAGCAATCACTATTATTTAGCATTCCATTTCGGTATTATAAAATTGTTTTATTTTATCATTAGTTTGTTGCATGAATATCTGAGGTGTAATGCGAAACTATTTTTCGAAAAAATATGAAAAAAATAGCGAATTTTGAATTCCCGCATATGCATTACCGTAAACGGCTCACGCTTATTCATTCAGTTCGCGATAAAAAGGCGAATTAGTCGTGGTTTTACGGGCATAAGGCAACTTTTCCAGCCATCGAGACGTAATTGTGCATACACATATCGAATGAATCCGTAAACTTTGAAATTTTGATGCCATTTTATCGAACTTACGGTATTTAACGAAGGTGCAGATATGACGAACCCAAACTCCGTCTGCGAGCTCATGCCACCCCATACTACAGCTGTGCAGGATAGGTACATATCACTTTTTGGCCAAGTACCCAGAGAATATCACTTGAGTCAGATAGTCTTTCATTAAATGCGCGCTCTCTCTCTAAACATAGAAGAGGCATTGTGACTGTGTCTGGCTAATCTCGTGCCAAATGAACACGTGTATTTTATACGGTCAATGGCAACTCTTGAAGTATACCAAAAGTTCCTCAAACCGGATTCGATCGGCAATAATTAAACTGTCCAATATGTACTCTGTAGCTATGTCGGCGCTAAGAAGAAATGACAGATAGGGAGTGCGAATGGTCGGAACGATAAATTGATCAGAAAGAACCAATTGACTCAGAGCAGTTGGTACTGAAAGTTACACTATACTATTATATAATTATATTTCAAAGCCCAGGTAATTCAATCCATGCATAATCAATAAGATCATGATTTTGAAAGGCTTGTGAAGAAGCAGCGAAGATAGGATGGTATTATAGTAAAAGTTGTCGTAGCTATCGTAGACTATTTCTTTTGTGTTGACCGTGCGTTTAAATAGCTAGAAGCTAGAATGAATTGACATGTCTGCTGCATTCAACAGCGTGTTTTCGAACTAATCTTCGAATGTGAATATTACGGTAGTAGAGCTGCCTAACGGTTTACATATACACATTGGGAAAGTATAGTAACTAGATTAACTTTAACTATCGTTTTTATGCACCTAATAAATCCACAAAAATATTCGTGGCTATCCGTCAAGAATAATAGAAAATGTTTTGAAACATACCATCAGGGAAAGTTAGTTTGATTTTGTATAGTGACTGAATGAAATACATAAATTTATCAACGTCAATCTGAAAAAGGTGAGATAGAAATGTTTTCCAATCTAATCCTACCCCTTTAATCTCAATAATTTCACGATTCTTTTCGAGATATTCAGCATAGAAAAGACTATTGAAGTATACAGAATGAAGTGAAAGGAACTAAATGAAACATTTTTTGTCAAATATACATATCCGATACCTTTACTCCTCTTTACATATATCAAAAAGTATGGATTAAACTTGAAGCAGTGTGTAAATATATTCCGAATGAAGAGAAAGGTAATTAATGCAACAAGTTGTGCAGAAACAAGACCATACAATTTTGCCAGACCTCTTTGCTTATATCAATGATTGTCGAGTCTACTTGAAGTGCCCCGGAAGAAATAGTATATAGTGATTCCATTTTCGATAACGGTCTTCAATTCAACCATTTACATTACCTTATCTTTAGAAAACACAAACCTCGTATAAAGTCGAATCTTCATATGGTAAACATTCTTAATCTCTTCTTTGGCATAATCCCTGAGGAACTGAGAGGGTGCAGTTTATTAAAAATCATATCCATTCACATAAAACAATTAAATATTTTGTTAAATCGATTTTTACCTCATGTGAAAATGTAACACACACGAACTTATTTTCTTCTTGCATAAATGCAGACATGTACGAATCAATACGAAGTTTCCATAGAGATTCGGAACCAGTCAATGGAATGGAATTCGAGCAAATCTGAAACTTATTTTCATCAGATATCTATAATCAGATATCCGAGTAAACAAACTTCAACTCCGTTATTATCGATTAGTTGAAAGTCGGCAAGACACTCACAATCAATCGATATTTCATTCTGAATCCGGAAATGGAATAATCAATAAACAATCCATTTGAAATGTTAACCTTTGATAAAAATGTTAGTGTATTGGGTTTCTTCTCAAACGACATTGACCTGGTATAATTCAATTCGGAAGTTAAGATTACTTTGAAATATTTATTTTTTTAATGAAATTTTACCAATCTGCAGATTCTAGCATGATAAGTAGACTACTCGAATTTGATGATAAAAGAATATAATCAGAATCAGATGGATTTAATGTGTCCATCTAAAAATATTGAAAAGTTACGAAAAGAAGAGAAAAAAAAAGAGAGGAGAGAGTATGTGAAGCGAAATGAGTTTTTTCCTTCGTTCTTTTCTTTTTAGTGGCTTTTGAATTGATATTAAACGGTATTATTAAACTGTTTTCAGTGACGATGTATCGATGGAAGAGACAAAGTAAGAAAACTATCAGAGAGACATCGACCTCACCGATTTGGCTCAACAATTTTTTAAGGATACCCCCATGGGCCCCCATCACAAAATAGGTATTCATTTGGGCTGGTTCCTTGAAACACAAAAAAATGGAGCGACCTAGGACCAATGTTAGTGTCGAAAAATTGTAAGAATAAATAGACAACAAAAACTAACTATACGAAGGTCCGGAGATCCGATCGCAAACTTTTTTACCTCCTCAAAACATTCTAAAATTAATAAAAAATTTAAAACAAAAAAAATGCAGTCCACTTTTTGCCTCATCTTATAGAGGCAAAAAGCCCGATGGATTGGTCGGTTCCGACAGGATTGATAAGAGCAAGAATGGCAGCTGATGAGAAGGATAAGTTGTAATCTGGGAGATAGGAGAGGTAGAAGAAGAAAATGTGGAGAGGATGATCAAAGGAAACGACTGATTGGAGAGGGAGAGGGAGAGGGAGAGGGAGAGGGAGAGGGAGAGGGAGAGGGAGAGGGAGAGGGAGAGGGAGAGGGAGAGGGAGAGAGGGAGAGGGAGAGGGAGAGGGAGAGGGAGAGGGAGAGGGAGAGGGAGAGGGAGAGGGAGAGGGAGAGGGAGAGGGAAAGGGAGAGGGAGAGGGAGAGGGAGAGGGAGAGGGAGAGGGAGAGGGAGAGGGAGAGGGAGAGGGAGAGGGAGAGGGAGAGGGAGAGGGAGAGGGAGAGGGAGAGGGAGAGGGAGAGGTGAGTAAAGAGGTAGACCAATCAGTCACTCTCACAAGGAGACCCATTATGATTTCGATGCCCCCAATCTTTTACTACTAAATGAGATCCTACTGATTTTTCCATTACAACAACAACGTTAAGACATCGGCTCAGTGAGATTCCAGGAAGTGCCGGACATCGACCTCACCGATTTGGCCCAATTTTTTTTTATGCATACCCCCATGGGCCCCCATCTCAAAATGTGCATTCATTTGGGCTGGTTACTTGAAACGCAGAAGTGGCGGGTTTTCGAATTTGGAAAACTCGATTTTCAGAGAAAACATTTGGAGCGACCTAGGTTCAATGTCAGTGTCGATTAATTACATGTATGCCTAGATAACAAAAACTCGCTCTACGACGATCCGGAGATTCGATCGCAAAATGATTTTTTAACTCCTCAAAACATTCTAAAATTAATTAAAATTTTAAAACAAAAAAAGTGCAGTCCAATTTTTGCCTCATCTTATAGAGCATAAAATTCCGCGTCGAATAAGGAAAAAATCAAAAATCGAAGCACCCGAGTTTTGAGATAAATGGACCTGAAGTTAACCCAAAAATATTTTTGCTTTCAAACCCCCTCATCTTTGTACTCGTCGAATAGAACAACTTTCATGTTGAGCATTTTGTCTGAAACTCATGTACAAGAGAAATATGAATTAAGAGGCCGGATCTGAGAAAATTTACCATTTTGCCCCCTCCCCGGACATTTCGCCAGGATTTTCGATATGGGCCCTCATACTCATAGGGCCTGGGGGGGGCTTTGACCTTGTTTACAAAAATGATGACGTCACCGCCTGTATTGCTCAATGCGGCGCAAAAGCGCCGGGTTCGTCGAAAATCTCGAAAATTCGTAATTTCACAACCGAATGAGCTAGAACCAAAATTCTTTTTGCAGTATGTTAGGCATGCCCAGAGTGCACCACAGCACCATTGGGATTGAAATTTGCCCAACTCTGACATCGACTTTTTGAATGAGACTTTCACACTTTGCGATTTCTTTGTATCTGAGATTTAGTTCCGAGCATAATTTTCTTTATGGGGTGGTACCACACTGCCGTGGGCAACATGCCCACCCATGGCCATTATCGGATTCCGGGTCAATCTGAACGAAAAAGTGCCTTGAATGATCATCGCTCGGTTCCAGGTCGGCTTTCCCCGGCATTTTCCACTGACTCTCTAACGTAATCTAGCCAAATGTAGATTAATAATATACTTTATGCGGTGCGAAAGTAAAGTATAAAAGTAAAGGATTATATTGTATTATTGAGACATCTAACGAATATTTATCACCATCGGAGTTGAATCCGCGACAATGATTTTTTCGAACCATGACCCGGGGGTCATGGTCCGAAAATTTCGAAATTTCTCAAGTTTGAAATGTTTTAATTTATGCGGCTTATTGTAGTACTTATGAGGTGAATAATATTCAGCGAATACTCAATGTCTGATCTCTCCTTTCAACCATTTTTTCGAAAATTTTCATTCTGATTGCGTGCGAAAAATCAGAATTGTGCTTGAATCAGTTTCCAACTTGCTTTCTGTAACATTCGGTAATAGGACATTACAATGTACATAATCAATATGGAAATCGTTTATTTTCGAAAATTAATTTTTTTTGCCATGACCTCGGGGTCATGGAAATCGATTTTTAAAAAGTGAGCCGAATGCCGGGATTTCAGTTCTACCATGTTCACTCATCATGAAACTTCACATTGTTATTGTCATTAGCTCATTGCCGCATCATTCGAGTCGACAAACTGCAATATTTCAGATATTTGCCGAAAAAGTAGGCACCTAAATTGAATTTTTTGAATTTTCGAAAATAAATTTCCATATTGATTATGAACACTGTAAAGTACTATTACCGAATGTTACAGAAAGCAAGTTTTAAACTGATTCAAGCACAATTCTGATTTTTCGCACGCAATCAGAATGAAAATTTTCGAAAAAATGGTTGGGAGAGGAAGGAGAGATCAGCCATTGAGTATTCGCTGAATATTATTCACCTCATAAGTACTTCACAATAAGCCGATAATTGAAAACATTTCAAACTTGAGAAATTTCGAAATTTTCGGACCATGACCCCGGGTTCATGGTCATTAATGAATTCTGGACCATGACCCCCGGGTCATGGTTCGAAAAAATCATTGTCGCGGATTCAACTCCGATGGTGATAAATATTCGTAAGATGTCTCAATAATACAATATAATCTACATTTGGCTAGATTACGTTAGAGAGTCAGTGGAAAATGCCGGGGAAAGCCGACCTGGAACCGAGCGATGATAATTCAAGGCACTTTTTCGTTCAGATTGACCCGGAATCCGATAATGGCCATGGCTGGGCATGATGCCCATGGCAGTGAGGTACCACCCCATAAAGAAAATTATGCTCGGAACTAAATCTCAGATACAAAGAAATCGCAAAGTGTGAAAGTCTCATTCAAAAAGTCGATGTCAGAGTTGGGCAAATTTCAATCCCAATGGTGCTGTGGTGCACTCTGGGCATGCCTAACATACTGCAAAAAAGAATTTTGGTTCTAGCTCATTCGGTTGTGAAATTAAGAATTTTCGAGATTTTCGACGAACCCGGCGCTTTTGCGCCGCATTGAGCAATACAGGCGGTGACGTCATCATTTTTGTAAACAAGGTCAAAGCCCCCCCCCCCCAGGCCCTATGAGTATGGGGGTCCATATCGAAAATCCTGGCGAAATGTCCGGGGGGTAGTCACTTTTCTCAGATCCGGCCTCTTGGGACTGCAATTTTTTTTCGTGAAAGAAAACAAATTAAGTATGGATTTTTGAGTTCTACAATATAGGAGAAAGAAAAAAAATATATTCGGGTCAATTTCAGGCCCATTTATCTCAGAACACGGGTGCTTCGATTTTTTCCCATATTCGACGCGGAATTTTTTGCTCTATTAGATGAGGCAAAAATTGGACTGCACTTTTTTTGTTTTTAAATTTTAATTAATTTTAGAATGATTTGAGTAGGTAAAAAAATCAATTTGCGATCGGAGCTCCGAACCGTCGTATAGCCAGTTTTTGTTGTCTATTTATACTTATAATTAATAGACTCTAACATTGGTTCTACATAGGTCGCTACATTTCTTTTTGGTTAAAATCGAGTTTTCAAATTTCGAAAACACGCCACATCTGAGTTTCAAGCAACCAGTTTCAGGGGCCCAAATGAATACCCATTTTGTGATGGGGCCAAGGGGGTATCCATAAAAAAATTTTGGGCCAAATCGGTGAGGTCGATGTCCGGCACTTCCTGGAGTCTCACTGAGCCGGTTTCTTATGGCTCGTTAAAATATAGTGGAAAACCGAAATCGGCGACTTTCCACCCGTTAAAAAAGTACCCGGAAAGTCGATAATGGAAACACGAAATTTGAATTCGCGCGTGCGCAAAAAGGTGCGGGAATTCAAATTCCGACTTTCCGACATCGAATTTCCGTGGATTTCTTTTTTTAACGTGCAGGAAGTTGAATTTCCATTTTAACTGCTAAAAATCGAAGACGGAAAGTGGGAATTTGAATTCCCGCACCTCTTTGCGCACGCGCGAATTCAAATTTCGTGTTTCCATTTTCGACTTTCCGGGTACTTTTTTAACGGGTGGAAAGTCGCCGATTTCGGGTTTCCTCTATTTTTTAACGAGCCATAAATCTCAATAATTTCGAAATTCTTTGCTAAAACAATAAAATTCAAATATGCAACACTTTATTCAATTATGATATTTAGTTAAATGAATAAATAGACTCAAATATTCTTAGTAAAACTACTAATCATAATATTCTATGAAGTTGAAGAAGATCTATTCTTCATCCTCGGCTGTTGTCGTTGATTCCATTGTTGACGTGCTTTCAATGGCTTGTTCATCATCGAAATCGAAATCGTACACGACTCCTTCCTTGGTTTCAGAATCATCAATCTTTTCTGTGGTAGAGGCCGTAGGAGCCGTAGTGTCGGCTTTGCGGAAGCTGCAAAAAAAAATTGATTTTCATATATCAGACTGTTTTTATGTTATTTAGGCATATTTTCGTTCATAATTTTTTCATAATTCCGTAAAAACGCAACAAAAGACTTTTGTACTGGTTTCAATAGAATAACTCGCCTGAATAGAATCTTAGCGATGGTGGTAGTAGAGGAAGAGGCAGTGGAGGTTGACTTAGTCGAAGTCCTAGCCTCTTCTTCTTCACAGGATTCGTCGCACTTATCCTGAAATCATCGATGAAGTTATGCACAATTCGCAAGATCTATCGAAAGATGTTACGCTTAGGCCGATGCATGTAAACACTGTTTTATAATTTTCGTAAAAAAGATGGGTCGTAACATAAAATGATGCGTACATCTACGTATTCAAGGCACACGCCGAGCTAATTTGAAACTCTCCGCTCTAACCATGTTATCTCGATTTCTTTGTCTACGAGAGTGTTGCCAGAGCGGGAGAGTGAAATTAGCATTTAAATTAATAAATGGACAAACCTCCTCCTTGCACTTCTTATCACAATCTTGTTCTTCCTGTTCATTACAGTCACATTCATCTTCATCCTTCACAGGAGCGACAGAACGACGACGACGAATTGAGGAGTAGTTGGGTCTGGAGCATATAATAATATTATACAGTGGTGGCCAGAAGGAAAACATATTTTGGTATTTTGAGGATAACTTTTTATGTAGTTAACCGATCATCTTGAAATTTTTATATAGTGTGCTCAGACGTGTTTCTCAATATACACCGGGGCATGGAGCCGGTTTTTCAATTTCAACGGCTTCCAGGCTACAGTATCCCATATTGACTGTATGGCTCATTTTGAGGAAGTTACTTCTCCTCTAATTATTAAACGTATTCATGCAGTTTTTTCGATTTTTTCTTGACGAATATATTTTAAAAAATCAATTAAACAAATTTATTACCAATATTCATCACGTTAACAATCAAAATAATTGATTAAATCAATGTCAAAGCGGATAACTCACGGGGGTGATATTTGGGCAATAAATCAGGCGCAAATCAATTATTAAACGGGTTAAATTAACAAATATTAATTTAGCACTTAGTTTCCATGCTTCTGACTGATCCAACGACGTGCAGCGAGCAGGAGCGTACGATAGCCGTTGCGATCTTCATTAAATTGATTCACTGCAGAGGACATAGTCCGAGTTCCTGTGCACCATGATGCTTCTGCCATCGTGATTCACCGTGGGGACAAGATCCTGGCGATCATCTCGAGTCCCGACCGGTCAACGAACGTATACCCGGCCGTCCGAGCCCAAGAGATTGAGCTTGTCTCGTCCGACCAGACGACCTTTCGCTAGTCTGCGACTGTCTACTTGAAATGAGCCTTTAGCCACTTCAGACGATTCTCTATGTTCTTAGGAGATATTGTGGGCTTCGTACTAAGAATTCTAGCGTTAAAACAAGCGTGCTTGGGTTGTCTGCGGATGGTGTGAGTCGATGGAGGAGTGACACCGTATAGTGCTATTTCTTGCTGGTTGATTGCGGAGTTCCCCCGCGGGATCTCGCGCCATATGCTGATAATATTCCTGTCATTAAGGTGCTAGGTGATGAGTGAAATACCAGGCAGTGAGGGTTGACGGTTTTTCACGGATTTGAGGACTTTTTTTAATGATACAGGAGATCGTTGACTGGTTTACACCAAGCTGGAGAGCAGTTTCGGATTGCTTCAGACCGTTCATAACGCCGCGGAACATTATGCGCAGGGCATCAGGGGATAGATATCATACACCTTTCGGTTTTGCCATAATCAAAAAAACAACAATACAAGAAAATAAATTTTAAAAAATCATAAGAAACAAGCGAAAATGATGAAAAAATGCCATCCTTTTGAAATTCTCAATATACCTACGATATGAATATTAATATCCAATAAATGCTAACAGTATCGATAAATGACTATAGTAGCATGCGTAAGTACTTTTTAAACGGTGAAAAAAATGTTTAAAACAATGAACATACGTCACAACTTCAAGTACTCAAAATGAGCCATACGGTCATATTGGGATACTGTAGCATGGAAGCCGTTGAAATTGAAAAACCAGCTCCATGCCTCGATGTACATTGTGAAACACCTTTGAGCACACTATATAAAAATTTCAAGGCGATCGGTTAACTACAAGAAAAGTTATTCACAAAAAACCAAAATATGTTTTCCTTCTGGCCACCACTGTATTATATTATTATTATTATTATTATTTAAAATATTAATGATATTTCGCTTGTAAATGATTTTATCTTTCCCGAGACTGGTTTCACTTCAATTAATCGATTAGATGCATTTCCATTTCTTAAAGAAGGGGACCCATGTGTTAGCATGACTGACTCCCGCAACGATAAGCATGTTGGCTATTGTTTATATTATATGGTAATTGGCGTAAGGGACAATGAGAAAATGAGAGAGTCAAGTATGCAAATAGGATGGCCACTCTCTATATGCCTTGAAAGTTATACTTTCAATGCGCATAGTGAGCTTTAAAAATATCGGGTAATCAATATCAGATATGTCTTTCGATTCGTGCGATGAATCTCTATCATTCTATCCGAACAGTCTTATTACGAAAAAACTCGTGGGTCTCCATCTTTAATACCTCATGGTAGAATTAATGGCAGCCTTTCCTCCGGCGTTGCGTCTACGTCTCTTGCAGCATCCGCATCCGCAGCATCCACAACCACAGCCACAACTGAAGAACAAAGACTTTGATCGAACAACTTGAAATTCACTGCTAGATATACATCATAAGTTATGAGAATATAGAGGTTTACAATCTATAGACACTTTCAGATTTTTGAAAGAAGATTTTCACAGATTTTTCGTACGACTAACCATCCGCATCCGCATCCGCAGCATCCACAGCCGCAACAGCAAGGCTGCAAGAGCTCCTCGGTCAATTGATCACCTTGATATAACTTACACAACAACAGCAACAGCGCTTCTTGTTTTTCTTTCCGGTCACGGCTTTAGTTCCGTTGACAGGGGACGAAGGAGCATAGGAGAAAGACTTGGGAGCGGTGGCCATTGGAGAGGAGTATCGAGATAGTACTGAAGAATGAGGATTTTAATTTTGTTAATCACATTAATAAATTTATAAAAATTCCAGACATCATACTGTACCTTTCTCCCTAGTACTCTCATCTAGAGCCATTTGAGATCGTCCTCCACGAGCGGGCGAGAATCCCCCCGATGCAGGGGTGGCTGATGATGTCTCGACTTGAAAGAATTAATAACGAGAATATAAAAATATATCATGAATCATAAAATAACAATGATTATAGTAATATTTTACCTTTAATATAATAAGTAGAAGGGCGATGGCGGAGATAGCAAAACTTCTCATGATGTGGAGTTTCTGGAGATTTAATGAGATTGGAAATATAGATTTTGAAAACAGCATCACGATATTGTTCAAACATTATAGGTTAAAGAAAACTAATAGTGTTTTAGATGAACGGCGAATCTTCATTAGTTTTCTACTCGTAATATAGATATGCTAGTATAGTTCATGAAACAAAGTATTTCGCTGGTTTAGATAAAAAAAAATTCTGATGAAATAAATGAATTAAACATGAAAGCGAATGCTGATGTTCCTCTGATCTACCCTATACTTTTATACTTTGATCATGTTTGATTAGTTATTTGTCCGGCAGGAAGTCAATTTGAATACTTCTTTCTCTGCTGTTTCTTCAAACTCTCTCTCTCTCCAACCCTCTCCCCTCCTCTCTCTCCCACCCTCTCTCTCTCTCTCTCTCTCTCTCTCTCTCTCTCTCTCTCTCTCTCTCTCTCTCTCTCTTTCTCTGACTCTATATCTCCGCCTTGATCATTTACTAACTATCAAGTAGCTCACTCTTTGTCTCCTCATTCCCTCCCTTCATCCTTACTCTTTGTCAATCTATTTGATATTATCTATTATACGATTGTCATTGTCAACTCACCCCCTATGCCCTCTGAATGTTTGTACAAGATCTATTTCATAGGATTCAAGACTTTCTGTATCTCTCACCTCCATTTCTCTTTGTTTCTCTTTCTCTATGTCTCTCATCTCTAGCCTCATCTTTAGATCCATTCTATTGCAGAGATCACTAGGCAGTCGTCATCGTCATTGTCATTGGATCGTCATTGGCTATGAGGATAAATGATATTTATTTTGAAGGACAGATTGTGGTTGGGCGAAAATGACTCCAAATCATCAGGAAATTTCCAAGGGGATTGACCATACGAACGCATTAACGTATTTTTTTCGCAAACCCCTCATTCGAAAGCGCATGAAAAACTTAATAACATACTGGAAGAAGAGCACCTCCTTTTCCTAAATTTTTAAGTTATTTGCTTCGAAGTGAAGCTCTGTTCAGAATCATTTTCATGACCTCTGGTTTGTTTAGAGCGATAGAGTTCGAAAAAAGAGCGGGGGTCACTCTTGTGACACTTTTCCGCTAAAACGCACCAAAAGCGATAAATTCGTGCTCAAAGTTGGGACTTCACCTTACCGAACCGGTGTATTGAGCCCCAAAATGAAAATTGAACAATGAGACTTTGGGTTCTGGTAGGGCATGCCTAGAGATGTCCAAAAATGGTCCACATTTCACCATTTTTGCTTCATTCCGAAGAATAGCCATTTTATCTCAATTATCTCGTGACGGGCGTGATATACGGGGGGCGATCGATTCGGCAACGATCGTTTCGGCAACGGATCATAAATCGGCTGGGAGATGACCTATGGCAACAAAAGTTGTACCATTGTTAGCAGTAGGGGTGTACGGTATTGTGCTACCGTAACCGTCGGGAATCGTCAACTGATTTTTTTCAGTGGACCCATGACCCGGGGTTCATGGTTGAAAATTACCGAAGTCGAAAAATTCATGATCGTCAGAGACCAAATACTGTATGCCTGTATATCAACAGTCAGCTAACTTTTATTTTTATGGATACCGTAACCCGGACTACCGTAATCTAGCTACCGTACTCTTCAATATTATAGCGAAATTCAAGGCAAATCCCGGTTTGATTACGGTAGTTCGGGTTACGGTATCCATAAAAATAAAAGTTAGCTGACTGTTGATATACAGGCATACAGTATTTGGTCTCTGACGATCATGAATTTTTCGACTTCGGTAATTTTCAACCATGAACCCCGGGTCATGGGTCCACTGAAAAAAATCAGTTCACGATTCCCGACGGTTACGGTAGCACAATACCGTACACCCCTACTGATAACAATGGTACAACTTTTGTTGCCATAGGTCATCTCCCAGCCGATTTATGATCCGTTTCCGAATCGATCGCCCCCCTGATATACCGCATTATGAAAAGTCTCGTCGAATGAAGCGAACATGATAGCTTGCTTTGGTAATACATGATACAGATAAAATAGAATTAGTCAAAGATCAAAGATCACGTACTTGTCCCTATCGTAGTCCCTTCTATCATCTCTTCTATCGTCTCTACCTCCTTGATAGGGTGGATATGATTGATACTGTTGATGAGGCACTGGTGGAGGAGGAGGAGGGGGTGGAGGACCTTGAAGGCGTAATCATTTATTGACTTATATTTATTTCGTTAAACAAAGTTGCTGTTGATAATGGGATCGTTGGGGAGATGCGACGCCGTATATTGAGCAGAAGAAAGAGGCATCAAAAATTAAAGATCAAAGATCATCTTCTCTTCCTATCTTAACTTTCGAACAGACAAATAGATTCTTGTGATGAATGGTGATAGCGATAATGGGCAAAATGAAGATATCATGCTAAGTTTTTTAAATCATATATTAACACACACAAAAATTTGTAATTATCTTAATTTTCGGAAACATAAATTCGCATGGTTTGTTTCTAATTAAGTTTATAGAAATAATCATGGACTGTTTAAGCACATTTTAAAACAAATGAATAATATAAGCAAAAATTTTTACCAGGAGGATATTGTGAATATGCTGGTTCCCCTCCACTTCCTCCCCTACTGTACATTGGGGGCGGTCGCTCGTTGTAGTAGCCATCTCTGAAAGCAGACATTCGTAAAATACTATGATTATACGAAATAATAAAATTGCAAAAAAATGAGTGGGTAATCTTATTGAAATCGAGATTAAAAACTGCGAAATGGAATAAATAAATAGATCTTACCTTGATGGAAGAGGCCCAGGGGGTCCGGGAGGACCATCTCTCCATGACTGCCGAGCCAGACGAGCTAAGGGAGACTAAAAGAACAAAAAATATGAAACATCCTCAGGTACATCATCTCTTCGAAGAGCTATTTTTGAGCTCACAGAAAGCTCTCACTACTACTACAGTAACATCAGCTATTTAACTGTAACTATCCACATCCAGCGTCAAACATAATTATGGTCCAGAGTTGTCAATTGAATAACGAAAACACGTCGAACCTACCGTTTTACTCGTTTTGATCGGCCTCGGTTCCACCTTTGGTATGTACAAAGCGATCAGGATCGACAATGACAATAGCAATGACAGAAGCGTCTTCATTGCCAGTGAAGATGACAATTGACAATGGTGGAATCCTCATCTACCATCCATTATATATCCATGTGTACATTATGAAGAAAAGTTGTGGGGGAAGAACAGAGACGCATTGTCATTGGGATCAAATACTTCCGGTGAGAGACAATGAAGTCAGAGGTAGAGGGAGGAATAGGGAGAAGAGAAGGAGAGATAGGGAGAGAGCAAACGATGTTAAATGACTATTAATTTACTGGAAAGGTATACTGTATTATGTGCATATAGATCGCACGATCGCCGTAAGATATTTTTGAACAATTAAAGTACCCATCACTTTCGGACCAAAAGAACACACAGAAAAAAAAAGAAAAACACTAATATAATACCGAAATCGAATGAAAGAAAAAAGTGATTGCCGAATTTTGAATTTCCGCATTTGCATTACGGTATGTGGCGCACCATTTATCGTCCCAGTTCGCGATTAAAAAAACGAATTAGTCGTTGTTTTTCGGGAAGGAGGCAACATTCCACCCATTTGTTTTACAAGGAACCTCTTTTACATTAATCTGGCGATGAGAGATGTGTTATAGCTCATTTGAAAGCCCTTCTTCTGTAGATTAAGACTATCTACTTAAAAAATGCAACCGAGGTCTGTGCACGGACATAAAATTGGAGGAGTGTCTAAAACGCAATGATGCGCGCAATGATGCACTAGTTCTCCGCGTTATCTCTGCGAACCAGTGGTATCACAAAGGTTAAGATGAGTAATTGGGGTGTGTCTGACGAACTTCGGTGAGGTAAGACGCACGGAAGATGTCAAACATTAATTGGAAACTACTGCAAAAGTTTTTTTCAAGAATGGAGAAGGTTCTCTACAGCCGGTTCATTTACATCAGCGTCGAATCTAGCAACTTACAATTGTAAATTCACTCGGAAACGGAGAAGGAGGATCATTAGCTGGCTGTACAACCACTAGCGAGCAGAGATACAGCGTAGAACTAGTGCATCATTGCGTTTTAGACACTCCTCCAATTTTTCACCATGTGCACAGACCTCGGTTGCATTTTTAAGTAGATAGTCTTAATCTACAGAAGAAGTGCTTTTAAATGAGCTATACCACAGCTCTCATCGCCAGATTAATGTAAAAGAGGTTCCTTGTTAGTTCATTTTCATACAGTGCTAATGAATACTCGTCAAATTAAAGGTGGAGTCCGAGCAATATTTTCGTGAACAAATTGTAAATACCGAAAGATAGCAAAAGTTATTCTGCATACCTTATAAGGGAGGGGTACTTAGCCGTGTGCGATAAAACCTAACAAAAAGTGCATGGTTGGAAAGAGGATCAAATTCTAAGACTTTTTGGTCTTTTCATTTTTTAAGTCTGGGCTTCCTAAGGTCTGAAAATCGATTTTGAAAATGAGCAATTCCATGGGTGAAATTTCATGGGTCCAATGGTATAAATGTCTGTTAGATACCTCATCACGCCCTTGCATTCCCTTCCCAAGCAACACGTGGCGCAGTAGGTAAGAGGCTCGTCTATGTAATTTTTGATTGTTCGTGTTCGATGGTTCGATTCCTCGTATTGCAACTTTTTTTTTGCTCATTTGTTTTTGATCAAACTCCTTTTTAATAACAATTTAACAGCAAATCTACCAGTCAATACTTAATAACGGTGCATATTGGACCAGAAACATGAAAAGCAGAAGCTGACTCTGCAGCGAGGACAAATGGTACAGCCTGGCACCAAATCAAGGATATTCAGAAGCGGTTGAACTCCACGATACTCTTCCGATAAATTGATTACCGCATCTCCGCTCGCGACAACCTGCTCAAGTTTGCGCTGCAAGTGCATTGGTGCCTGGGCAGCGACGCCTTCATCGCTTACGGTATCTTTAAGGGAGGCTTCATTAACACCCGCCCGCCTCCCTGGGATTCACCCATGTTCGGTCAAATAATCTCTACGCCTTGCCCCTGTGACGAGCCAGGCTGTGCCATCTGTCCTCGCTGCAGAGTCAGCTTCTGCTTTTCATGTTTCTGGTCCAATATGCATCGTTATTAAGTATTGACTGGTAGATTTGCTGTTAAATTGTTAATAAAAAGGATTTTGATCAAAAACAAAATGAGCAAAAAAAGTTGCAATACGAGGAATCGAACCATCGAACACGAACAATCAAAAATTACATAGACGAGCCTCTTACCTACTGCGCCACGTGTTGCTTGGGAAGAGAATGCAAGGGCGTGATGAGGTATCTAACAGATATCTATACCATTGGACCCATGAAATTTCACCCATGGAATTGCTCATTTTCAAAATCGATTTTCAGACCTTAGGAAGCCCAGACCTAAAAAATGAAAAGACCAAAAAGTCTTAGAATTTGATCCTCTTTCCAACCAGAGATGTTCGTTAATGAAAATTTTCGTTAATTCGTTAAGTCGTTAAATTGACGAAAATAAAGTCGTTAATTTTCGTTCATTTCGTTAAATTTCGTTAATTTTCCAATTTTTTTTTCGCCCAAACACGTTCATTTCCAAGAATAACATGAACAGACTAGAATAACAGTTTCCTAAAACAGAGATAAAAATTGTTTTTGGAAATTATAGTTTTAAAACTAAACAATGATTACATTTTGAATATAAGGGGAATGTTAAAGGAGGAATCTAAAGTGTTCTTGTAAATCCCTCATATCTCTCTTGTGCGAATGCCAAGTGATATGTGTGAAGTCAGCGCAGCTATCTCATTTATCCCATAGCGCAGAGGTAAACGTTTGGAATCATCACCACCCTCGTCGCTGATTGGCGAATTTCGTCAATTTTCAAAAAAAGTGCACGGGCCTGACGGTTATTGATGTTTCTAGCGATCATTAAGCTGAATTAGCATAAAATAAATGGTGCACGACGTGTGGAATATTTTTTCAACCTTTTCCTCTTCACAGATTGTTCATGAAAATTCGATTGACTCGGCAAATGAGCTTCCCCAGCATGATTTTCATTAACGAAAACATTAACGAAAATTAACTTATTTTCGTTAATTCGTTAATCGTTAAATTTTAACGAAAAATGTCGTTAAAATTAACGAATTTCGTTAATTCGTTAAAGGTGGTGTCCGGGCAATATTTTCGTGAACAAACTGTGAAGACAGAAAGATAGCAAAAGTTATTCTGCATACCTTACATAAATTAGTTCATGCTAATTTAGCTTATTGATCGCTAGAATCGTAAATGAATCATGCTTGATGTACAGGCAAAGGCGCGAAATTTTGAAAATAAGATAGTTCGGCAATAGGTTTCAAACCCGCGACGTTGCGCTTACTAGACAGCGCCTTTATCACTACACCAAGGGATGCACGAATGGAAGTTCTAATTTCTTGCATATCATTTAGCCCTTGAATAGCCGATATGTTATATATTTGCATAGACATTCGAGGGCCTCCATCTTTAATCGTTAATACCATCTCTGTTTCCAACCATGCACTTTTTGTTAGGTTTTATCGCACACGGCTAAGTACCCCTCCCTTATTACATAAAATAGTTTATACTAATTTAGCTTGATCGCTAGAATCATGAATGGAGCATGCTTGATGTACAGGCTAATGCGCGAAATTTTGAAAATAAGAAAGTTCGGCAATAGGCTTCGAACTCGCGACGTTACGCTAACTGGGCAACGCATTTACCACTACGCCAAGGGAGCCATGCATGGAAGTGCTAATTTCTTGCATAGCATTTATCCCTTGTATAGCCGATATGTTATACATTTGCATAGACATTCGAGAGTCTCCATCTTTAAAGGAATACGGTTTTGGACCGGGATGATACTTGGTGGAATTTACTTGCAAATTATTGCCCTTTGTCGTATACAAATATCGAACGAATCCGTAAAATTTGAAATTTTTATGCCACTTTATCGAACTTACGTTATTTAGCGAGCATGCAGACATGACGAACCCAAATTCTGTCTGCGTGCTCATGTCACCCCATACTACAACTGTGCACAATTTGGGCACGATCGGTTCATATCACTTTTTGGCCAAGTGCCAAGCCATAAGCAAAATATGTTCATTGACAATGAGTCAGATAGTCTCTCTTAATTGTTTTTTTTTCATTAATAAAATTTTTTAGTTTTATTTTCTTTAGTCATTAAAAGAATTTTTTATCACGGAAGCTCATTATTAACACTTTGAGAATACAAAAATATTCATACGCAAAGGAAATGATGATTAAAAAATTTTTTTTATTCAGTACGCCTTTATGGAGGGAGACCGAGCGGGACTGTAGATGGATCAAAATATATAACTCTTGAAAGATTAATAATGAAATGGCTGGACGTCTGAACGAGAGGAATCTAACAATCGTCGTTCACTCTCACATTTCCGAAGGGATAATTATAATTAGCATTACTTGCGTAATCACTTCTCGAATACGTGGACCCTTTAAACGAACTGTTCAAGATATAATAACAAAAAAGAAGATTGTGTAATTATTTTAGAGAGGGACAATGTACCGTTTATAGAAATATAAGAAAATTTTGATGGAATAGAATTCCATAGCTTTCCTTTCTCATTAATATTAACGACAGCACTCTCCACTTTATATGGACTTGTACTCGACGTATTAGTATGGAACTCGATAACAAACTCTCGGTATTGACCCTGTAAAATATCATAGAAATCTGTCTTTACATAATTTATCTGATAAATGTTCTAACTTGAGCCGATGTTTTCCACGCTTGCAGTTGTTGATTTAGATTCCCATTTTGTAATTCTAATTTCTTCGACATGATTGATGTTTTCTAAATTTTGCATTACAAAGGCTGAATAGAAAGTCATGGGAAGGAAAACTTTTGCGAAAAAAGAAACGGATAACGAGAATTTGGTAAGATTTAATCTATTAACTCACATTGAACAGCTTTAGAATCGTAGTTTTGTCGATAAAATTAACGATTTTCTGACTGGTTTCAAGTAAGTCATCAATTTCGGTAACGTAATTAAGAACATGATCCTGTAAAAAATAAATATAGCTATTGATATACCGTAGCGACGTTTTCCATGTTCCCGATTAAATACAAAATTATAATTTTTTTTTAATTTAATAATTATATTTTGCTTCTATTAGAATCAGCATTCTCAAAATGAGAAATAAACTACCGACTACCAAATAAATACGTGTATTTTATACGGTGAATACCAATAGTCGAAGTATACCAAAAGTTCCTCAGACCGGACTCGATCGGCAATAATTAAACTGTCCATTATGTTCTCTTTGGTTATTTCAGTACTTAGAAGATATGACAGATAGGGAATACGAATGGTCGGAACTAGAGTTGGCTATTCGGGAGCGATTGCGGGCCCGCAATGGCATTACAATGGCATGACATCGCAACGACTACTTTATTCCCACCCTTCTCATTTTTGTGATCGGTCGTTATTCTCTATTCTCTTCACTTTCCTTCGCTCTATCGTTTGCTTCCCCAAGTTAAGAGAACAGAGAAAAACGACCGATCACAAAAATAGGCCTGGTAGGAATAAAGAAATCGTTGCGGGCCCGCAATCGCTCCCGAATAGCCAACCCTAGTCGGAACGATAAATTGATCAGAAAGATCCAATTGAAACAAAGCAGTTGGTACTGAAATTAAGTTATATTGTACTATGATATTATTATATTTCAAAGGACAGGTTTAAAGGTGGAGACCCGCGAATGCTCATTCAACTCTCTTGTATCTCGCTTATGCAAGTGTAAAGTGATATGCAAGAAGAGTGAGTCACCGCTCGTCAATCCCTTAGCGCAGTGGTATCACTTCAGTCTAGATAGCGCATGGCCGTGGGTTCGAATCCTATTGCCGAACTTTCCTATTTTCAAAAAGCGCGCCTTTGCCTGCGATTGCAAGCATGATTCATTCATGTTTCTAGCAATCAATAAGCAGAATTACCGTTAAATAAATGGTGTACTGTATGTAGAATAACTTTTGCTACCTTTCTGTCTTTACAGTTTGTTCACGAAAATATTCGCGGGATTCCACCTTTAAAAGGTGGAAGAAACTGCGGTAAGAGGTGTCCTAGCTAATGTAGACTATTTCTTTTGTGTTGACCGTGGGTTTAAACAGCCAGAAGCTATGTTTTAAGACATACCATCAGTGAAAGTTAGTTTGATTTTGTATAGCGATTGAATGAAATACACCAATTTATCAACTTCGATCTGGAAAAAAATTGAGGTAGAAATGTTTTTTCAATCTTGTCAAACCTCTTTAATCTCAATAATTTCTCGATTTTTCTCGAAGAATTCGCCATAGAATAGACAATTGAAGTACTCAGAATGAAGTGAAAGGAACTAAATGAAAAAAAGTTTTTGTTACACAGAATATAAAAGTGTCAAAATCGAGCATTTATGCACAACATAGTAATTGGAACAAGTTTGGCAAAAGAAATACATAACATTAGATACAACCTCTTTGCTTATATCAATAATTGTCGAATCTACTTGAAGCGCTCCGGAAGTAATTGTATACAGTGATTCCAGTTTCGATAATGGCCTTCAATTCAACTATTTACATTAACTTAGCATTACCTTCACGTGTTATAGTTTTGTCATATGTCCATAATCAATCATTCTATATAATTAAATTTATTTATCTTCTGTATCGTGATTTCTTGTAAAACGCATAAATATTATATTAGAATACTCAAACTTCGTATACAGTCGAATCTTCATGCGGTAAGCATTCTTTATTTCTTCTTTGGCATAATCTTTGATGAACTGAGAGGGGCACTTTAGAAAAGAAAAAATGATTCCCATAAAAGAATTATTTTGATAAATCGGTATTTACCCGATGTGAAATTGTAACACACATGAACTCATTTTCTTCTTTCAGAAATGCTGACATGTATGCATCAATACGAAGTTTCCATAGAGATCCCGAACCAAGCAAAGGAATAGTATTCGAACAAATCTGAAGCAGTATATTCTGTTATCTACCCGAAAAAAATACATAGAAAATAATATTTAAAATCCGAAAACAAACTTCAACTTTTTTGTTATCGATTAGTTGAAACTCAGCAACACATTCACAATCAATCGATATTTCACCCTGAATCCGGAAATGGAAAGAACAATAAACAATCAATTTGAAATGTTAACCTTTGATAAAAATGTTAGTGTATTGGGTTTCTTCTCAAACGACATTGACCTGGTATAATTAATTTGGAATTTAACATTATTTCAAATATTTGATTTACTAAAATAAATTTTACCAATCTGCAGATTGTAGCATGATAAGTAGACTACTCGAAATTGATGATAAAAGAACATAATCAGAATCAGATGGATTTGATGGGTCCACCTAAAAATATTTTTTTTAAGTTGCGAAAAGAAAAAGAGGCGAGAGAGTATACGTAAAGTTAGGAGAGTTTTCTATTCGTTTCTTTACCCATGGTGACTTTTGAACAGATGATATATTATCATAAACCGTTACTGTTTTCAACGATGATGTATACATAGCTGATAGAGACAAAAAAGATAACACTCACATAATACTCGTTTTACCTTTTTTCCTGATCTTTTCGTCATATTTATCTCCGCTGCTTGAGAAAAAAACCTTAGATGAAAAAATTGCAACGATATGTGGAAATGCTCCTTATCTTGAAAAAAACATAATACACTAACAAGGAGTAGGTTGAGTTGTAGCAAATTTTTTAATGAGCTTACTAAAAACAATTATCGATCAAGTGAGCAACTCATCCCAAGTAAAGTTCTCTTAAAGGGAGCGTTACCTCACTCATTTGTCTCTACATTGTGCACACTATTTCACTGTTCTCTAACAACGAAAGAGCATTGCGCGTCGACCAGACCATTGAGAGAGGTTAAGCTCCCTTTGACAGAGAAGGAATATTCAAATATTATGTGAAATAATATGTCAAGCAAATTTAAAGCGCAAAAAATAAGCCTTTCAATAAAAGACGAGAAAGATTTTCGTCTATGGGTGATATGAGAGAGACGATTTGATTAGAAGTATGGAAAGAGAACAGCGTACCATATTTACGTGTCAACACCATGAAAGTGATAAGACAAAAATATTTGTGTTGATTGCTCACATCTTTAATCTGAATAATTTCGAAATTCTTTGTTTACAGAATAAAATTCAAATATGATATACTTTATTCAATTATAATATTTAGTTAAATGAATAAATACGGTTCAAATCTTCTTAGTAAAACTACTAATCATAATATTATATGAAGTTGAAGAAGATCTATTCTTCATCCTCGGCTGTTGTTGTTGAAGTCATCGTTGACGTGCTTTCAATGGCCTCTTCATCATCGAAATCGAAATCGTACACGACTCCTACCTTCTTTTCAGAATCCACAATCTTCTCTGTGGTAGAGGCCGTAGGAGCAATGGCGTCTGTTTTGCGGAATCTGCAAGAAATTATTGATTTTTGTATATTATAATAGACTGCTTTTATGCTATTTTGGCATATTTTGCTCCATAACGTTTTCACTAGTTGTAAAAAAACACAAAAAACTTTTAAACTGAACAAATTTAAATAAAATAACTCGCCTGAACAGAATCTTAGCTGGATCGATGGTGGTAGTAGAGGGAGAGGCAGTGGAGGTTGAGTTAGTCATAGTCTCAGTCTCTTCTCCTTCGCACGATTCATCGCAGTTCTCCTGAAATTATCGATAAAGTTATGCACAATTTGCCGAGTCATATTTGATCTATCGAATATGTTACAATTAGGCTGATGTATTTAATGATTTCCAACACATTTATCTAGAGGTCAAGGAATGAGAGGAAACTCTGATATGCATAGCGTTCCACTTCGCCTCGCTGAGCGCCCCTTATAATTTCCGTCAAAGAGATGTGTAGCTTATAACGAGACACAGCTCTCCCGTCTGGCATTGCTCTCTCGATTTCTTTATCTGCGAGAGAGTGCTGCCAGAGCGTAGAGTGAAAATAGCCTTCAAATGAACAATAGACAAACCTCCTCCTTGCATTCCTTATCACAATCTTGTTCCTCTTGTTCATTGCAGTCACATTCCTCGTCATCCTTGACAGGAGCGACAGAACGACGACGACGGATTGAGGAGTAGTTGGGTCTAGATTAATATTACTATTTAAAATATTAATGATTTTATCTCTCCCGGTAATGGATTTTCTTCAATTTATCGATTGGAACTTTATAAATTAGTTCCTACCTCATGGTAGAGTTAATGGCAGCCTTTCCTCCGGCGTTACGTCTGCGTCTCTTGCAGCATCCGCATCCGCAGCATCCACAACCACAGCCACAACTGAAGAACAAAGACTTTGATCGAACAACTTGAAATTCACTGCTAGATATACATCATAAGTTATGAGAATATAGAGGTTTACAATCTATAGACACTTTCAGATTTTTGAAAGAAGATTTTCACAGATTTTTCGTACGACTAACCATCCGCATCCGCATCCGCAGCATCCACAGCCGCAACAGCAAGGCTGCAAGAGCTCCTCGGTCAATTGATCACCTTGATATAACTTACACAACAACAGCAACAGCGCTTCTTGTTTTTCTTTCCGGTCACGGCTTTAGTTCCGTTGACAGGGGACGAAGGAGCATAGGAGAAAGACTTGGGAGCGGTGGCCATTGGAGAGGAGTATCGAGATAGTACTGAAGAATGAGGATTTTAATTTTGTTAATCACATTAATAAATTTATAAAAATTCAGCACCGTATTGTGATTAATCGATGATCAATTACAGGAATCATAAGATAATGTAAAGTTAGAGATACCATTCGTGTACTAGAAAGTTTTCTCATTTTTCACAGGCTATTCAATGATTATTCGTGTATAATTGAAAGTGGATAATGGTCCTGAAGGGAAAAAAATTATAGCATACCCTTCTCTCTAGTATTCTCATCTAGAGCCATTGGAAATCGTCCTCCACGAGCGGGAGAGAATCCCCCTGATGCTGGTGAGGCTGATGATGCCTGGATTTGAAAGAATTAAATAAATATTTTAATTAATCATAAAAGAATGAGAGAAATATATTACCTTCAATATAATAAGTAGAAGGGCGATGGCGGAGATGGCGAAAGTTCTCATGATTTGGAGTTTCTGGAGATTTTTAAAGGTTTAGAAAATATAAATTTTTAAAAGGTCATCATGATATGGTAAAACACTTTATTTTAAAGAAAACTACAAAAATAGTGTTTTATATGAACGATCTGTCGTTTAAATTAGTTTCATCTACCTAATCTAGATATACTTGTTAAATTCATGAAACAAGTATATCGCGGGTCAAGAATATAATTTTCTCAGGTTAAATAAATGTTTAAAACATGAAAGCGAATGCTGATATAGATTTGATCTACGCTATACTTTTATACTTTGATCATGTTTGATTAGTTATTTGTCCGGGAGGAAGTCAATTTGAATACTTCTTTCAGTGGTGTTTCTTCAAACCCTTTTTCTATCTCCCTCTCCGTCTCGTTATCCCTCTCTCTCTATCTTACTGCATCTCTCTCTCTCTCTCTTCCTCTTACTGTATATCTCTACACTATTCCTTGATCATTCGCTACTTCACCCTTTGTCTCCTCATTCCTTCCCTTCATCCTTACTCTTTGTCAACTTATCTATTTGATAATATCTATTATACGATTGTCATTGTCACCTTGTCCCCTATGCCCTCTGGATGTTTGTAGAAGATCGATTTCATTGGATTCAAGACTTTCTGTATCTTTATCTCTCACCTCCATTTCTCTTTGTTTCTCTTTCTCTATGTCTCTCGTCTCTACTCTCATCTTTAGATCCATTCTATTGCAGAGATCACTAGGCATCGGATCTTCATTGGCTATGAGGATAATTGGATATGCATTTTGAAGGGAAGCGTGACCTCTCTGGATATTGAAAATGGATAAGAAGGCAGATTGAGTATCGTTGTTACACGCAGGCAAGTATCGGGAGTACGCTGCATAATTCGTGTAATGAGCTGCGATTGACGGATACGAGTGAAATACGTGCAATGAATAATCTGTAAACTGAACACTTGCAGTTTTTTTCTTGAATTGAACATGCATTACTCAAATAATAGATTCTTCTAGAACTTATTAACCATTATCTCATTTTTATCAGTCTTCCTGAGCTTTCGCCCGCTCTGATTATCAAGAATCCTTGCTAAGCTTTGCTCACCGTGGTAATGAGACCCAATTATGGTTAGCCTTGCTGTTCTGGAAAATTCTAAACTGCCTGCCGGCATGCTCGGACTCAAGAATTATGGAATTGGAAGACGCGCTTATTAAGATCTCCAACGTCCATGATCAGGGACTGTCTAAAGTAAGAAAACTTTTTACCATCAAATTTTATCTCCATGACATTGCAGAAGACCTTTTTCACTTCACGGGGTCGTAAAGCCGGTACAGACTTTTTACAAAAAGAATGCTAATCAACAATTATATCTATCATTGAAACATATAAACATAACGATTGATAAGATTAATAGAAGAGTCTCATCGCATGCACTCTTTGCTTGTGTACTCTTGACCATCTTTTCAAATTATTGATTAATTTATAGCGGCTTAAAAACTATAAAATATCGATTGGTATTGATTGATTTCAGGGATGTGGCAGTGGTTTCATACAGAGATCAATGACACCATATTATTTGACGGATGGACAGTGACGAGTCCTGAGAGTGAGCGGATTTATGCTTGCGTAGATTAGGACAGATGGTTGTGCCCAAAAAATTAAAGTCAAAATTTTCGGGCCAAAAAACATGATGGAACATGAAACAAAAACAACATGAAAAACCCAAGGAATGATCAATAAACGATGAATTAGATTTACTGTATAAGAATTAATTACAGATTCCCTATGATAGTTAATTTTTGACAATTCAGTGATGTTCATCGCTTGTGTCATTGTATTCTTCGTTGGGATCCTATACGAGGTCGGAATGATCGATTGAATCTTTAAATAGTTAAAATAAATAAATATTATAGGCAACAAAATGGATCCGACGTCGAACGATCAATCACTTCAATAAAGCTGAAAAAGCTCCAAGTTTTGATAATCCGTAAGATTTTTTATATTTATGAAATACCTAACAATAAGTCAACTTTGTGTTCGCACGTTATTCAATTTAAAGATCACATAGAAATAATTTTTGAAATGAGCTAAAGGCTGAAAAATGCTCGATTATATTTTAGTTTATTGCATTGCCTTCAGATTCATCGACAAAGCTTGTTCGAGTGCTCACATCGCGGAGACTCAACTATTTATTCTTCAGGTTTTAACCCTTACTTATCATTAGTCACTGACTTAACAATTAAATATCTTTTCAGCTCATCATCGGTTATCTTCTCATGCTCATTTTCATGTCTTTCTCTATTTGGTTGTGTCTCGCTGTCGTTCTCGGAGCCACTACGGGTTTCATTATATTCGGGAATTGATGATTGATCTTTGATTTTTGATGTGTCAAGATGGATATTTATTGGCATCTTGTGTAAATTTGTACATGAATGAAGATTTGTTATCATTTGAAAACGATTATGTGTTTATTATCATTGGTAGTCGATCACAAAAGTTGTATACTGCACAACACTCTCAATTTCGTGATCAATGGTAATCATTTTCACTATCTAAGGGCCTAATACCATTTACGGCAATCATATAAATGACCCACGATCTGCTCCATTCATCTTAATGTAGTCTATGATTGATAATGGTAATGATAAGATCAGTACATCATTGTGTTTTCGTCTTGTCACTTTCGATTGACCATTTAAAGCTGACGACCTATCGATTACTGTTTCGGCTAGGCTTTTACGTTTAGAACAAGCGACATCCATCCATTTTTTCGAACAGGAAACTAAAACAACCTTACAGAAATCGTAAATAGTCGCTGAAATGTATATTTTTATCTACTTATGTCACGTTACGCTGTTTTATTTTATGAGTATATTTTTTTTCAATTAGAATAATACGATAGTCAGTAAATAAATACAGCCATTCATTCCAATGTGGCAGTGGTTCCATACAGAATTGAACGATACGATACTCTTCGAGGGATGGACTGTCACGGATCCATGGAGTAAGTATTTAGAATTACTTAAGGGGAAAAATCGAGCTAATTTGAAACTCTCCATTCTGGCAACACTCTCTCGTATACAAAAGAAATCGAGAGCGCAGAATTTCAAATTTACTCGGGGTGGGCTTATAAATGTCCATATTATGGTCGTTAAAATCGCCATAAATTTATATCACCGCAATATAGAATCCTTCATTTAAAGCGACACCGCAAGCTAATTTGAAACTCTCCGCTCTGGCCACACTCTCTCGCTTTCTTTCTCTACGAGAGAGTATTACCAATGCGGAGAGTAAAATTAGCTTGGGGTGTGCCTTTAAATAAACGTTTTGATAATCATAGCGAGTCTATCTCAATTAAAAATAATATGAACGATTTCAGTGATGGCTGTCGCTTGCTGTGTCATTTTCTTGATCGGAATCTTATTCGAGGTTAGACAAATCTTAAAAGTAACAGACTGTAGCGAAAACGGTGTTTCACCAGCGTATAAAGGTACAACACGATCTAATTTTACAATCCGCTCTGGCAGCTTTCAAATTGCGTTCAAATATGAAAGATACCGTATACTTTTGTGGGATAGTGAACTGTCTTTTTTTGAAACTCGAATTGAAATAATTTTTATTGGTCATAAACTACATTTAAGTAGTTGAGCAACGAAGACCGAAATTTATTTTTATAGGGCACGAAGTGGTTCCGAAAGCGTGCCAAGGAACACTTCCAGAAGGGCGAGCAAACCGAGAGATTTGCTAATGCGTAAGTGAAATTGTTTTTATTGTAAATTTTATTACCAGCATAGATGAGATTGTGGATTTAGAGAATGGATTATTCGTAGTTACGTATTCAGCACAAACTCGGTACAAATCATTTGTAATCGCATTGTTCCACTATTGTGGCCATATACAGTAATCCATAAAGTTCAATTAATTAAATTAACAATAAAATGTACAAGTATAGGTTTGCATGAACATACAATGTAAATTTAAAAAAATATATATATAGGTTTAATATATTGTTTTTTTCATATAGGTCTCATTCCTCTCACAATACACATATGTTTCACGTACTAAAGATAACACGGTGGACATATTGAAAATGGTTTTATTGACGAATTGGACAAATACTTCTTACAGTTACCTGAATAAGGCGTGTTCCATTCCTCATCTCGTTGATTGTACTATGTTCCTACTTCAGGTACATATTATGTCCTAAACCCTAACTTAGACCCTAACCAACGCACTTAGTGTTAACGCCTAAGCTAAAGCTAAGTTATAAATCATAAGTCACATTTTCAGCTCATCATCGGATATGTTCTCATGCTTATCTTCATGTCTTTCTCTGTTTGGCTTGGTCTAGCAGTCGTTCTCGGCGCCACTACGGGCTTCATTATATTCGGCGATCGTTAACTGATCTTTGATCTTTACTGTTTGTATTATTTAAGCTTTGCTTTATCGTATAAATAGCACTGATGACTACGTAATTATGAGATCACATATTACTTAATTGTCAATTTTGACATTCTTGAATCGGTTCAGATATTTGCTCTCGTCAACGGGTTCTTTTACAGTCTTTTCCTCTGGTTGTGACTTAATCTCCTCGGGTTCCTTCTTATCTTCTGATTCCTTATCATCTCCATCATTGGGACAACTACCGTCACCGTCCTTCTCATCGTCATCTTCATCGTCATCGTCGTTCTCATCACCATTCTGAGCTTCGCACTTTCCATCATCCTGAAATTACCGTAACTGCGAGTACCGAAGCCTTTTTACAATAAATCCCTAATATCGGGGTACATTTGAGCAATCGAATTTGGGAACAAGATTGTGATGAACGTTCGATTACTTCTTTACAAAGTTATAAATTTGATTATTATTTTTCATCGGAATAAAACGGGATTTTTGAAGGTTTTTCTGTTTCCATTGTCTCTACCCCATAAAATGTACGAACCTTCTCATCCTTTCCATCCTCATTAGCCTCACACTTCTCATCATTCTTCTCTTCATCCTTATCCTCATTACATTTCTCTTTGTCTTCATCACTACACTTCTCCTTCTCTTCAGTACACTTCTCATCATTATCATCATCATCTTCGTCTTCCTTCACTTCATCCTCTTTCTTCTCTTCGACACCGTCGACAGAACGCTTGGAGCGTCTGTAACGACAGCGATTGTAACTGCACCTACTTTGATATTTTTGATGAAATGGAAGAGAGAAAAAAATAATACAACTGTTAAAGAGATGAAAAAATAATTTTCGAATCCAAATCAGGAATTCCAGCTCACCTTTTCTCTCCCTTGTTGACTTCCCCGTCAGCGTTTCTTCTGCGACGCTTGCAGCATCCGCAACCGCAGCAGCCACTGAAGAACGAGATTTTTTTATTGAAATACGCACTGTTGTACGAGTTGTTATGAGCTAATGGTGGAAGCGTGTAGGATCCAGGATTAGATTTTTTACAGCTATGAAACATGAAAACACCAGCGATAAAGCAAGTTTGGAACTATCCATTATAGTTTTGATAATATGTTTGTAATCGTGCAATCCGCACTCTAAACGCACCATCCGCAGCAACCACATCCGCATCCGCAACATCCACAACCACAACCACAGCATCCACAGCCGCAGCAACCGCAGCAACACGGCTGAAAACGTATAGATTTGTTCATCATAAAATACTGTAGTTTTGGGCTATAGCGTGAGAGGAATAGCGTGATCTTCGCGGTATAACCCATTTGATTCAATGCAAATTAATAAAGAATTTTAAAAAATAAAACGTACACAACAACAGCAGCAACGCTTCTTGTTCTTCTTCACTGCTGTGGAATTCGGGTTTCGCATCATCGACCGAAAGGAGTTACCTTAAAATTTTGATCTTGAACTTTGATCTTTGATGTTTGCTCAACCTCCACCAGACTGACATGATCCTCCCGCACTACCGCTCTCTTGCATATCATTGCCGCAATTGCAAGACTTCTTTCTGGGACCGGCGGAAAGAACTGACACGATAAGAATGGAGAATGAGAGAAGTGTGATCAATCTCATTCTGAAATATATATTATAGATAAATAACATTATTCAATAAATAAATATCTTGCAACATATGAAACGCGACGTGTAAAAGTAAAATGAGTAGAAACGCAATCACTGTGTTTCAACGTATTTGTTTTGGCAAATCATATCTATCAATAAAATGACACATATTGACTTAAAATAATGATGTACTACACAGATAAATGGCATTCGGTATCATTATGGAAGCGATTATTATCAGCAAAACCGACAAATACAAAGAAGATTTTGAACGGGTTACGCTCTTCAACAACGACAAGATATATTCTAGCAAATAGGTGTTGCTAGAGTGAGAGAAACATTTGATGAAAGTGGATCCTTGAATGTCACGCACACCTTATCCCTTAGTATTCCATCCCTCTTCGGACACCTCTTATACTCCTCGTCCCCCGATCCGATAGGCTACAGAAGAAGTTCGATGTCACCGATAGACGAGAGACAACAAGAGGATGAAGAGACTGAGAGAGTCAGAGAGATAGGTAGAGGGGCCGTGCGAGAGAAAAAGAGGCAACAAGAATGTTTCGGAATGGTAATACGATACCGTGTTTTGTTTGGAAGGACAAATTTACCTCCGGGGATAATATGTGCGTATTTTGATGTAGACTTGGGGATCGGTTGCGAAGAAGGAGTATCACTAGCTCAATATTTAGAAAGAATTTTGCAAAAACAATTGATTGCGTTTATTATAATTACAACCGTATTCGTAGTGTGTTGTAGAAATATTTTGTGTTTACGTGATTTGTGAAGAACTTCATACATATAAAGAGTTTCTTATTTATCAAATTCCCGAATTCCATTTTATCGAAAGAGAACAAATGATCTACTACAATTAATGGATGATACTAGGAGTAACAGTAACTGTTGACCTGGCATCCTTCAATATTCCCTGCCTTGCTACGACCAAGGAGATACGTCAAATGACAATTTTTGCATTTATGTCGAACGTCGAGTATATTAGTGTTTTTCCTATAATATCTTCAGAGCTAGGAAAATAATCGTTTGGCAAGGAATTCAGCCAGGATCAATTATATAAAGTAAAAGAGTAATTCCAAATATTATGTAATTATTTTTTTCATTTTAAAATGCAGGACGTACGATTCTGTCAATATTTCACAAGATTTCAAGTGTGAATTGTGGGGAGCTGCAAAAGAGTTTCCTTATGACGATGTGGTTATGATTCGCAAAGGGAAATCTATCGTTTTCCTGCATAAATAGCACTTATTCAATGATAAAATACATACAAAAGTGTGTCAGATTGGGAATTCGTCATACAATGTATAGTATTGTTCTACTAGTTTCTATTCTTTCCTTATCTTCAACTGATATTCATTCGAATTCATGCTCACTTAAAGATAAACAGGTATGTATTGTAATTCACGATAGTTCTTGTATAATCGAATTTTGATCGTTTTATTGTTCCAAAATGGATATAGTAAAATTAATAATAATGATAACAATAATAATAGCAAAATAAAAAATATAATAATAATTTAGTTATATTTAAGGAGAAAGACGGAATTATAAGTGTCTGTGTGGATACTGAAACCGGAAATAAATACTTGGAAACTGGATGTAAAACTCCTAACAGCACACTTGCACCTGGTGAATCTATGTACGAGGTATTCAATCGATTATAGGAGTTGATACCCAATACAAAAATGGCTTGACTATATCGTTTTTATTGGGTGTTGGGTGTATTCAAGCTGATTTTTTTGTCAACTATCTTACTTTTATTTCATAGTTTGCTTATTATGTCATTTTGAAACTTAATTTAACACATTGTACGGTACATTTTGCAACTACATAATAAAATATTCCTTTCTTCCAAGGGCAAGTTCAATTATTCATGTGCGATAGAGAACAGTCGACTTGTACTGAAAGCTGCCCCCATATGCAAGGATCGTAAAATAGGTAAGCAACTCGAGATATGATCTTGGTAAACGTGAGGAAATGTACTTTCTGTGCATGTTAACCGAATGCGGTTGCTGCCTACAAATTTTCAAAATGATTTTAACAAGTCATTTGCATGCGCAATAGTATGTACTTTTGTGGTCCTTATTTCCCTGTTTTTTTTTTGTACCGATGGTCTATTTATAATGGGAAGCATAACGAGCATCCTAGATCGAAATTAAATGTCTAGGGAGATTTTTGTCGCGTCCAACTTTTACACACTCCAACTTTTACGTTGACATGTCCGTCAAAAGAGATGTGAAGTCGTCGAGCTCTCTTCTCGTTAATTCAACGCCGAATAAGTCAGCCCATTTCACAGGGTCATGAAATGTGCGAAATTCAAATTTGACAGAAAAGCGCAGAACCAGCGGTACCAGACATTTGTAGTCGCACCATAAACGTACATGGAATAGGCTAGTTAAAATCATTTTGAAAAATTAGTACTTGAGCGCGTGTCTTTTTTCATAAACCACGTGTTAAAATTAACAGTTTTGCTCATTCAAAGGTGAGGCATTCAAATACGAAGATGGCTTATTCGAATATCAGTGTGATCGATCAGGAAATATTGTATTGGTGAGTCACCCAAATCATAATTTTAATTAAATTTTCAAGAATAAATCATCGAAAAGTATTGCTTAGAGTACATTTTCAAAGAAGTAATTGATTTTGCCATCAAATACTTATCGATGAGGGAATATCGGTATGAACTATCAGATGAAAACCTAATCAATTGTTATCGATATCATGTTTAGCGGAGAACAAAGAAATATTATTTGACATGAAGAGAATGTTGAAAAGAAATGTATAAATGCACTGACAATGAGAGCCTCCTTTACAGACTGCTTGCCTTACATATCGTGGACAAAAAATTGATTTGCATGACTCATTGACTGTTAACAAGTCAATCTTCAGGTGAGACTGTTTCTTGATTTCAAAATATATATTTTTTAAATTAATATTCAGGTGTCATAAGCATGGAAATTCTGCCAAACTTCGAATTGATATCGTTGTGAGTACATAATCATATAAACGACATTTCAATCAATATTTCTAGGACAGAAGCGTGAAATGTCACTACGGAGACAAGTCTTATAATCTTCATGAAACGTTTTGTTTCTAATTGAATTTTCGAAAAAAAAAAGATTTATATTTTGAGTTTCGAAACAAATGGTGGTCGTTTCCTCATGTATTGTGAAGAGGGATGGATATCAGTGGCTAGATGTTACACAAGACCGGCAGAACATTTCACGAGAAAACAAATGGAAGTCAATTCAGAATGGGTTATGCATGCACGAGTAAGTCTATAAATATCATATTATTCTTATTTTATTAATTATTAATTGTTATTTTAAAGAAGAACTGGGAAATTTGGGGTGCTCCATTATCACGAAGAACGTGGTGCGAACGATGTTTTTTGTTCTCTAGTAGATTCGAGAGACTGAAAGAGTAGCATGGTTAGACTTATCTCTCTCATTCTTTCTCATTGCCACACTTGTACTTCTCAAAGATGAACTTGAAAACAAATGATCCCATGGCAACTTTAGAAGTAAATTGTGGCAATTTGACTATAGAATTTACAATTCATTTTCCAATTGCACTTCAACCGTCTGTCTATATATGGTATATACAAATATAGTATATACTATATACAAACAAGTATATATATATACTTGTTTGTAATATGACGGCGCTTGCGTAAGAATCAACTAACATGAGTGAAATCTGGCACAGTCAAAAAATCATTTTTTGGGGATCGGGGTTCTCAAGGGTGCTGATGATGATGGTCATGTCCATTTTGCACCTAGATCCACCGTTGAGGCCAGCGACGTCGCGTTGAAAAAGCGTTTTTAGTCATTTCTCGTCACACGATGATGCTAAAATTTGCAGACTATACAATCCGGGGCAGAATATGATGGCGATCACGCCTGTCTAATTCATTTTTCATGAAGATGTTTCATGAGTTTTCTAAAATTGAATTTCTGTCACAGGCAAAAGATATTCGTGCGAGATACATAGATCGGACCGCAATGGTTTCAGGATCCCACAGAAAAAAATTCAGCCAATTTGAGGGAGCGTTTTTCGAGAAAATCAACTTTTAGTGTAGGCATTTTGCCATTGAAGTGGAGGCAAGAGGCGAGAGAGTGTGGTGGTGCGAGAGAGAACATAGAGGCACAATCCCGTCACCCTCTTCCTTTCCATGCTGGTCGCCTCCCCTGCCTCTCTGAATATTTCACGATCGCGACAAATTTTTCTTATTATACTTTGTATAATATTTCAGACAGATAAGTGTGTCAGGGAGAATGGGACCGACATTGTGAAATATTCTCGTAGCGTCTATCCAGATCAATTCATCGAAGGAATCCATTTCGAGGGATGGTCAATTCATACCGCGTCTAATTAATGATAAAGTCAATTCATATTTTGCGCATAGAATATTGCAATGTAGATAAATACACAATATCACGGAGATCATTTATCGAAGAGGAGATATGAATCTTAATTGCACGTGGTCGGATGAGAACCGATTGGATTTGAACTATTTGTATATGAGAGAGAATCGATAATGAATAGAAAAGTATGTAAATAGTTCTCATCCAGTCGGTTCTCATCCGACCCAGTGTCACAGTAATTGATCAGGATTAATTTGTATTGCTGATGATGTGATTATGGAAAGAGACATCAATAGAGAAACACATGAGGGAGATTGAGAAAATCGAAGGGAAATCATTTGCCATCCATCATTAGTTCGACGAATCTATAATTAATGAAGGGTATTAAAAAATTTAGGAAGCCGTATTTGTGAATGTTTAAAACATTTTGAAGCGTTACAATTTTGAATAAGAGCATCGCAGGGACTGCGCATTCATTTTATAAACGCGAATAAATCAAGGCTACACACGTTAGATCAAAATGCGAGAGAGATAGGAATAGCGGGACAAAAGAGATACTCAGGCGACTTTTGCCAACGCTCTGGTGTGCTGTTTGGTGTGTTTTCACAATTTCATAATAATGAGACGATAGTTCATTAGTCACATCATCTCAGACAGGTTTGGTCGCGCGGCGAAGAGTGCGACAGAGAGAATCATTGAATGCCATCTCGCACGCACACCCTATCTAACGCATCCCACCAAACCCGCCTGGAGTCCACCTCGCCCTCTTTATATATCATCTTCTTTCATAAAACTTATGCCAGAGTTGGAAAACGGGATTCTCCCTTCCTTGACTGTTATTACAGAGGCTGAACTAACGTGTACCTTGAACCGATTGCATTCTTCATCGTATCAGATAGTTCAGCAAATTGTGCATTCGATGAGAGCTTCGTTCTCATGTCTTGACTTGTTTTGATTCTCTCGAGAATGATCTGAAATATTATCCAAGTCAAAACATTGCTGGCCATTTGCTAAGTTTTATGAGATTAAAAAAATATCCACATGCAAAATGAAATATCACGCGTGTCGCGTAAGGATCGAGACAAAATCGTGGGGTGTCCGGACAAAATTTAACCCCTATTATATTTATTATTTTTGGATAGCCCTGACAGTGCCGGAAAAGATAGCGTTTCGATTTTTTGTCTAACATCAATTTCGACGAAGATAGACGCCGTTGACTGTCGGAATCTGTGAAAAAGTCGTGAGTTTCACCCGCTATAACTCGCTTTAGAATGGGAATAGCGAAAATATCACAGAGACATAAATTGTAGAAAATTTTCAGGAGAATCGAACTAACACAAGCAGAAATTACAAAATTGATTTTTCATCAACTTCTGTGGCGGGAAGCTGACGTTCACAGCACATATCGATTTAACACTTTTTTATTGGTTCAGATGATATATATTTTGAAGATACATCGAATGATGTATGGTTATGGGGGTCGAATCACGGCCGCAATATGAGTTTTTCCCAAAAAACGAGTCTGAAATCTCGGGTCTGAGATTTCTCGCTCGGGAGATGGAAGGATCGCTTTGATCTACCCACTGGTCTCTCGCTGATCAATGATATTTCTTGGTATTTCCGTGCATTGAACTTGAAAAAAAGCGTAGAAATAAATGAAAATCATAACTAAAACATAATTCAAAGAATAAATTACAATATAAATAATATAACTACGAACAAGAAACAATTTATTTATCGAAGATGGAGTCAATTACGGCCTCGATAGTCTCCCGAAGAAAACCCTCCTCATCCTGTTTATCAGTAATTATCTCATTAAATTCGTCTTCATCATCTTCCTCATCCTCCTCCTCAAAGACGTCATCTTCCATCTCCGAATCCTCCTCCGACTCGTTTTTTCTCCACTTACGAGAGTTCTTCGTAGTGAAAGCAGTGCTAGATCGACTGTTTCTAGTGCGTTTCCTCCTCGATTTCGTTGATGATCCTGAAATGAAGACCATTGCTAATATTACTACAGTACATAGCGATCTTCTCCAAATCGAATCCCTTGAGCCTTGGTCCCTTCTCATGGAGAGATGGTCGATTGACAGAGAAGTAGCACATACTCGAGCCAACAATATATTCCAGGAATCAACAATATGAATATGTCGAAAAAAACTGTCGAAAACACTTGAAAACACGTAAAACAAACAAAAAAGTTGGTAAATCATTGATCAGCGAGAGACCAGTGGGTGGATCAAAGCGATCCTTCCATCTCCCGAGCGAGAAATCGGCTAAGTCCGAGATTTCAGACTCGTTTTTTTGGGAAAAACTCATATTGCGGCCGTGATTCGACCCCCATAACCATACATCATTCGATGTATCTTCAAAATATCTATCATCTGAACCAATAAAAAAGTGTTAAATCGATATGTGGTGTAAACGTCAGCTTCCCGCCACAGAAGTTGATGAAAAATCAATTTTGTAATTTCTGCTTGTGTAAATTCGATTCTCCTGAAAATTTTCTACAATTTATGTCTCTGTGATATTTTCGCTATTCCCATTCCAAAGCGAGTTATAGCGGGTGAAAGTCACGACTTTTTCACAGATTCCGACAGTCAACGGCGTCTATCTTCGTCGAAATTGATCTTAGACAAAAAATCGAAACGCTATCTTCTCCGGCACTGTGTGGGCTATCCAAAAATGATTCATATCAAATTTTCATTTTTTCATTGTCCGGTAGTTGTATCGATCCTTGCGTGACACGCGTGATATACACAACGTATTACAACTCTAAATGGTACATAACGATTTTTTTGCATTTTCAATTTGACTTTTGCAATGTTTAGAACAAAATTAAATTTCCTGACCGATCTCGTCATGTGAAGATTATATTCATCGGCAATCTTGAGAATAACAATATCTGTCATGTTATGGCGACTTCTGTCAGTCAGAAAATTCTCGCACAGTTTAGTCAACTGAAATTGCTCCTCTGGATTTAGTGAATCTTCTATTTTCAGTGTTATCGAAAATGATAGAACGACAGCAAACCGTATTGAAGAGTATAAATTAAAATCAGAATATTCATTTAAAGAACTATTAGGAGGCCGTTTGTGTAAGAGTCGAACAAGGGTTGGCACAGTCCAAAAATTTTGATACACTCAAAACTTGTGTATAGGGGTTATCGACCATGCTGATGAAGATAGGCATAGTCATTTTGGCTCCAGTGGTCCCGCAACGACTGGGCGGGATTACGGTAAGATCACGTTTTCAGGCCATTCTCGGTCCATAGTAGAGCTAGAGGTATGAAAATTGGGCTCGCCATCGAATTCTGTCCTAGGTGCCCAATTTTCATACCTCTAGCTCTACCATGGACCGAGAATGGCCTGAAAAAGTGATCTTACCGTAATCCCGCCCAGGCGTTGCGGGACCACTGGAGCCAAAATGACTATGTCTATGTTCATCAGCATGGTCGATAACCCCTATACACAAGTTTTGAGGGTATCAAAATTTTTGGCCTGTGCCAACCCTCTCCCAGATTTGTCCGACTCTTACACAAACGGCCTCTTAGGTTGATGCATAAGTTTCTTTACAAAATGAAGTACGAGCATATTTATCTGCCACAAGATAAGCACGTGTCGGCTCAACTTAGACGTAGGCCACTTCTGCAGTGGTAGTCTTGCGCTATTTATCGGGCAACTTGTAGATCCCATCATGCCTGAAAGAGCCGGGCAGGAACTTGAAGAAGTTGGCCTACTCCTTCTCGACACTGTCATGGATATCGAAGTGTATTCCTCTGAGCAAGTGATAGAGGGTCGAAACCCGATGGCTGTCAGAGGGGGCAAGGTTGGGGGAATACGGTGGGTGGGGTAGAACAGTCCAGCCATTGCCCGCCAGTTCAGCCTTGGTTAATCTTTCAATGAGTGGTCTTGCGTTATCATGCTGAAAATAGATTTCAGGCTGTTTCCCGGGGGTGGATTAGAGATGGGCCTTCAATTTTCTCTGCTATGTAACATATACTTGTGCGGTTACAGTCTGGCCTTGGGGTATCTGCTCCCAACACACAACACCTATGGCCCTACATCAAATCGAAAGCATGATTTTCCGGGGGTGAAGATCGGGTTTTGGCACTTCTGTTGGCGCCTCGTCTGCATCAACCATTAGCGCCTATGCTCATAATAGTTGTAGAGGACCCATCTTTCATCCCTAGTGATGGCATGATCTAGCCAGTCGAATCGGCGTTTTAGGGTTAAAAAGACAATGCTGCATCAACCCTTCGATTCTGTTCAAAATCGGTCAACTTGTGAGGGACTCATCGCCCGAGTTTTAACACTTTTCCGATCGTCGCCATTCCTCGAATGATAGTCGATTGATCAGTCTCAAGGGCAATGCTTACATCTCGGGTGGTTAGATACGGATCATCGTCTACCTCTTTCCGCAGCTTGTCCAAGTCCAACTTCACAGTCATTACGGTCAACCAGGGAAAAATCGTCTTTCTCAAACCTGGAGAACCAAAGTATCACCGTGGGCTTACTAGGGAATGGTTTCTTTGATGCATGAAATTACGGTTAGTGACTTACATAGCGATAATCAGCATGGTCGACTTAGTAAGAATCAACTTTCAAAAGCTGCGGTTGATCGATTTTTTGAATGAAACCCGTCGCATATCCGCCGTACGAAAGACAGCCAAAAAAGATTTTTTGGACTTGATTTCCATTGAAACTGCTATTTTTTTGCCGGAACTACCATGCAGACATAAAATGCTGTCGGGGGAATCGAACTCATGTTCAAAAAGTGAAAGAACACAAAAAATGCAACTTTTGGCTGTCTTTCGTACGGCGGATATGCGACGGGTTTCGTTCAAAAAATCGATCAACCGCAGCTTTTGAAAGTTGATTCTTACTAAGTCGACCATGCTGATTATCGCTATGTATGTCACTAACCGTAATTTCATGCATCAAAGAAACCATTCCCTAGTTAGAGGGTGCCTTGGCCTTGTAGACTTCTGCTATGCGGCATTGAGTCTCGGGTGGATTCAAGCCGGAGAGGAAGAGGAACAGCATAACGTTGCGGAGGTGAATTCGATCGGGTAGGAAAATACAAGGCATTCTCAGCTGGACGTCTAGATGGACTGACGCGAAAACAACCCTAAGCAGGGGGAGAAAGTTTCTCTCGAAGGTTTAGAGTTGAGGCCCCAGCGATAAACAACGAGTGAAATACGACTCGTATACGAGGGACCAAAGTTTTGTAAAGAAACTTATGCATCTACCTAATATTCACTGCAAGAAACCTACATTAGGCATTAAGTACCGATCGGCCATGTCCAAGAATTTTTCGAGATTGAACAAATCGATAGGTTTATTTGATGGCGATATTACATCAAGAAGTTCACGAAATTCTTCAGCTGTGTAATCCTAAACCAACAAAAATTATACAACTTTATGCAAATTCAATTTATTGTACTTCAACAGGAAATACGCCTTCCTTAGCTTCTTTCATCTCTGAATGAAGGTATCCGGCAAAGTAAGAAGACCACATAGACAGACAGCCAGAATGAGCTTGTATAGTAGTCTGGAATGTCTTTGGTATGCTCAAATGGTATGCGTAGGGCTATTTGCTTCAGATATGCTTTGCATGTGCTAGTATAAAATAGTATTTGTATGTTGAACTGGAAAGCGCAGTAAAGATCAACATTCCAAATTTCGAATTAATTATTTGAACAGAAAAGAACGAGCTTTAATCGAACTAAATGTCCCTAAACTTTTTGAAAACGCACGTTTTCCAACTTATCTTTGATTTGCCAATACTTACCCCATCCTTGAATCGTAGTACAATCATATCATTAATCTGTTGATAAGGAAGAACTCTCGCAGATCCATCGTAGAAGATTTTCATCACACATTTCAGATTTCCTTCAGGAATCGCCTTAAATCAATCGATGAATACGTGAGTACATGAGAGAGACAAGTAATAAATTCATAAAAGTAAAATTTTCTCACATTGCCATTGCTCATAGCAAGAATTTTCTTAGCTTTGAGCGTTGCGGATTCTCCAGCTCTTGAATTAACCATTTCGAATACGGACTCCTCGGTATATGAAGATCCCTGAATAATGCGATGTGTTATCACGGGTCTCCTGTAAAAGTGTAGCAAAAACGGCCGGGCCTGCCACTAGGAAAATTTTTTGTCTTCGATTTCGATGAAAGTTGGTCAGTGGGTGTGGTTGGGGGTTATGAGAAGGCCGAGCCACTTCATTTGGCCAAAATTGCAAATTATCGATTTTTTGTGATCTACCCTTGAAATGATCATAACTCGGTTCATTTTCATTGTACAGCGAGCTGACAGGTGTCATTCGAACCGTATTCAAATGCTCTCCAAAAAAGTACTTCATGACCCGTCCGCTGCAAAGTCGTCTTCAGGGCGAAAAACGCGAAAAACACATTTCTTGAACAAAAATGTGATCTGTTCTCGAAAATTTTCTCTTGAGTACACGCGTATTATTGCAGAAAATAAGTGTTCAGATGACGTACAAAGTCGGTATGTTGTTCATTTGCCGTATCTCTGTCCTCCCAATACCGTTTAATAGAGTACACGGGACTTAGTCATTTTTTCCGCCTCAACAGTTTTTCGATCGTATCTGCCTTCAAAATGGTCCAATCGACTAATCGAAAAAAAGGAAAATGATGCTCTCGGGGGGGGGGGGGGCGAATAAAAAGTTCTATCATGATCGAATAGCTATGACAACTCATTTTCGAGTTATACGAGGAAAACCTTATCAACATCGATTTAGTCGGCTGTTTTGTGCCAGTTATGGAAAAATTGTTGCAGAAATTACTTATTTCATTTACTGATCTCATCATCTAATGCACACTTTAGTGTCTCCTTTCCCTTTTTCTTCTCCTTTTCGCCTCACCAATTTACAAAGCGAGAGCCACTTTACTCCGTCATTGAAATCTTGAACGTCACTGGGGCAGAGAACACAAGATCAGACCGGAGTATCAATGGTAGTTTTCGCCCTTGGACTGTAAAACAGAATGCTCGAGGAGGTTCAGCAAGGAGTCGGAATCGGTCCACTGTCGGAATCATTCAAGGAATACGAGAAGGCACCGAAGAATCCGAGACCACTAGGCACTTCGCATTTGGAAGAAGAGTGCCCCACAGGGTTGGGCGGAAAAAAATTCCGTTACCGATTTTTACCGATTTTACCGGTCCCTGACCTTAAAATTTACCGACCGGTAAATTTTACGGTTTCTCATCGGTAATTACCGAAATTTACACTAGATATTCTGCGTTATTTTTGGTAACATTACGTCGATATCTTGAGAAATTGATCGTAACCGAAGGCGTTTTTATGTCTCGACATACAGTTACTCTCTCAATAAATAACAATTTCCAAATATGTATTAATCGAACAGAAGAAATTGAAATATTTTTTGTTGTAACTACGGTCAAAGTAATAACAAAATAGTTCATTTATAGTGTCCGGCACGATATCGCAGTTCTGATGAAATGAGTAAACGAAGAAATAAACGTCGCAGAAAAAAATTACAATTTTTCGCGGTTTTACAGGGTTTGTCAGAGTTTTACCGTTTATACCGTTTTACCGATTTTACCGTTACCGATTTTTTTACCGGCCACCTTTTCAACCCTGTTGCCCCATACGACTCAGTTGCCAAGCAGATGGTGGTCGATCAATTCAAGGAATTCTACGCAGCCAGGAACAAGCTGAGAGCATAAGAAGTCGAGAAGAGAATGAAAGCCAGAACGGATATCATGCCCGCTAACCGAATGCCACACGATCAGATCAAGAACTGTATTCGGACTCTGCTAGCGAAGAAGAAGAGACAGAGAAGAAGCTAAGCACCACAAGAGCCAAGAGAGATGTGGCACTGGATATGGATTTCATCAACAACTGGGAGAAGGACTATGATGAGGCGGGAGGAGGAATTGAGGATGAAGTGAAAGTACATGAGGATGATCTGACTATCTCCTCCGATGCAATCTACAATTGGATGAAAACCGAGATGAACACTCTGTTCACGGATGAAGCCCTGACTTGTCTACATCCCTCTTTTTCGATCAGTGATGTTGATAATTACATATTGATTGCTTTTATAATATTTTCTCATGCATAATATAAAATAAAGTCGGTTGGGTAGTTTTTAGCGGTGCAGAGAATAATTTCATTTCCGTTCATTCATTAGAGGAGAAAGTGTAGTGATTTTCCTCGAATAACTCGAAAATGAGTTGTCATAGCTATTCGATCATGATAGAACTTTTTATTCGCCCCCCCCCCCCGAGAGCATCATTTTCCTTTTTTTCGATTAGTCGATTGGACCATTTTGAAGGCAGATACGATCGAAAAACTGTTGAGGCGGAAAAAATGACTAAGTCCCGTGTACTCTATTAAACGGTATTGGGAGGACAGAGATACGGCAAATGAACAACATACCGACTTTGTACGTCATCTGAACACTTATTTTCTGCAATAATACGCGTGTACTCAAGAGAAAATTTTCGAGAACAGATCACATTTTTGTTCAAGAAATGTGTTTTTCGCGTTTTTCGCCCTGAAGACGACTTTGCAGCGGACGGGTCATGAAGTACTTTTTTGGAGAGCATTTGAATACGGTTCGAATGACACCTGTCAGCTCGCTGTACAATGAAAATGAACCGAGTTATGATCATTTCAAGGGTAGATCACAAAAAATCGATAATTTGCAATTTTGGCCAAATGAAGTGGCTCGGCCTTCTCATAACCCCCAACCACACCCACTGACCAACTTTCATCGAAATCGAAGACAAAAAATTTTCCTAGTGGCAGGCCTTGCTACACTTTTACCGGAGACCCGTGTTATTGTTTATAAATTGTTAGACTAAAATATCAGGAGTTGTTAGATTCAAAACTCACCACCGAAGTCGTAGTGAATATAGTTATACGTGACTCTTCATGCGTACGTACTTGAGGCATTCTGAATACCTTATTGTTAGTGTATTTTCTGAAAATCTTAGCCCTCAGACTTCACGCTCTGTCATCAAAAGAAATGAAAGATATGGCATAAGAAACTTATTTCACTTTTTTTAAATATATTATGTTTTTTTCTTAAAAATTATTTTTAAAACTTACAAATAATGGCAGACTTCACCAGATCGTGGGTGAGTATACTCTCCAAATGTGAGAACGACAGTCATCACAGGTAACTGTAAAAACTAACATTTGCATATAAATTAGAAATTATACTTTTGAGTGAAGAGGAATTCGTTGGCAAGAATGGTCAATTAATAGTAAAGAAAATTAAAGTAGTCGATATTAAACAATAATACCTCAACCTCCAGACTATCGATGCTCTTCTCATTATCATCAGTGAAATCAAAGTCATAATCGAAAGTGGTCTCAAGAGTAGTCAGCGAACACGCTGGGCCTCCATTCTTAAGAATACAAATATTACTGCATACACGGGCAAATTAAAATAGAAATTTACCCTTTTCAGACGTCCAATCTCCTTATTCTTCAGATCGCAATCCTTCTTTAGTCTTTCAATGACAGATCTGAAAATAATTCACTACAAGGAAAAAACAAAACTAAAGCATGACTTACTGTAGCTGAGCTATTTGATCCGGTACTGACATAATTGAAAGGAGAACGAATTCCGTATCGAGACTTTTCTAGAGAATCATTCCGTTAGGGTTTTTTCTGTGGATGCAATAAATAAGATATTGATTGTATGAAAATCTCTTGTTTTATTTGTACGAGAACGTCCACAATGACATTTCCTTGTTTTAACATTGTTCAGAAACATGAACTCTCTCAGATAAATATCAAATCAGTTTCACATTGATTCATAATGGGAAACGCTCTCTGAAACACGTGCGGCGAAGGTCAGACGGGTTAGATGTGAATTAGCGGAGTGATAATCGAGAGAGTACAGGTTAATTATTTTCTTACGAGTGCTATTTTTTACACCCGTTATCTTGATATTTGCAATAGATTTGCGATTTTCTTATGCAAGTACATTTTATACGGAAAATATGTTTTTCGTTGTTTTTCGTAATAGTATCAGTTTTTCGTAATAGTATCAAAGCTGTGATCTAGATATCGCAGTATTTTCGTCGTTGTTCCTATTTTATTCGATAATTATTATTTACAGAATATTTGTTACTTTCTCTTGCTCAAGAATCGATAAATTATTATTATTATTATTATAAAACACGACCCAAAAAACAGGTTTCATTCTCCTTAAAATATACTGCCAGGAAGAGCGTAGAATGAACCAACCTCGGATGTAAAATGTAGAAAAAATGAACTGAAACTAATGGATAATGAAGAACTGAAATGAAATGGAATGATTTGATTTTAATGCATATGTTAATCAATAAACATTTTCATTGTTATGTTTTAAATATATACATATATGGTATTTGCATTGTTATGTTATTATCATAAATGCTAATTGAACAATATAATATAGTATTGTTCTACTAGTTTCTATTCTTGCTTTATCTTCATCTGAAAATCATAATAAAGAAGTAATTTAATTACACGAACACATCATGGTAATACTCCGTGATAAATTCTGTAAATTGACTGAAAAGATCAGCTGGATTGCTTTCCTGGGTCAAAAGTTATAAAGAAATGAAAAAGTGTCGGAATACTTTCTGGCGTTATTGTATTCTCTGGTGTTTTGGGGTGCTTATTGGTTAATAAATTAACAGATTTCTCGGTCCGAAGCGAAAGTTGTTCCGCCTCATTTTAGTAAATAAATTTAACCGTTTTGAAAGCTACTAAAAGAGCATTCTAATCGCTTTATTTGGCTGTTGTTTTATAGTTATGAATAAAAATAAAGCGAAAAAACGCCACGCATCTGTTAATGACATCACACAAACCGGAATAGTTCTGCTTTCCCAGTTTACTCGATGGCCACCTTCTTTAAAATATTATTAGAAACTGCTTTACAAGCACGGAAAATTGCTTTTCTTGGATATTTGCCAAGAATAATGTGGCACTTTGCCTATGTACAGGGTTTCAATAAAAATTAACCCCTTAGCTTCCGTTTTTTTTTGAAATTTCTCTTCAACTGCCTGTTTCTAGGCAATACGCTCAATATTTATACGCTCACCCCCATATCTGCGCCCATGAATGGATTCCTCCTAATTATAGATCGTATTCTATGATTGTTTTTTTATATTTTTTATGACATTTCAGACAGATAAGTGTGTCAGGGAGAATGGGACCGACATTGTGAAATATTCTCGTAGCGTCTATCCAGATCTATTCATCGAAGGAATTCATTTCGAGGGATGGTCAATTCAAAATCTATCTAATTAATGATAAACTCAATTCATATGATGTATGTACACAGAGATCATTGCAATGATAAATATAGAAGAGCACGGAGAAATTTTATCGAAGAAGAGATATGAGAGTAATTGATCATGATTTGTTGGTATTGTTGTATGGAAAGAAACATCAATAAAGAAACACATGAGAGAGATTGAGAAAATCGATGCGAAATCATTTTCCAGCCATCATTAGTTCGACGAATCTATAATTTAGGGAGTTTTTATGGTATCGTATATTTGAATGTTTAAAACATTTCAAAAACCAATAAAGGTTTGATTAAAACCATTCCAGAGCCTAGGTGAATAATTCAAGGCTACCTTGAACCGATTGCACTCTTCATCGTATCAGATAATTCAGCAAATTGTGCATTAGATGAGAGCTTCGTTTTCATTTCTTGACTTGTTTTGATTCTCTCGAGAATGATCTGAAATATTTTCTACTGTCAAAATTTTGCTGGCTATTTTAGATTGAAAAAGTCATAAAATGAATGCACTGTAATGTGTGCAACGTACATTACGGCTTGTTAGTGATGATCAATATAACTATTGCTATTATAGTTATTTTTTTCAACAATCAAATTTCCTGACCGATCTCGTCGTGTGAAGATTATATTCATCGGCAATCTTGAGAATAACAATATCTGTCATGTTATGGCGACTTCTGTCAGTCAGAAAATTCTCGCACAGTTTAGTCAACTGAAATTGCAAGATTTAGTGAATCTACTTTTTCAGTGTTGTCGAAAATTTTTAAAAAAGGAGCACAACAGGATACGAGAGAAATGTAAAAAAAAAGACAATATTCGTTTGAATAACTATTGCAAGATACTTACATTAGGCATTAAATATCGATCAGCCATGTCCAATAATAACTCGAGATTGAACAAATCGATTGGTTTACTTGAAGGTGATATTGCTTCAAGAAGTTCATGAAATTCTCCAGCTGTGTAATCCTAAACCAAAAATAATACAACTTTATGCAAATTCATTTTATAGCACTTCAACAGGAAAGACGCCTTCCTTAGCTTCTTTCATCTCTGAATGAAGATATCTGGCAAAGTAGGAAGACCACATAGACAGACAGCCAGAATGAGCTTGCATAGTAGTCTGGAATGTCATTGGTATGCTCTAATGGTATGCCTAGGGCTGTTCAGTTATGCTTAGCATGTGTGTAACTAGCATTTGTAGGGCGAACGGGAAAGAGTAAAGACCAACCTTCCCAATTGCGAACTAAATATATCAACAGAAAAGAACGAGCTTTGATCGAACTAATTTTCCTAAACCTCTTGAAAAGCCCACGTAATGTAACTCATCTTTGATTTGCAAAACTTACCTTATCTTTGAATCGTAACACAATCATATCATCAATCTGTTCATGAGGAAGAACTGTCGGGGATCCATCGTAGAAGATTTTCATTACGCACTTCAGCTTTCCTTGAGGAATCGCCTTAAATCAATCGATAAATAAATAAATGCATGATAAAAACAACAAATAATTTTTTTTAAGTAAAAAAAAACATTTCTCACTCTGCCATAGCTCATAGCAAGAACTTTCGTAGCCTTGAGCATTACGGATTCTCCAGCTCTTGAATTGACCATCTCGAATACGGAGTCCTCTGTATATGATGAACCCTGGATAAAGCAACGTATCAATATTTATAACTTGTTGGACTAAAATATCACTAGTTATTAGGTTTAAAACTCACCACCGAAGTTGTAGTGAATATAGTTATACGACTCTCTTCATGCGTCAATATTTGAGGCATTCTGAATAGCTTAGTGTATTTTCTGAATCTCTTCGCTCAGATTTAACGCTTTCGTATCAAAAGAAAAGGAAGATATGACATGACTAACCGATGTCTCTGTCTATTCATGGCTAATTATTTAGAAAACTTACATGTAATGGCAGACTGCACCAGATCGATGATGAGTGTACTGCCCAAAGGTGAGCACGACGGTTACCACTGGCAACTGCAAAAAATCACATTTACAGATATATTAGAAATTATTAGGGATTTTCGTGTTTTGAGTGAACACGTATTCTTTGAAAAAATGACCAAAAACATAGCGAAAAAAGTGTGCTCGATAGTACACAAGACCTGCGAAGAGTTGTATTTAACATCTTTTGCGTTAAAAATAGCTGAACAATATTAAATAAAAAGGTTTATTCTATTCCTGTATGTCAAATCAAAGCAGGTTATACTCTGGTATTTCAAAACTTTCAGTATACTTAAAATACGTCACTGACTTTAAGTTTACTTTAAAGGCAGCTGGCATCCAAAAATTTCGATTCAAAATAGTTAAAATAGTTGATCTCATGTTGATAAGCTTAGGGACCGCATTGTGGTAGTTTCGAAAGTACAGTGAAATTATATTTTTATCATTTTTCAACGTAATCGATGGTGCCGATTCCAATGCGAAATAAGAAAAAACACGAAAATACAAAATAGGAATAGAAAACTGTGCTTAATTTATATTCGCTAATGTTAAGAAAATTACCGTATGTACCCTTGTAGTTGTGTCATACGCTGGGTCAAACACATATATTTATAATATAAAAAATCAAATAATTTAATATTTAGTTGCATTTTTATGTTTTTTATAATGCTACAATATTGTGCAGATGATCATAAAACGGCGTGACACTTTATTCATTAAATAAATTCTTTATTTATAGAGAAATAACCCTAAACTAATTTATGCAGCTTGCTGCACGCTCGCGGCATTCAATAGAACATGAAACATATCATCAAGAGGAGGCCTAGTGTCTAGCGCATCGAGTGATGTAGAAACCGTAATGGGTACATTTCGAAAATTGCGGAAATATTCATCGAAAAGAAACGATTCAGGCGAAAAAATGCGAAGTCGACTAAGTTTTGCAGCATGCTGCAGGCGCGCGGCATTCAATAGAGCATGAAACGCATGATAATGATAAAGCCTAGGGTCTGGTGAATCGAACAATGTATGAATCGTGTTGGGTACATTTCGAAAATTGCGGAAATATTCATCGAAAAGAAACGATTCAGGCGAAAAATGCGACTAAGTTTTGCAGCATGCTGTGGGCGTGCGGCAGTCAATAAAGTTATAATCGTAGTACTAGCAGGAAGCCTAGTCTCTGATACTTCGAATAATATATTAATCATAATGGAGGACATTCGAAATCTCGCAGAAACATCGATCGAAAACCAATATTTTTGTGGAAAAAAAGGAAGTAGGCTAAGTTTTGCAGCGTGCTGCACGCGCGCGGCATTCAATACAGCTTCAAACGTATCATCATAAGGAAGCCTAGAGTCTGGTGCATCGAGTAATGTAAAAACCGTAATGTGGTGTTACATTTTCAAAACGTGCGCACGCCGTGCGCACGTTTCGGAAAATGTCTCCGTCAACTTGAAATTTGAAGTGTTTTCGGTCTCGAGTGGAAAACCCTGATGGATCGAAATTACTGTAAAAGGTTACGGTAGTCAGCCATTATTGATCCATGGTTACGGTAACTTCTTACCGTATCCCAATTGACAATAAGGGTTTTCCGCTTGGGACCCAAAATACTTCAAAATCAAAGTTGACGTTGACGTTTCCGAATGTAACACTATTTCGAAGGACGGCGTGCGCCCGTTTTGAAAAGGTAACACCACATAATGGGTACATTTCGAAAATTGCGGAAATATTCATCGAAAAGACACGATTTGCGAAGTCGACTATGCAGCATGCAGCACAAAACCCGCAACCAAGACAGCATTAATCATGATATCAGGATGAAGCCTAGTGCTTGACGTTCGAATGACATAGAAATCGCAACGGGTAAATTTCAAAAATGAAGGGAAATTCAATTTAATGCATTAGCAAAATCCTCGAGGCCGGGATATAGTTTACGGCTCCGGCCCAGTAGTAAAAGACAGAAAGAACCACACGATGCCCTAGCTAGATAAGCTCAAAGAACTATTCAGAAATATGTATTTGAAAGTTTGAAAAGACGCTCTGGAAAGAAGTTGGATTACTGTAGCCTGCTCCACACCACGGGCAAGGTTTCCGAACTACAGTATGCGAACATCGAAAAGCTCAAAATAGCCCATTATTGAGTTTTATTCTTCATAATTCCACACTGCGGATAGAATTATCATCAAAATATTCAATTTCAAGTCGTATCCAAAGAGTTGGTGTGGCAATTAGGAAAAGGATCCCGCAATCTGGAGCAGACTGTTGTTTTTTTTAACTGCGCCGTTCTCCATACCAGAGAGAAGATGTATATATTTCGAAACAGAATTTCAAGCACTTTTATATGAGATCAACTTGTTTTTCGTTTCCCGGTCCCTTTAAGTAAACTTCAAGTGAGTGAACTCACTTTCTCACTTTAAGTAGACTTGCGTCTCACTTTCTCACTCACGTCTTCGTCTTCATCGTCGTCTTTCTCACGTCTCACTTTCACTTGAAGTAGACTTACAAGTCTACTTAGTCTACTTGAAAGTGTAAGAAGACTTTAAGTTTTGAAAGACCAGAGTATGAAACTACCTCAACTTCCATACTATCGATACTCTTCTCGTTGTCACCAGTGAAGTCAAAGTCATAGTCGAAAGTGGTCTCAAGAGTAGACAGCGAGCAGGCGGGGCCTCCGTTCTTAACAATACAAATATTACTGCATTCAGACCAAGTCAAATAGAAATTTTACCCTTTTCAGACGTCCAATCTCCTTATTCTTCAGATTGCAATCCTTCTTTAGCCGATCAATAATAGATCTGAAGAGAACTATCTATCTGTAAGGCGAAATAAATCAAAAGCATGGCTTACTTTAACTCAGCTATTTGATCCGGTACTGACATAATTGAAAGGAGAAGGAGTTGAACGATTCAACTGGAAGTGGAGGATGAGTGGAAATACACGAAGAAGAGTGGAAAGATGAACAGAGGAAGTGCAGATTGAGAAAAGAGACGATGAGGATGAGGAACACACAATAGTATTGACCAAACGATTAATGCGGTCGACGATTAAGGTGAAGAGGAAAAGGAAGAACAAAGGGATAAGAAAGAGACGAAAATTGGAGCGCAAAAGGTATCATATAAGGAACAGAAGGGCTTAACTGATGTATAGACTCAAGGATCATCGCATAAAAGAAGCTTAAGCATTAAACAATAAATCATATCCTATATATGTATAATGAAAATAATTTTATAGAAATATAGTTTGCAATAAGGAATCAAAGCGTAAGCATGATTAAACAGCCTCTGAGTAGTAAATATGAGTGAATATGATATATTGAACATATATGTATATGAACCACAGCTATTTTAATATACAGAGCATAAAAAGAGCGAAAAAAAGGTTTTTTTTAAAAATTCGTTCGAGTAAAGCTGTGCGCAAATCAATTGCGCTTTCAACAAACTACAGTATGCTCAGTTCTTGAATTCGTGTTGGGACAAAATTTCACTTACAAACACTTTCGCCATTCCAACAATATTTTTGCGATTTTCTAAAAAAAATATTTTTTGTCGCAAAATTAATTTTATAATTGAGATCGCTCATTGAACAATTGAAAAAGGATGTTGCTTTGAAGAATAAGAATAAGATTATGGGAACTAATTTAGGCACTACTGTAGAATATTTTTAGAAAAAAATCATAGTACCCATTATTTTCTAATCAATGTGATTTGCATTTTAAATGGGTTTCTTATGAATAGATATTTATTCCATTTTCTTTAGTAATTGAAAAAAATATGCGAAGAAATCACGAAGGCAGCACAATTATAGTAAGATTCTATACTATGCTTCTCATCCAGTCGGTTCTCATCCGACCCAGTGCCACAGTAATTAATCATGATTATTCTGTATTACTTATGATATGACTATGGGAAAAGACAATGATAAAGAAACACATGAGAAGGATTGAGAAAATCGATGGGGAATCATTTTCCATCCATCATTAGTTCGACGAATCTATAATTAATGCAGGTTATTAGAATTTTTAGGATGTTACATTTTTGAATGTTCAAAACATTTTGAAAGGTGTTAAGATTTTGAATAAGAAAAGCACATGGACTACGCATTCATTTTTTAAACGTGAATAAATCAATGTTACCTTGAACCAATAGCACTCTTCATCGTATCAGACAGTTCAGCAAATTGTGCATTTGATGAGAGCTTCGTTTTCATTTCTTGACTTGTTTTGATTCTCTCGAGAATGATCTGGGGTCTGTCCAATCTGTCAAAAAAGATTTTGTTCGCAACTTTGTTCGCATCTTTTTCTCTAAATCTCTCGAAATACACGCTCTCTAATTCTCTCTAACAAAAGATGCGAACAAAGTTGCGACCAAAAGATGGGAACAAAGTTGCGAACTTTGTTGCGAGGTCGGTTAGAGCAGGCGAGAGAGTGTGCATTTGAAGAGGAGCAGAAAAAGTAAACGGGCATTACTTATTCAGCTCCTCTTCAAATGCACACTCTCTCGCCTGCTCTAACCGACCTCGCAACAAAGTTCGCAACTTTGTTCCCATCTTTTGGTCGCAACTTTGTTCGCATCTTTTGTTAGAGAGAATTAGAGAGCGTGTATTTCGAGAGATTTAGAGAAAAAGATGCGAACAAAGTTGCGAACTTTGTTCGCAACTTTGTTCGCATCTTTTTTGACAGATTGGACAGACCCCTGAAATATTTTCTACTGTCAAAATTTTGCTGGCTATTTTAGATTGAAAAAATCATAAAATAAATGCAGTGTAATGTGTGCAACGCACATAATGGTTTAGTGATTGTTTTTTTCAATGTAACTATTCCTAGTTCTTTAAAAAAAACACAAAATTTCTGACCGCTCTCGTCGTGTGAAGATTATATTCATCGGCAATCTTGATAATAACAATATCTGTCATATTATGGCGACTTCTGTCAGTCAGAAAATTCTCGCACAGTTTAGACAACTGAAATTGTCATTCTTGATTTCGTGAATTTTCTTTTTTCAGTGTTGTCGAAAAATGAAAGAACTCTCAATTACGCAATGTCAACGTAGTTACCCATTAATTATGTACAGTATTTTTTTTAAAAATATGAGAATACCCCTTTGAAGAACTATTGCAATAAACTTACGTTCGGCATTAAGTATCGATCGGCCATGTCCAATAATTTTTCGAGATTGAACAAATCGATAGGTTTACTTGATGGTGATATTACATCAAGAAGTTCACGAAATTCATCAGCTGTGTAATCCTAAACCAAAAATAATACAACTTTATGCAAATTCATTTTATAGCACTTCAACAGGAAAGACGCCTTCCTTAGCTTCTTTCATCTCTGAATGAAGATATCTGGCAAAGTAGGAAGACCACATAGACAGACAGCCAGAATGAGCTTGCATAGTAGTCTGGAATGTCATTGGTATGCTCTAATGGTATGCCTAGGGCTGTTCAGTTATGCTTAGCATGTGTGTAACTAGCATTTGTAGGGCGAACGGGAAAGAGTAAAGACCAACCACGCTAACTAGGGAATGGTTTCTTTGATGGTTGAAATTACGGGGAGTGACCTACATAGCAATATTCAGCATGGTCGATTTAGTAAGAATCAACTTTCAAAAGTTGCCATTGATCGATTTTTAACGAAACCCGTCGCATATCCGCCGCACGAAAGACAGCCCAAAACGATTTTTTGGACTTGATTTCCACTGAAACAGCATGTTTTGCTTGAATTACCATGCAGACATGAAATGCAATCGAATTCGCGTTCAAAAAGTGAGAAAAACAAAAAATGCAACTTTTTGGTTGTCTTTCGTGCTGCGGATATGACGGGTTTCGCTTAAAAAAATCGATCAATGGCAACTTTTGAAAGTTGATTCTTACTAAGTCGACCATGCTGAATATTGCTATGTAGGTCACTCCCCGTAATTTCAACCATCAAAGAAACCATTCCCTAGTAAATACGAAGCGATTTTTTCGCCAAGATAAACATGCTGGCGACTTTTCAACCAGTTTTCTTTCCGCGGGCATTCCCTTGTTAGCATGTGCAAAACTAGCTTTTAGGTTGGTCTTTACCGCACCTAAATGGAAAGCGCGGTAAAGGTCAACCTTCCCAATTTATAAATATTTATCTATTTATCGAAGCCATGGTAGTAAATATAAAATTTCGAACTAAATATTTTAACTGAAAAGAACGAGCGTTAATCCAAATTATCCCTAAATCTTCTGCTAACAATAAGGCCACGTTATCTAAGTCATCTTTGATTTACCAAGACTTACTCCATCTGTGAATCGTAATGCAATCATATCATCAATTTGTTGATAAGGAAGAACTGTCGGGGATCCATCGTAGAAGATTTTCATCACACACTTAAATTTTCCTTTTTGAATGCCCTTAAATCAATCGATAAATATATAAGTGCATAGATGAAAGTGACAACTAATAAATTCAAAAAAGTTAAACCTTACCTTGCCATAGCTCATAGCAAGAACTTTCTTAGCCTTGAGCGTTACAGATTCGGATGTCCCCTTTAGAATCGAGCTAAATGTAGCCCGCCCACGCATGGTTACAGATTCTCCAGCGCGTGAATTAACCATCTCGAATACAGAGTCTTCGGTATATGAAGAACCCTGAATAATGCGACGTATTAATGTTTATAAATTTTTAGACTAAAATATCAAAATTTGTTAGGTTCAAAACTCACAACCGAAGTCGTAGTAAATACAGTACAGCCCGGTCGTGTTTTGTACACATTCTGCGCTGCGCACCGCTGCGGGGCGCATTTGGACGCGTCATTTATTTCCTTTGCGTATGAATATTTTTGAATTCTCAAAGTCTTAATCATGAGTTTCCGTGATAAAAAGTTCTTTTAATGACTAAAGAAACTGAAACAAAATTTTTATTAATGAGAAAAAACAATTAAAAGGCAAATCACACTGGTCCGAAAATGATCACTATTAATTTACTGGAAAGGTATACTGTAATACTGCGTATCGATCGCACGATCGCCGTAAGACCTATTTTAAAATTTACAGTACCCATCATTTTCGGACCAGTGTGATTTGCCTTTTAATTGTTTTTTCTCATTAATACAAATTTTGTTTCAGTTTCTTTAGTCATTAAAAGAACTTTTTATTACGGAAACTCATGATTAAGACTTTGAGAATTCAAAAATATTCATACGCAAAGGAAATAAATGATGCGTCCAAATGCGCCCCGCAGCGGTGCGCAGCGCAGAATGTGTACAATACACGACCGGGCTGTACTGTATAGTTATACGTGACTCTTCATGCGTACGTACTTGAGGCATTCTGAATGCCTTGATGTATTTTCTAAGTCTGATCCCTTCAAGCGCTCGCATCAAAAGAAATGAAAGGTATGACACAACTAGCCGATGACTAATTCATAGATTGTTTATTATTTGCAAACTAACAAATAATGGCAGACTTCTCCAGATCGAGGATGAGTATATTCTCCAAATGTGAGCACGACGGTCACCACTGGTAACTTTAAAAATCACATTTATATTATAAATTATTAGCGATTTTTATTGATCCATGTTTTGAGTGAATACGTATACGTTGAGTAGAAATGGTCAAAAACAGTCAGGGAAAAAAGTGTGCTCGACGGTACACAAGACCTGTGAAGTGTTATATTTAAACATATAAACAAAAGTATTGAATATAAACGGAGAGCAAACCTGCCCAAATATTAGGAAACAGATTTTCCAACTTTCCATACTTGTGTATACAATTTGCCCACATTCGGCCAAGTGGTAAACCAAAAATCAACGATTTGCCTGTGTATACATGCTACCATTGTCAGAATACGGGCAAATCATCGTTAACTATCCCTACTCGAGCAAATTTAATCAATGTGTAGCACTTTACATGTCTTGTGTACTTTGGAGTACATTTTTCTCTGTGTATATGTATGTCAAACCAAAGTGGTCGATATAAACTACCTCAACTTCCATACTATCGATACTCTTCTCGTTATCATCAGTGAAGTCAAAGTCGTACTCGAAAGTAGTCTCAAGAGTAGTCAGCGAACACGCTGGGCCTCCATTCTTAAGAATACAAATATTACTGCATATTTGTAATATATAAATTTTAAAAAAAAAGAAAAATAAATATAAATATAAAAATAAATTTTAAAAAATTTATAAATTAATATAAATAAAAATATATAAATTGTAATATACATAGAAATTTTATAATATATTATAGAAAGAAAAGAGTAATATAGAAATTTTACCCTTTTCAGACGTCCAATCTCCTTATTCTTCAAATCGCAATCCTTCTTTAGTTGATCAATAATATAACTGAAAAGAAGTGCTGTAAGGACTACTGCCAGGTTACTGTAAGGAGAAGCAAAACAAAAGTATGACTTACGGTAACTCAGCTATTTGATCAGGTACGGACATAATTGAAAGGAAAACGAAAAACGAGTAAAAAGGCTCAACTGAAAGTGGAGGGAATATGATAGATAGATCATGTGATTCAGTAAACAAAGAACGAATAGGTCAATCGAAAATGATATAAATAGGATTTGGGGTCAAAAGGAGCGAAAGGGTAGGGACAAAAGGGTTATTTATCTTTCCTCTCTCTAATAATGCATGCGAACGACTGAAAGAAGAAAATGACAAACATGTGGTAAAATAAATCAATGAGGGAAGAATTCTGTATTGAAATATTTCCAGATAATCATTCCCTTAGGTATTTTTATGTGGGTGTAATGTAAACTATGGTATTGAGCATATGAAAATCTTTTCTTTTCTTTGTACGAGAGCGTCCACAATGATCAAATCAGTTTCACATTGATTCACAATGGGAAACGCTTTCTTAAATATTCTCTTGATATTTGCAAAAGATTTGCCATTTTGATAAAATCAGTAAAATCTGGAGGAAAACAGCGCAAAAAATTTGAAGAGCTGATATTCATCATTCACAGCGTTAAAAAATGGAGGGAACAGAGGGGGCACCCTGGGATCCCATGTCAAGGGCGGGATTCTGTTGTACTGTAAATCAATAAACATTTTCACAGTATTGTTATGGTAATTTAACAAAAGAATATTTATTTTAATTGTATAGAATTACATACAACCATGGAAATATTCAACGTTCGATGGTACGAGCAATTGACAAGTTGTTTATTTCTTTTTTTTTCACAATATTTGATGGAAAAAACACTTCCTATTTCTCCTGTTCAAACTCTCATGCAATGTTTTCGTACATCTCGCATACCCTTTACACCGCGGAGAGTGGTGATAGAGAAGGGATAGGAGAGATGTGCGACAGCTAGAGCACGCGAAAGTGAGAGGAAGAGGGAACACTGACAAAACATGCACGTTCTATCAGAGAATTTCTCCTTTACAATACTTGATTTTCATTTGAAACAGTAATAATCTTTTGTCATTAAATGCAGCAAACATATTAATGATACGAAAATAATTATCATGAATGAGGAATAGAACGCAAACGAATGTTTTTCTTTTTCTCTGTTGATAGAACACAAACAGATCATCACGTTCTGTTACGCCCGGAACGAAATATTCAACGATAATTTGTATTTCCCATTTATTCAATCGTTATATTTATGCGTTTTACAATTAGATAAATCACGAAACAGAATACAACGAATAAAACGAGAAGAAGTTAACATATAACTGCCGAAGTAGAATCATTGTAAGGAATGATGGGATCACATCAACTCTGGTATTTCAAATCTTGAAGTCTACTTAAAGAGCGTCACTGACTTGAATTATACTTTATTTCAAGTGAGTGACGTGACTTTTTCAGTCACACTTTAAGTAGACCTACGTTTCACTTGAAGTAGACTTACAAGTCTGCTTAAAGTAAAAGTGTAAGCACACCGGTTTCTGGGTTGTATAAGAAGCCTTGTCGCTGTAGGAAACGTAGCCTATCAGCGAGTCTATTATTTCCTCGGTCGCGCCTTCCTCACCCCTAATCGAGCAATCATTAGCAAATATAATCCATTCTGGTTCGTTCCTGATAATATGGAAAATTCCTACGAAACTTCGAGTGCTTTTAGGCACTCGCAGATTTACCGTAACCATACACCATCACATATTTCTCTCACTTTACATGTCATACACAGAAAAAATTCCCTAAACTTTTTCCATGACGAAAAATTTCCCTCATCCGAGATGGAATAAAAATATTTTTTCCATGAATGTACCAGATCCATTTTTAATAACTAGTGCTCGTCTAGCTAAGCATTCTTACTTTATTGTTATGTGGTATGATCTAATATACTATGCATCATAGATTTAGATTTATTTACCATTAGCAATGTGTGATACCCTTTGAACATTAACCCAATTATCATACGTCATATCATTCATATCATACTGTATTATTATCCAAGTCGTAGACTCTCCATTCGTTCTTATTAGGTTGATTCATAAGTCTTGTCGCATTTTTGGCCCTTTAAACAAATTCAAATAACTTTATTTCGACAAAAGCAAATCAACCAAAGTAAGCGCCATCTGGGTCGACACACTTCCCCCAAAGTTCGGGTAGCTTGTGGATGCAGTGCTCCCAGAAGGACGGCTGCTTGGAGGCAAAGTAGTTGGTCAGCCAGATTTCGACCTCCCGCTGATTGTTGAAGTGTACTCCTCCGAGAGTGCGCTGCATATCGGAAAACAAACTGTAATCGCTAGGAGACATGTCGAGCGAGTAGGGCAGGTGGGGGTCGATGTTCCAGCCAAAGTCTAACAGGGCCTTTTTGGGTGTCCTTGCCACGTGGTGTCGGGCGCTGTCGTGTTGGAAGTGAATTTGATCGCGCAACCAGGGAAAGGAGAGGACCTGGAACTTCAGGGTCCGTAGTTGACGAGAGTATACCGCGGCCGTAATAGTCGACCCCTGTGGTAGCAGCTCCCAATGCACCACACCGCCCCTGCCCCACCACACAGACAGCATGATCGTTTTCTGGTGAAGTTCAGGTTTGGCGATGGAATTGGACTGCTCATCTCGATCGACCCACTGAGCCCGGAGGATCACGTTGTCGTAAAGTATCCACTTTTCATCTCCAGTTAAGATCCCGTCGATCCAAGCCGTTGTGCGAGCGTACGAAATTAGATTCAGACACTGGTCCGCACGGTTGTCCTTCTGCTTGACCGACAGTAGGTGGGGTAACCATCAACCCAAATTCTGGACCTTGCCGAGATCCTGTAGGTAACCAACGATGGTGGGTTGGGTTACCACAAGACTCGTCGCCATATCACGGGTGGTAGCATATGGGTAAGCGTGGACGTGCTGCTCCAGCATGTCCAAATCCAGCTCGGGGTGCCGTCAAGACTTGGACGTCGTACTCCCTATTTCAAAGCGTTTGAACCAACGTTGCAGGGTGCATTTAGTAGTGGCGTTAGTGTTGTATACTACCGCCATACGGGTGTGGACATCGGGTGGTTTGAGCTCAGATAGAAAGAAGAACAACATGAAGTGTCGCTTGAGCATAAAACAGGGAACGAAAGGTGGAGGCATTACAGCTACTAGAATCGATGTAGGCACAATTCACTACTACGCTCAAAGAGAAGTAGTAGTGACTTATTTACTGCGAGAACGGACGGGGATATTGGTAACGTACGACTGAGCAGTGATAGCACAAACACACCCCTCCAAAATGCGACAAGACTTATGAATCAACCTAATACAATTAGCTAGGCGTAGGTGAGAAGTAGTCTAATAGTAAATAGCCACAACGATGATTCGAAAATTTGGAAAACACTTATTTCATTTGATCATTTGTATTATGTCTTCAGTCTTCATCAGGCTCATTGGCGTACTGCGATATGAATATTAACGATTGATCATATTGTATATGAGACCTTTATCTTCCGAATCTTTAGAACATCACGCCAATACTAAGTAAAGGGGTAGCGATATTATTGATCGATAATTATTCATCCCTTACCATATACCATGAAGTCGTGGATGTTTACTTTATAAAAATCGTCAATTATCAGTGGCTGAACGCTGAGCGAAAAATGTGGGAGGAAATTTGTTCTTTAAAATAGACAATTTTTGTTTACTGTCGTTCAGCCATATTTAATCGAATTTGACAAACAATAAAAATGAATTCAAATTGCGCGTTTCTTTGTACTCTCACGTAATGAACAGAACAGTTACGATTTTTAATCTCAATCATATGAAATTCTTTTCTAACATTTTTATGCGTACTACTTCACCTCATAACGTGAGTTGGTACGAAATGCATCTTTACAATAGTTCACTCAAATATTATTTCGATCTTGATCGCGACTTTATTTTAGACATCGCTATGACGTAAGTTTTCCTCCTTGATGAAATTTTAAAAAAATAAAAGAAAAAATTTAGATTTCAAAAATTTCTGCCGTTTTTCTCAATGGTTACTGTGCACCCATTCGTGTTTTATATTCTTTATAAGAAAGGAAGATCGTTCGATAAACTTATAAAATGGGCTTATTTATGCAATGAGGTAATAAAGGTCCACCCTGTGCAAATTATACTCTCCGCTCTCGCAATGCTCTCTCGGAATATTGCCAGAGCGTTTCAAATTTGTTCGCGTGAAACACATAATGACGAATCTATTGTATTCTTGGCTTTAGGTCACATTTTTCCTACACGAATTCAACTTTTGTTTTCTATTCCGATTTCATCTTCTATCACCATATGCTGCAGCTTATTGTGAAGGACCGTTATGCAGGATGAACTTATCTAAACCACTTTTACTGGTGAAAATTCTTATTTCGTTGCAAACCCTTACCAAAATAATTTGATCATGAGCGTACGCAGGAATTATTCATCGTACAGTAGCGCCGCAAAGTCTTAATACACTTTTTAGTTCTGCTGCCATTTTGGCGGCAGATGAGATATCAAGCTGAAACTTGTACAAGATGTACCCACAGTATCTACGTATTCGATCATCTTATAAGGTCTCACGGGCCTTTCTGGTTATTGCATAGTGATGACGCAACCAAACAACACTTTTTCGAAAATTCATTATTCTTTCAGGGAATTTTTCGTACTCATCAAACTTCGTGATCATTGAGAGAACTACAAGGCCAATCCAGAAAAAAAAGTTTCAGGTTGCTGCGAATTCGGGTATTGGCTGCAGACTTGCTGCAATATCGCGATCGCAAAATCATATCTCGGCTTCTAGAAGAGCTTTAAAGGAGTTCAAAGCAGCAAACTGATTCTCTCGGTGAATCCTAATGATCCAATAAGTAAGGTATCGCTAGCATATCATTCACCCTCATGGATCGAAAAAGTCACTTTTTTAAAAGACCAAACTTTGAAGGTTCACAATTCTGAGGGCGGACCTTGTAAAAATCTGGTTTTTGATAGGAATGTAGAAAATATATTAATTAATCGATTCCCCGCTTTTTAGAGCGATTGCTAATCTTTCTTGCCTGCGGCAGTCGATTATCTGAAGGATAGTCGTTTAGGCCGCGCTCCCTTCTCATCTCGCGACCCGTGCACATCTCTAGGCTTTTCACACTGCTCAACGAGCTTTAACAGATGAAATCATTCTAAAACGTATTGTCGCTAATCCTGAACATCATAGTCTATAAAAGAAATCGTTTTTGATCTTCTTTGCTCGAATGAAACAACTTTTCATTATGATTTTGAGCAAAATTTGACGAAAAATGAGCAAAGATCAAAGATCAAATATCGAAAACACAAAGATCACAGACCAAAAACTGGATTCATACAGTGTTTCTCTATTCTGACTAATCAAATCACTAAAAGTGGCTAAATCGTCATTGAGCAGTGTGAAAAGCCTAGAGATGTGTACGGGTCGCGAGATGAGAAGGGAGCGCGGCCTAAACGACTATCCTTCAGATAATCGACTGCCGCACGCAAGAAAGATTAGCAATCGCTCTAAAAAGCGGGGAATCGATTAGTAAATATATTTTCTACATTCCTATCCAACAACCAGATTTTTACAAGGTCCGCCCTCAGAATTGTGAACCTTCAAAGTTGGGTCTTGTGAAAAAGTGACTTTTTCGATCCATGAGGATGAATGATGAGCTACCGCTACCAAACTTACAGGATTATCAGGAATGACCAAGAGAATCAGTTTGCAGATTTGTACTCCTTTAAATCTCTTCTAGAAGCCGAGATATGATTTTGCGATCGCGATATTGCAGCAAGTCTGCAGCCAATACCCGAATTCGCAGCAACCTGAAACTTTTTTTCTGGATAGGCCTTGTAGTTCGCTCAATGCTCACGAAGTTTGACAAGTACGAAAAATCCCTGAAAGAATAATGAATTTTCGAAAAAGTGTTGTTCGGTTGCATCATCACTATGCAATAACCAGAAAGGCCCGTGAGACCTTATAAGGGTATCGAATACATACATACATTGGGTACATAATGTCCACATTACAGCTTGATATCTCAACTGACCCAAAAATTACAACAGAAATAAAAAGTGTATTCAGACTTTTGGGCGCTACTGTACGTATTCGATCCTCTTATAAGGTCTCACGGGCCTTTCTGGTTATTGCATAGTGATGACGCAACCGAACAACACTTTTTCGAAAGTTCATTATTCTTTCAGCGAATTTTTCTTACTCATCAAACTTCGTGATCCTTGAGAGAACTACAAGGCCTATCCAGAAAAAAAGTTTCAGGTTGCTGCGAATTCGGGTATTGGCTGCAGACTTGCTGCAACTTCGCGGTCGCAAAATCATATCTCGGCTACCAGAAGAGCTTGAAACGCGTTCAAAGCAGCAAACTGTTTCTCTCGGTGAATCCTAATGATCCTGTAAGTATGGTAGCGCTAGCATATCATTATATCGAGCAGTGTCGAAGACCCAGAAATGTTTGCGGGTCGCGTGATGAGAAAGGAGAGCGGCATAAACGACTATCCTTCAGATAATCGACTGCCGCAGGCAAGAAAGAATAGCAATCGCTCTAAAAAGCGGGGAATCGATTAATTAAGATATTTTCAACATTCCAATCCAAAAACCAGAATTCTACAATGTCCGCCCCCAGAATTGTGATTTTTCAAAGTTTGGTCTTTTAAAAAAGTGACTTTTTCGATCCATGAGGGTGAATGATATGCTAGCGCTACCTTACTTATTGGATCATTAGGATTCACCGAGAGAATCAGTTTGCTGCTTTGAACTCCTTTAAAGCTCTTCTAGAAGCCGAGATATGATTTTGCGATCGCGATATTGCAGCAAGTCTGCAGCCAATACCCGAATTCGCAGCAACCTGAAACTTTTTTTTCTGGATTGGCCTTGTAGTTCTCTCAATGATCACGAAGTTTGATGAGTACGAAAAATTCCCTGAAAGAATAATGAATTTTCGAAAAAGTGTTGTTTGGTTGCGTCATCACTATGCAATAACCAGAAAGGCCCGTGAGACCTTATAAGATGATCGAATACGTAGATACTGTGGGTACATCATGTACAAGTTTCAGCTTGATATCTCATCTGCCGCCAAAATGGCAGCAGAACTAAAAAGTGTATTAAGACTTTGCGGCGCTACTGTATGTTGTACTGTGTATCTGAAAGGATACCCCAAGCATATTTGAATCTCTCCTCTCTGGCCACACTCGCTAATTGACTGCGAGAGCGTATTACCAATGTAGAGTAAAATAAGCTTGGAGTGTACCTTTGACGAGGAATTGCCTTATGTTGAGAGATTTTTATGGGATTTGTACATATTATATTCAGGGACTTGTTGCCTTTTTCTCAGTCGCGGTCATTCCCACTTTTATTTTCCTTCTCATCCGAATAAATAGGATGCTCCATGTCGTCGCTTCTTGCAGAATGAGATTCTCCAATAGGTAGGCCTTCATTTTATTGAGTTTTTAACTATTTGTTGATTTTTTCCTAATGAGTACCCAAACTCCAGAATCTTGTTTGAAAATTTCATGGTTTTCTAGCGAGAAGAGAACTGTACGGTGATTTGTTCCCTATATTTTGTAGTATGTGAATCTTTCAAGAGTACAAGTGTTGATCGAAATGGGTGCATGCATAGTGCTGTTAGCGAACGTTGTCGGATTCACGCTAGCTGGATACGAATGGACGTCGGAGTATGAACATATTGAAGTAGGTCAATATATAAAACAAAAATGATGTATCTGGTTGGTGCACAAGTTTCTGATTTTTGTGAGTTGTTTTGAAAAGTATCTTGAAACTAATTCCGTTCTCTTTGAAACATGTTGAGACAAAGATATCACGAATCAATACCTCGTTACTAACAGTTACGATATGAATCGGTTTTCGCATTCTTATCCAAATCAAAACGGTCCTTATAATGATATCTATTATAGAAGGAAGACTTATCATGGTTGATTCCTCGTGGTGGGACTCTCTTCTTCTTTGGAACACCGGGTTGGAAACATAGTTTCGTCGCTGATCAGTTTTCACAGTCGCGTATATTGTATATTTTACATATTTTATTTAACGTGCTTATGCACGAAACGAGACAATCTTGAATCAAATTGCTAAATTCTTTGCAATTTTAAAAATAATTATTATAATAAACACATTTATACATGCATCTGGTTGAGCCTTCGCTGAATTTTTGTATATTTGTGAACAGTAATAAATTCAGAATCGATCATACTCCCCGTAAGTGTCGCCTTAATTCTACCCCTTGTGCTAATGGTTATCATTCATTCGGTCCTCATAACGATTCATCAATTGGTTGGTTAAATATTCACTTTTCTAAAACATTATAAAATTCTAGAGAAATAATAATTGGAAAAAAACGTAGATTCCTATTATGTTTTATAAACCGCTCGACAATGGCACAATGTAGAAAGTATATTGAGAACATATAACGAAATGAAAAATTACAGAAAACTGACTATTCCCCGCAATCGGGAGTGTCAAAAGTCAGAGAGAGGCTCACTTCCATATTTGTCGCTCAGGTACGATCTCCTAATAAGAAAATACATAAAGTTATTGTAATAATTCATAATATGAATTAAAAAGCACAACCCAAGCAAATTTTAAACACACTCTCGCTATCTTTGTCAGCGAGAGACTGAAAACATCCTTTTAATTTTTAAATGCTGTTTTCAGGCAATAGTGGTGACGGTAATCTACGCTGGACCTTTGGTAGTACTCGATCTTGTCTTCATCTTTGATACTTCCAATTTGTCTCCGATTATTCTATTGATCGTTAGATTCGCCGTGCTCGTGAGTAATAGATGAAAATCGACTGATGACAATGCTACTTGATGACAGTTGATCACAATGACAATTAATGACAATTGATGACAATGGCCTGATGACAACTATATGTTCTATAAAAAAAATGGCTTGAATGTATCGTTTTTATTAGGTGTTGGGTGTAAGCAAGCTGAATTTTTTGTCAACTATCTTGCTTTTTATGTAATATATTGCTTGTTATGTCTTGTTTTCGTCATTTTGAAACTAAATTTAACATTAATTTAGCACATTGTACGGAACAATTTGTACCTACATAATAAAATATTCCTTTTTTCAAGGGCAAGTTCAATTATTCATGTGCGATAGAGAACAGTCGACTTGTACTGAAAGCTGACCCCATATGCAAGGATCGTAAAATAGGTAAGGAACTCGAGATATGATCTTGGTAAACGTGAGGAAATGTACTTTCTGTGCATGTTAACCGAATGCGGTTGCTGCCTACAAATTTTCAAAATGATTTTAACAAGTCATTTGCATGCGCAATAGTATGTACTTTTGTGGTCCTTATTTCCCTGTTTTTTTTTTGTACCGATGGTCTATTTATAATGGGAAGCATAACGAGCATCCTAGATCGAAATTAAATGTCTAGGGAGATTTTTGTCGCGTCCAACTTTTACACACTCCAACTTTTACGTTGACATGTCCGTCAAAAGAGATGTGAAGTCGTCGAGCTCTCTTCTCGTTAATTCAACGCCGAATAAGTCAGCCCATTTCACAGGGTCATGAAATGTGCGAAATTCAAATTTGACAGAAAAGCGCAGAACCAGCGGTACCAGAAATTTGTTGTCGCACCATAAACGTACATGGAATAGGCTAGTTAAAATCATTTTGAAAAATTAGTACTTGAGCGCGTGTCTTTTTTCATAAACCACGTGTTAAAATTAACAGTTTTGCTCATTCAAAGGTGAGGCATTCAAATACGAAGATGGCTTATTCGAATATCAGTGTGATCGATCAGGAAATATTGTATTGGTGAGTCACCCAAATCATAATTTTAATTAAATTTTCAAGAATAAATCATCGAAAAGTATTGCTTAGAGTACATTTTCAAAGAAGTAATTGATTTTGCCATCAAATACTTATCGATGAGGGAATATCGGTATGAACTATCAGATGAAAACCTAATCAATTGTTATCGATATCATGTTTAGCGGAGAACAAAGAAATATTATTTGACATGAAGAGAATGTTGAAAAGAAATGTATAAATGCACTGACAATGAGAGCCTCCTTTACAGACTGCTTGCCTTACATATCGTGGACAAAAAATTGATTTGCATGACTCATTGACTGTTAACAAGTCAATCTTCAGGTGAGACTGTTTCTTGATTTCAAAATATATATTTTTTAAATTAATATTCAGGTGTCATAAGCATGGAAATTCTGCCAAACTTCGAATTGATATCGTTGTGAGTACATAATCATATAAACGACATTTCAATCAATATTTCTAGGACAGAAGCGTGAAATGTCACTACGGAGACAAGTCTTATAATCTTCATGAAACGTTTGGTTTCTAATTGAATTTCCGAAAAAGATGTATATTTTCAGTTTCGAAACAAATGGTGGTCGTTTCCTCATGTATTGTGAAGAGGGATGGATATCAGTGGCTAGATGTTACACAAGACCGGCAGAACATTTCACGAGAAAACAAATGGAAGTCAATTCAGAATGGGTTATGCATGCGCGAGTAAGTCTATAAATATCATATTATTCTTATTTATTAATTATTAATTGTTATTTTAAAGAAGAACTGGGAAATTTGGGGTGCTCCATTATCACGAAGAACGTGGTGCGAACGATGTTTTTTGTTCTCTAGTAGATTCGAGAGACTGAAAGAGTAGCATGGTTAGACTTATCTCTCTCATTCTCTCTCATTGCCACACTTGTACTTCTCAAAGATGAACTTGAAAACAAATGATCCCATGGCAAAGTAGTAAATTGTGGCAATTTGAAGTAAATTGTGGCAGTAAATTGTGTTTAGAAGTAAATTGTGGCAATTTGACTATAGAATTTACAATTCATTTTCCAATTGCACTTCAACCGTCTGTCTATATATACTTGTTTGTAACATATCCATATCACATACATGGATTGCGCTATGAGGACCGTTCGCAAATGAATATTTCGGCACTACGTCGAATGATAACCGATGAATAATAACCGACTGGATGATAACCGGAAGCTACCAGATGAGAACTGAGCGTATGAGAACCCACTGAGTGAGAACCTACAGGATTAGAACTAACCGGATGGGAACTGAGCGTATGAGAACCCCTTGATTGAGAACTGAGCGCTTAAAAACCGAGTGAATGAGAACCCACTGAATGATTACCGACAGGATAAGAACCCACTGAGTGAGAACGTGTCGGATGAGAACTCAGCGGCCATTTTATGCCAAATTTTGCACTGATCACGGGTAGATCAGTCTAACATTTCAAAATGTGTCGGATGAGAACTCAGCGGCCATTTTATGAAAAAATGTTCAAAAGTTGTCAGATCGATCGAGCATTGATGAAACAAGTACCCAATTATCACCTAGGCGCCAGGACGCCGGCGCCAGCGCCCAAATAAAAAGTTGTTCTAAAGTTGTCAGATCGATCGAGCATTGATGAAACAAGCACCCAATCATCACCCAGGCGCCAGGACGCCGGCGCCGGCGCCCAAATAAAAAGTTGTTCCGAAGTTGTCAAATCGATTGAGCATTGATGAAACAAGCACCAGAAAAACTTTTTTATTTGTGGCGCGGGCGCCAGCGTCCTGGCGCCTGGGTTACCATTTGGTACTTGTTTCATCAATGCTTAATCGATTTGGGAACTTTAGAACAACTTTTTATTTGGGCGCCGGCGCCGGCGTTCTGGCGCCTGGGTGATGATTGGGTACTTGTTTCATCAATGCTCGATCGATCTGACAACGTTTGAACATTTTTTTTCATAAAATGGCCGCTGAGTTCTCATCCGACACATTTTGAAATGCTAGACTGATCTACCCGTGATCAGCGCAAAATTTGGCATAAAATGGCCGCTGAGTTCTCATCCGACACGTTCTCACTCAGTGGGTTCTCATCCGGTCGGTTTTAATTCAGTGGGTTCTCATTCAGTGGGTTTTAATCCGATCGGTTCTCATTCAATGGGTTTTCATCTGGTCGGTTCTTATACGCTCAGTTCTCACTCAGTGGGTTCTCATACGCTCAGTTCTCATCCGGTAGCTTCCGGTTATCATCCAGTCGGTTATTATACATCGGTTATCATTCGACGTAGTGCCAATATTTCACGATCGCGACCAATTTTTTTCTTATTATTATTTTTTTTTTTGGAGTTACACTATACCGCTGAGTCGCAGTGTTAGCGCCTCCAATCTATTGGCTGAGAGGGCCTATCCTGATCTGAAGGACCAGTGGCCATGGCCTACGATCAAACTGTGCTTGGAGCGCACAGTGGAGGATTTAGATCGTGGTTTTTGACACCACTTCCGACATTTCTTAACCCCCTCGGTATTGGGTGGATCTTTCAGGGCGGGGGATCGAACTCGTGATCCTCTGCTTATAGGCAGCGCTCACAAGCAGAGGATCACGAGATCTTATTATACTTTGTATAATATTTCAGACAGATAAGTGTGTCCGGGAGAATGGGACCGACATTGTGAAATATTCTCGTAGCGTCTATCCAGATCAATTCATCGATGGAATCCATTTCGAGGGATGGTCAATTCATACCGTGTCTAATTAATCAAGCTTAATTCATATTGCGTACCCCGAGATAATTTTAATGTAGATAAATAAACAATAACACGAAGATCATTTATCCAAAACGAGATATGGACAGAAATTGTTCATGATTAGTTTGTATTGCTGATGATGTGATTAAGGAAAGTGACATTATTAAAGAAACACTGAGGAAATCAAGATAGGAAAAAGGGAAAGATTGAGGAAATCGATGCGAAATCATTTTCCAGCCATCATCAGTTCGACGAATCTATAATTAAAGAAGGTTATTAAAAAAATTTAGGAAGCCTTATTTGTGAATGTTTAAAACATTTTTAAGCGTTACAATTTTGAATAAGAGTATCGGAGGGACTGCGCATTCATTTTATAAACGGGAATAAATCAATGTTACCTTGAACCAATAGCACTCTTCATCGTATCAGATAATTCAGCAAATTGTGCATTTGATGAAAGCTTCGTTTTCATTTCTTGACTTGTTTTGATTCTCTCGAGAATGATCTGAAATATTTTCTACTTTCAAAATTTTGCTGACTATTTTAGATTGAATAAATTATAAATGAATGCAGTGTAATGTGTGCAACGCACATAATGGCTTAGTGATTGCTTTTTCAATATAACTATTCCTAGTTCTTTTAAAAAAACACAAATTTTCTGACCGCTCTCGTCGTGTGAAGATTATATTCATCGGCAATCTTGAGAATAACAATATCTGTCATGTTATGGCGACTTCTGTCAGTCAGAAAATTCTCGCATAGTTTCGTCAACTGAAATTGTCATTCTTGATTTCGTGAATTTTCTTTTTCAGTGTTGTCGAAAATGAGATTCTTGCTCCCAAGAATCCGTGCCATGCTTTTAAAACGATATAACACACATTGTTGGCAAAATAAGCGAAAAAAAAATCGAAGAAATCAAAGAAAACGAAAATCTCATTTTTGTGACTTTTGATATCGAAATAAAATTCACCGGAAGAGCTCAACCGGAGTGGTTTTGGTGTAAGACACGTAAAAACACTCTCAAAATAATCCCTGAAAACCTGGACTCGATCGGTTGAGTTTGAAAAAAGTTATGGCGAAAAAACCAAAAGTCCATAACCTTTTGGCCAGTACTGTAGTTACCCAGTAATTATGTACAGTATTTTTTTTAAATATGATAATACTCCTTTGAAGAACTATTGCAATAAACTAACATTAGGCATTAAGTATCGATCGGCCATGTCCAATAATTTTTCGAGATTGAATAAATCGATAGGTTTACTTGATGGAGATATTACATGAAGAAGTTCACGAAATTTTTCAGCTGTGTAATCCTAAACCAAAAAAAAATGTTCAAATTTAGGTAAAATTTAATTTATACTTCAACAGGAAAGACGCCTTCCTTAGCTTCTTTCATATCTGAATGGAGATATCCGGCAAAGTAGGAAGACCACATAGACAGACAGCCAGAATGAGCTTGCATTGTAGTCTGGAATGTCATTGGTATGCTCTAGTGGTATGCCTAGGGCTGCTCAGTTATGCTTAGCATGTGTGTAACTAGCATTTGTAGGGCGAACGGGAAAGAGTAAAGACCAACCTTCCCAATTTCGAACTAAGTATATCAACGGAAAAGAACGAGCCTTGATCGAACTAATTTTCCTAAACCTCTTGAAAAGCCCACGTAATGTAACTCATCTTTGATTTGCAAAACTTACCTGATTTTTGAATCGTAATACAATCATATCATCAATCTGTTCATGAGGAAGAACTGTCGGGGATCCATCGTAGAAGATTTTCATCACACACTTCAGCTTTCCTTGAGGAATCTCCTTAAATCGATAAATAAATAAATGCATGATAAAAACACCGAATAAATTTTGAAAAAAAAAAAGAAAAAAAAAAAAAAAAACCTTTCTCACTTTGCCATAGCTCATGGCAAGAACTTTCGTAGCCTTGAGCATTACGGATTCTCCAGCTTTTGAATTAACCATCTCGAATACTGAGTCCTCTGTATATGATGAACCCTGGATAAAGCAACGTATTTATAACTTGTTGGACTAAAATATCACGAGTTATTAGGTTCAAAACTCACCACTGAAGTCGTAGTGAATATAATCATACGACACTCTTCATGCGTCAATATTTGAGGCATTCTGAATAGATTGGTGTATTTTCTGAATCTCATCGCTCAGATTTCACGCTTTCGTATCAAAAGAAATACAAGATATGACATAACAAACCATTCTATTTCAGAGAGTATATTTCTTTTTCTAAACTTATAAAACTTACAAATAATGGCATATTTGACCAGATCGAAGATGAGTATACTGTCCAAATGTGAGTACGACGTTCACCACAGGTAACTGTAAAAATATCACATTTACAGATATATTCGAAATAATTAGGGATTTTCATTTTTTGAGTGAACACGTATTCTTTGAAAAAAATTGCTATAAACACAGAGAGAAAAAAGTGTATTCGACAATACACAAGACCCGTGAAGAGTTACATGCAACACCTTTTGTGTTAAAAAATAGCTCAAAATATTAAATATAACGCTTTAGTCTATTTGTGTATGTCAAATCAAAGCAGGTTATATAAAACTACCTCAACTTCCATACTATTGATTCTCTTCATGTTATCATCAGTGAAGTTAAAGTCAAAGTCGAAAGTGGTCTCAAGAGTAGTCAGCGAGCACGCGGGGCCTCCGTTCTTAAGAATGGAAATATTACTATATTCAGGTAAATTCAAATAGAAATTTTACCCTTTTCAGACGTCCAATCTCCTTATTCTTCAGATTGTAATCCTTCTTTAGCCGATCAATAATAGATCTGAAGAGAACTATCTGTAAGGCGAAACAAAACAAAAGCGTGGCTTACTGTAACTCAGCTATTTGATCCGGTACTGACATAATTGAAAGGAGAACGAGTAGAAAGTTCCAACTGAAAATAGAGGATGAGTGGAAAGAATGGAAATATACGAAGAAGAGTGGAAAGATGAACAGAGGAAGTGCAGATTGAGAAAAGAGTATGGGGATGAAATACACTATAGTATTGACCAAACGATGATGATGAAGAAAAGGAAGAAAAAAGGAGGAGAAAGCGAAGCAGGGATCGAGTGGAAATATCGAGAAAGAGAGGAAAATTGGAGCAGAAAAGGTAGCATATAAGGAACATAAGGGCTTAATTGAGGCATAGTCATAAAGATCACCGAATAGAAGAAGCTTAAGCATGAAAAAATAAGAATAAATCATATCCTATATGTACAATGAAAATAATTTTAAAGAAATATAGTTTGTACTAAGGAATCAGGGAGTAAACATGAATAAACAGCCTCTGAGCAGTAAATATGAGTGAATATGATATAATGAACTATATATGAACCACGGATAGTTCATTAAACAGATCATAAAAAGAGCGAAAAAAGTTTTTTTTTTTAATTCGTTCGAGTAAAGCTCCACTGCGCAAATCAATTGCGTTTTCAACAAACTACAGTATGCTCATTTCTTCAATTCGTGCTGGGACAAAATTTCACTTACAAACACTTTCGCCATTCCAACAATATTTTTGCAACACACTACTGCAGAATTATTTTTAGAAAATTCATAGTACCCATTATTTTCGGATCAATGTGATTTGTATTTTAAATGGGTTTCTTATGAATAGATATTTATTCCATTTTCTTTAGTCATTGAAAAAAATATGCGAAGAAATCACGAAGGCAGCACATTTACAGTAAGATTCTATAGTATGTTTCTCGTCCAGTCGGTTCTCATCCGAGAGTAATTGATCAGGATTAATTTGTATTGCTGATGACATGATTATGGAAAGAGATAACAATAAAGAAACACATGAGAAAGATTGAGAAAATCAATGCAAAATCATTTTCCAGCCATCATCAGTTCGACGAATCTATAATTAATGAATGTTATTAGAATTTTTAGGATGTTTCATTTTTCAATGTTCAAAACATTTTGAAAAGTGTTAAGATTTTGAATAAGAACAGCACATGAACTACGCATTCATTTTTTAAACGTGAATAAATCAATGTTACCTTGAACCAATAGCACTCTTCATCGTATCAGACAGTTCAGCAAATTGTGCATTTGATGAGAGCTTCGTTTTCATTTCTTGACTTGTTTTGATTCTCTCGATAATGATCTGAAATATTATCCAAACTTTGCCGGCGATTTTCTAACTTTTTAGATTATCAAAAAAAAACTGCACTGAAATAAGTACAACGTACATATTTAACGGTTTTGTGCTTGCATTTTCAATATAACTATTGTTAATTCTTTTTAAAAAAACACAAATTTTCTGACCGATCTCGTCGTATGAAGATTATATTCATCGGCAATCTTGATAATAACAATATCTGTAATGTTATGACGACTTCTGTCAGTCAGAAAATTCTCGCATAGTTTCGTCAACTGAAAATGTCACTCTAGATTTCGTGAATTTTCTTTTTCAGTGTTGTCGAAAATGGAAAAAAAACGAGAGTAAAACAAGATAAATTTTTAAAAAAATACAATATTCCTTTGAAGAACTATTGCAATAAACTAACGTTAGGCATTAAGTATCGATCGGCCATGTCCAATAATTTCTCGAGATTGAACAAATCGATAGATTTACTTGATGGTGATATTACATCAAGAAGTTCACGAAATTCTTCAGCTGTGAAATCCTAAACCAATAAAAATTATGCAAATTTAAGCAAATTTAATTTATAGTACTTCAACAGGAAAGACGCCTTCCTTAGCTTCTTTCATATCTGAATGGAGATATCCCGCAAAGTAGGAAGACCACATGGACAGACAGCCAGAATGAGCTTGTATCGTGCTCTGAAATGCCATTGGTATGCTATAATGGTATGCGCAGGGCTATTCCGTTCTTCGCTGCTTACAAGGGAATGGTCTCGGCTCGTGGAATGCAAACTGGATGAAATTTAGCATAGACATAGCTGAACGAATAGGAAGAATCCAGTCCAAGTCCAAAGTCAAAAAATCCTGAGCCAAAAAATTCGTCCAAACTTTGGTCACACTTGTAGATAACTACGCTAAATACGAAGCGATTTTTCGCCAAGATACGCAACATACTGGCGACTTTTCAGTCAGTTTGCTTTCCGCGGGCTGCGAGCATTCCCTTGTTAGCATGTGCAAAACTAGCTTTTAGGTTGGTCTTTACCTCACCTAAATGGAAAACGCGGTAAAGGCCACCCTTCCCAATTTATAAATATTTATCTATTTATCGAAGCCATGGTAGTAAATATAAAATTTCAAACTAAATATTTTAACTGAAAAGAACGAGCATTAATCCAAATTATCCCTAAATCTACTGTTAAGTCCACGTTATCTAAATCATCTTTTATTTGCCAAGACTTACCCCATCTGTGAATCGTAATGCAATCATATCGTCAATTTGTTGATAAGGAAGAACTGTCTTAGATCCATCGTAGAAGATTTTCATCACACACTTAAATTTTCCTTTTTGAATGCCCTTAAATCAATCGATAAATAAGTGCATAGATGAGAGTGACAACTAATAAATTCAAAAAAAGTTAAACCTTCTTACCTTGCCATAGCTCATAGCAAGAACTTTCTTAGCCTTGAGCGTTACAGATTCGGATGTCCCCTTTAGAATCGAGCTAAATGTAGCCCGCCCACGCATGGTTACAGATTCTCCAGCGCGTGAATTAACCATCTCGAATACAGAGTCTTCGGTATATGAAGAACCCTGAATAATGCGACGTATTAATGTTTATAAGTTTTTTAGACTAAAATATCAGAATTTGTTAGGTTCAAAACTCACCACCGTAGTCGTAGTGAATATAGTTATACGTGACTCTTCATGCGTACGTACTTGAGGCATTCTGAATTCCGTGGTATATTTTCTAAGTCTGATCGGCTCAAGCATTTGCATCAAAATAAATGAAAGATATTTATGACATGACTAGCCGATGGATATAGATTGTTGATTTCTTTACAATTATTCGCAAGCTTACAAATAATGACAGACTTCACCAGATCGAGGATGAGTATATTCTCCAAATGTGAGCACGACGGTCACCACTGGTAACTGTAAAAATCACATTTATATTATAAATTATTAGCGATTTTTATTAACTCATGCTTTGAGTGAATACGTAAATGGTCAAAATACACAGAGAAAAAAGTGTGCTCGATGGTACACAAGACCTGTGAAGTGTTATATTTAAACATATAAACAAAAGAATAGAATATAAACGGAGAGCAAACCTGCACAAATATGGGAAACAGATTTTCCAACTTTCCATAAATACTTGTGTATACAATTTGCCGACATTCGGGCAAGTGGTAAACCAAAAATCAACGATTTGCCTGTGTATACATGCTATCATTGCCAGAATACGGGCAAATCATCGTCAACTATCCCTACTCGAGCAAATTGAATCAATATGTAGCACTTCACAGGTCTTGTGTACTTTGGAGTACATTTTTCTCTGTGTATCGTACATCGAAAATTCATTGGATCATGAATCGCCAGAAGCACTCTGAGCCACTCTGGTGATTCAACGGAGATTATGGCCGAATGAGGCATTTTCGTGCTCTCTCTTTCTTTTCATTTTTTTTCTTTCACTCTAATCTAGTTAGTCCGCGAGAATTGCATTTTTATATTGTGTTTTTTCACAAAATCATCATTTTTATTTATTAATAAATCGTTCCGATGATATCACAGAACCGGAACCGGGAAATCGGTAGCCCCCCAAAATGTTTTCATCGGAACGACTTATTAATAAATAAACATGATGATTTTGTGAATAACACAATATAAAAATGCGATTCTCGCGGACTAACTAGATTAGAGTGAAAGAAAAATAATGAAAAGAAAGAGAGAGCACGAAAATGCCTCATTCGGCCATAATCGCCGTTGAATCACCAGAGTGGCTCAGAGTGCTTCTGGCGATTCATGATCCAATGAATTTTCGATGTACGATATATATTAAATCAAAGTAGTCGATATAAACTACCTCAACTTCCATACTATCGATACTCTTCGCATTATCATCAGTGAAGTCAAAGTCGTACTCGAAAGTGGTCTCAAGAGTAGTCAGCGAACACGCTGGGCCTCCGTTCTCAAGAATACAAATATTACTGCATATTTGTAATATATAAATATAGAAAATAAAAATAAAAATAAATATAAATATAATTTTTTTTAAATTATAAATAAATATAGATAAAAATATAGAAAGTGCAATATACATATAATTTTTTGTAATATATTATAGTCTAATAGAAAAAAAGAGTAATATAGAAATTTTACCCTTTTCAGACGTCCAATCTCCTTATTCTTCAAATCACAATCATTTTTTAGTCGATCAATAATAGAACTGAAAAGAAGTACTGTAAGGACTACTGTAAGGTTATTGTAAGGAGAAGCAAAACAAAAATATCACTTACTGTAACTCAGCTATTTGATCCGGTACGGACATAATTGAAAGGAAAACGAAAAACGAGTAGAAAGACGACTCAACTCAACAGTCAACTGGAAGTGGAGGAATATGATAGATAGATCATGTGATTTAGTAAACAAAGAACGAATAGGCCAATCGAAAATGATATGAATAGGATTTGTGGTCAAAAGGGTCGAAAGGGTAGGGACAAAAGGGTTATCAATCTTCCTCTCTCTACTAACGCATAGGAACGACTGAAAGAAGAAAATGGCAAACATGTGGTAAAAAATCAATGAGGGAAGAATTCTGTATTGAAACATTTCCAGAGAATCATTCCCTTAGGGATTTTTATGTGGGTGTAATAACTATGGTATTGAGCGTATAAAAATCTTTTCTTTTCTTTGTACGAGAGCGTCCACAATGATTAAATCAGCTTCACATTGATTCATAATGGGAAACGCTTTCTTAAATATTCTCTTGGTATTTGCAAAAGATTTGCCATTTGGATAAAATCAGTAAAATCTGGAGCAAAATAGCGCAAAAAATTTGAAGAGCTGATATTCATCATTCACAGCGTAAAAAATGGAGGGGACAGTGGGGGGCACCCCGGGATCCCATGTCAAGGGCGGGATTCTGTTGTACTGTAAATCAATAAACATTTTCACAGTATTGTTATGGTAATTTAACAGCAGAATATTTAAAAATTATTGTATAGAATTACATACAACCATGCCACAAAGTTCGATGGTACGAGCAATTGACAAGTTGTTTATTTTTTTCACAATATTTAATGGAAAAATCACTTCCTATTTCTCCTGTTCAAACTCTCATACAATGTTTTCGTACATCTCGCACACCCTTTACACCGCGGACAGTGGTAGATAGAGAAGGGATAGGAGAGGTGTGAGACAGCTAGAGCACGAGAAAGTGTGAGGAAAACTGACAAAAACAAACACGTTCAATCGGAGATAACGTTCACGTGTCTTTCATAGGTGAATTTCATTTGAAACAGTTATAATCTTTTCTCATTAAATGCAGTAAACATATCAGTGATACGAAAATAGGCATTACAAATCAGGAATAGAACGCAAACGAATGTTTTTCTTTTTTCTGTTGATAGAACTCAAACAGATCATCACATTCAGTTACGCCCGGAACGAAATAATCAACGATAATTTGTATTTCCCATTTATTCAATCATTATATTTATGCGTTTTCGAGAAATCACGAAACAGAATATAAAGAATAAAACAAGAAGAAGTTAACATTTAACTACCGAAGTAGAATCGTTGTGGGGAATGGGGAGATCACATCAACTCTGGTATTTTATAACTAAACGTCTACTTAAAGAACGTCGCTGAGTTAAAGTTTACTTCAAGTGAGTGACGTAACTTTTTCACTATAAGTAGACTTCTGTCTCACTTTAAGTAGACTTACATAGTGACGTCACACTTTAAGTAGAGTTACGTTTCACTTGAAGTAGACTTACAAGTCTGCTTAAAGTAAAGTGTAAGCACACCAGTTTCTGGGTCGTACCAGAAGCCTTGTCGCTGTAGGAAACGTAGCCTATCAGCAAGTCTATTATTTCCTCTGCCGCGTCTGTCTCACCCCTAATCAAGCAATCACTAGAAAATATGTTCCACTCTGGTTCGTTCCTGATAATATGGAAAATTCCTAGGAAACGTCGACTGCTTTTATGCACTCGCAGATCTACCGTAACCATACACCACCACATATTTCTTTCACTTGGCATGCCATACACAGAAAAAAAAGTGCCTAAAATTAATTCCTTACGGATAATTTCCCTCATGAGTGACTAAAAAGATTTGTTCTGTGATTGTACAAGATCCTTTTGTGATAACTAGTCCTCAGCTAGCAAAGTATTCATACTTTATTGTTATGTGGTATGATCTAATATACTATACATCATAGATTTAGATTTATTTACCATTAGCAATGTGCGATACCCTTTGAACATTAACCCAATTAAAATACGTCATATCATTCATATCATACTGTATTATTATCCTAGTCGTACACTCTCCATTGATTCTTACAATTAGCTAGGCGTAGGTGAGAAGTAGTCTAATAGTAAATAGCCACAACGATGATTCGAAAATTTGGAAAACACTTATTTCATTTGATCATTTGTATTATGTCTTCAGTCTTCATCAGGCTCATTGGCGTTCTGCGATTTGGAAGTTAACAATTGGTCATGTGGCATATGGTACCATTATCTTCCGAATCTTTGGAACATCACGCCAATACTAAGTAAAGGGGTAGCGATATTATTGATCGATAATTATTCATCCCTTACCATATACCATGAAGTCGTGGATGTTTACTTTATGAAAATCGTCAATTATCAGTGGCTGAACGCTGAAAGAAATATGTGTGAGGAAACTTGTTCTTTAAAATAGACAATTTTTGTTTACTGTCGTTCAGCCATATTTAATCAAATTTGACAAACAATAAAAATGAATTCAAATTGCGCGTTTCTTTGTACTCTCACGTATTGAACAGAACAGTTGCGATTTTTAATCTCAATCATATGAATGTCTGGAATACTTTTCTAACATTTCTATGCGTACTACATCACCTCATAACGTGAGTTGGTACGAAATGCATTTTTACAATAGCACACTCAAGTATTGTTTTCATCTTGATCGCGATTTTGTTTTAGACATCGCTATGACGTAAGTTTCCTCTTGATATAAAATTTAAAAAATAAAAGAAATAATTTAGATTTCAAAAATGTCTGCCGTTTTTCTCTATGGTTACTGTGCATCCATTCGTATTTTATATTATTTATAAGAAAGGAAGATCGTTTGATAAACTAATTAGATGGGGTTATTTGTGCAATGAGGTAATAAAGGAGTACCTAGTGCTAATTGTACTCTCCGCTCTGTCGTAGACAAGGAAAACGAGAGAACGCTGCCAGAGCGGAGAGTTTCAGATTATCTCGGGTGTGCCTATATGTGACAATTCATCTCGTTTTTGGCTATAGGTCACATTTTTTCTTCACGAATTCAACTTTTGTTTTCTATTCCGATTTCATCTTCTATCACCATATGCTGCAGCTTATTGTGAGGGACCGTTGTGCAGGATGAACTTGCCTAAACCACTTTTACTGGTAAATATTCTTAGTTCGTTACAAATCCTTACAAAAATCAATTGATCTTTTGTGGTACGCAGAAATTATTCATGGTGTGTTGTACTGTGTGGATTACCCCCAAGTTTATTTGAAACTCTCCTCTTTGGCCAAACACTCTCGCTTTCTTTGTCTGCGAGAGAGTATTGTGCGGCTAGTAAAATTAGCCTGTGGTATACTTTAACGAGGAATTACCTTAAAGGATTTTATAAGGAATTTGTGCTAAGTATTTTCAGGGAATTGTTGCCTTCTTCTCGGTCGCGGTCATTCCCACCTTTATTTTCCTTCTCGTTCGAATAAATAGGATGCTCCATGTCGTAGCTTCTTGCAGACTCAGATTCTCCAACAGGTAGGCCTTCATTTTATAAGTTTATTTTATTTTATACAGATTTTTGACTATTTTTTGATTTTTTTTACAAATGAGTACCCAAACTCCAGAATCTTTTTCACCGTTTCCTAGCGAGCAAGGAACAGTGTACGCCCTACACTGTACGGCGTTTTTTCCTTTATTTTGAGAATACATGAATCTTTGAAGAGCACAAGTTTTGATCGAAATGGGTGCATGCATTGTGCTGTTAGCGAACGTTGTCGGATTTACGTTAGCAGGATATGAATGGCAGTCGGATGATGAATATATTGACGTAGGTATAAAAATAAATAAATAAATAAAACAAAAATGATGTATTAGGTTGGTGCACAAGTTTCTCATTTTTGTGAGATGGTTTAGAAAAGCTACGTATCTTGAAACTATTTCCGTTCTCTTTGAAAAGCGTTGAAACAAAGATATCACTAATCAATATCATGTTACTACTAACAGTTACGATATGAATCGATTTTCGCATTCTTATTCAAATCAAAACGATGCTGATTATAGATATCTGTGTTATAGAAAGAAGAATTATCATGGTTGATTTCTCGTGGTGGTACTCTCTTCTTCTTTGGAACACCGGGATGGAAACACAGTTTCATCGCCGGTCAGTTTTTACAGTCACATATAATATTTTTTGGAATTTTATCAATGTGATTTTGCACAAAACGAGACAAATAACAAAAATCTTGAATCAAATTGCGAAATTCTTTTCGTTAAATAACCTGCAATTTTAAAATAAATATTATAGTCTACATGTTTAGACATGGATCTTGTTGAGCATTGGTTGAATTTCTAATATAGGCTTAACAACAATAAATTCAGAATCGATCATACTCCCCGTAAGTGTCGCCTTAATTCTACCCCTTGTGCTAATGGTTATCATTCATTCGGTCCTCATAACGATTCATCAATTGGTTGGTTAAATATTCACTTTTCTAAAACATTATAAAATTCTAGAGAAATAATAATTGGAAAAAACGTAGATTCCTATTATGTTTTATAAACCGCTCGACAATGGCACAATGTAGAAAGTATATTGAGAACATATAACGAAATGAAAAATTACAGAAAACTGACTATTCCCCGCAATCGGGAGTGTCAAAAGTCAGAGAGAGGCTCACTTCCATATTTGTCGCTCAGGTACGATCTCCTAATAAGAAAATACATAAAGTTATTGTAATAATTCATAATATGAATTAAAAAGCACAACCCAAGCAAATTTTAAACACACTCTCGCTATCTTTGTCAGCGAGAGACTGAAAACATCCTTTTAATTTTTAAATGCTGTTTTCAGGCAATAGTGGTGACGGTAATCTACGCTGGACCTTTGGTAGTACTCGATCTTGTCTTCATCTTTGATACTTCCAATTTGTCTCCGATTATTCTATTGATCGTTAGATTCGCCGTGCTCGTGAGTAATAGATGAAAATCGACTGATGACAATGCTACTTGATGACAGTTGATCACAATGACAATTAATGACAATTGATGACAATGGCCTGATGACAACTATATGTTCTATAAAAAAAATGGCTTGAATGTATCGTTTTTATTAGGTGTTGGGTGTAAGCAAGCTGAATTTTTTGTCAACTATCTTGCTTTTTATGTAATATATTGCTTGTTATGTCTTGTTTTCGTCATTTTGAAACTAAATTTAACATTAATTTAGCACATTGTACGGAACAATTTGTACCTACATAATAAAATATTCCTTTTTTCAAGGGCAAGTTCAATTATTCATGTGCGATAGAGAACAATCGACTTGTACTGAAAGCTGACCCCATATGCAAAGATCGTAAAATAGGTAAGCAACTCGAGATATGATCTTGGGAAACGTGAGGAAATGTACTTTCTGTGCATGTGAACCGAATGCGGTTGCTGCCTACAAATTTTTAAAATGATTTAAACAAGCCATTTGCATGCGCAATAGTATGTACTTTTGTGGTCCTTATTTCCCTGTTTTTTTTGTACCGATGGTCTATTTATAATGGGAAGCATAACGAGCATCCTAGATCGAAATTAAAGGGAGAGTGACCTCACTCAATCTCTTCATTGCGCACACTATTTCATTGTTCTCTAACAACGAGAGAGCGTAGACCGTTGAAGAGACCTTTTAAATGTCTAGGGAGATTTTTTTCGCGTGACCCTACACACTCCAACTTTTATGTTGACGTGTCCGTCAAACGAGATGTGAAGTCGTCGAGCTCTCTTCTCGTTAAGGCAACGCCGAATAAGTCAGCCTATTTCACAGGGTCATGAAATATGAGAAATTCAAATATGAAATTTGGATTACAGTAGTCTGTTGATACAACGATTACAACTAATGATTTTTTATATATTCGCTTCATAAAAAATGCGACATGAATCATGCGGGCAAAGTTTAGGGAGTGTGCGGGACTGTAGTTCTTCAGGAGAAGAAATTGCGATCATATCGCTTTTCATTAAAAAGTTATAGATTTTTTTGGAATTTGGATATTTTTGGACACCGGTTGGGAACCACAGAACCAGCGGTACCAGAAATTTGTATTCGCACAACAAACGTACATGGAATAGGCTAATTAAAATCATTTTGAAAAATTAGTTCTTGAGCGCGTGTCTTTTTTCATGAACCACGTGTTAAAATGAACAGTTTTGTTCATTCAAAGGTGAGCCATTCAAATACGAAGATGGCCTATTTGAATACCAGTGTGATCGATCAGGAAATATTGAATTGGTGAGTCACCCAAATCATAATTTAAATTAAATTTTCAAAAAAAATCATCCAAAAGTATAGCTTAGAGTGCATTTTCAAAGAAAGTAATTGATTTGCCAGCACGTCATTCTCAATGAGGAAATATCGGTTTAAACTATCAGATGAAAACCCAACCAATTTTATTGATATCATGCTTAGTGGAACAAAGAAATATTATTTGACATGAAAAGAATGTTGAAAATAAATGTAAAAAAACATTGACAATGAGAGCCTCCTTTACAGACTGCTTGTCTTACATATCGTGGACAAAAAATTGATTTGCATGACTCATTGCCTGTTAACAATTCAATCTTCAAGTGAGACTGTTTCGTGATTTCAAAATATATTTAAAAAAAAATATTCAGGTGTCATAAGCATGGAAATTCTGCCAAACTTCGAATTGATATCGCTGTGAGTACATAATCATATAAGCGACATTTCAATCAATATTTCTAGGACAGAAGCGTGAAATGTCACTACGGAGACAAGTCTTATAATCTTCATGAAACGTTTTGTTTCTAATTGAATTTTCGAAAAAGATGAATATTTTCAGTTTCGAAACAAATGGTGGTCGTTTCCTCATGTATTGTGGAGAGGGATGGATATCAGTGGCTAGATGTTACACAAGACCGGCAGAACATTTCATGAGAAAACAAATGGAAGTCAATTCAGAATGGGTTATGCATGCACGAGTAAGTCTATATTTCATTATTTACTGATGGAGTATAAGGAAATTTTGGGTGCACCATTACATAATTTTACAGGTTGTTTTAAATTTTTTATGAAAAAAATCACCTAAACGTCATTTTTTTGAAGGGGGGGGCATTCCACACAATTTTCTAAACGCCCTAATTTTAAAGGATGCACCCCCATATCGGCGCCCACGAATGGTTTCCCTCCTGATTATAAGATCGTGTTCTATGATTGTTTTTATACTTTTTTATGACATTTCAGACAGATAAGTGTGTTCGGGAGAATGGCACCGACATTGTGAAATATTCTCGTAGCGTCTATACAGATCAATTCATCGAAGGAATCCATTTCGAGGGATGGTCAATTCAAAATCTATCTAATTAATGATAAACTCAATTCATATGATGTACACCGAGATAATTTTAATGTAGAGAAATACACAATAACACGAAGATCATTTATCCAAAACGGGATATGAACAGAGAATGTTCATGATTAGTTTGTATTGCTGATGATGTGATTAAGGAAAGTGGCATTATTAAAGAAACACTGAGGAAATCGAGCAAGAAAAAAGAGAAAGATTGAGGAAATTGATGCGAAATCATTTTCCAGCCATCATCAGTTCGACGAATCTATAATTGAAAGTTATGGTGGAATATGACATATGACCTATAGTTAACAACCAAAACTGATAAAAAATGATAAAAAATGATTGAATGAACGAATGAACGATACCTTGAACCGATAGCACTCTTCATAGTATCAGATAGTTCAGCAAATTGTGCATTAGATGAGAGCTTCGTTCTCATTTCTTGACTTGTTTTGATTCTCTCAAGAATGATCTGAAATATATATATACAGTAGCGACGAAAAGTATTCGCCACAAATTTTGCAATGTCATAACTTTTGACTCAGATGAGCAATCGGGCTCATATTTTGGAAGTATACTATAGTACTAGTGTGCATCATATCCTACTCCCGTTGTTAAGATTCGTCGTCGTATTATTGTGTAGCGAGCCTGGAACCCCACTGTACTTACTCAGCGAAAATTATTTCCTCAGCCGGATTTTTCTGAGAGCTGATTTCAACCGTGCATGAACAACTTTTACTGAGGAGTAGAATCCGCTATATGATCGATCTGAGCTAATTCATTTCTGTGAGAAAATCGAAATTTCCGACACCCCTGAAATTGGGCAAAATTTTCATAACTCTGTGTTCAGTGAAGCTGCAGGCTCCAAACTGGGCAGAGATGATAGCCTATGAGAGATACAAAACCTGGCCGAGTATGAGCCCGATCGGGTGAATTTTGAGAAATTTCGAAAATTTATTATGCTCATTTTTTGTGATTCAGGAAGTACCTGGTCGGATTTATTTCGATTGAGTTCAACAGCAAGATGTCTTCTATATATAGTAGATAACCGTTTACTAGTGTTTCACGATATTTCGAGTTCTTTCAGAGAAGTTATGATTGGAGAAAAGAGGTAGAAAATATTTATGGCACGATTTTTTCAGATCATCCAAAAATTTAAAATGATTTTTATGAGAGAAAAAGAGCATCAATGGCCATTCTATTATTGGGGATCATCTTCTATCTTAATGATAATTGTCATGACAAAGTATGAGCCCAATCGAACAAAGTCGCAAACTTTCGGAAAAAATCTGAAAAAAAGATGCTAACTATTTTCTACCTCTTTTCTCCAATCATAACATCTCTGAAAGAACTCGAAATTTCGTGAAACACTAGTAAACGGTTATCTACTATATATAGAAGACATCTTGCTGTTGAACTCAATCAAAATAGATCCGACCAGGTACTTCCTGAATCACAAAAAATGAGTATAATAAATTTTCGAAATTTCTCAAAATTCACCCGAACGGGCTCATACTCGGCCAGGTTTTGTATCACTCATAGGCTATCATCTCTGCCCAGTTTGGAGCCTGCAGCTTCACTGAACACAGAGTTATGAAAATTCTACCCAATTTTAGGGGTGTCGGAAATTTCGATTTTCTCACAGAAATGAATTAGCTCAGATCGATCACATAGCGGATTCTAATCCTCAGTAAATGTTGTTCATGCACTGTTAAAAACAGCTCTCAGAAAAATCCGGCTGAGGAAATAATTTTCGCTGAGTAAGTACAGTGGGGGTCCAGGCTCGCTACACAATAATACGACGACGAATCTTAACAACGGGGGTAGGGTATGATGCACACTAGTACTATAGTATACTGCCAAAAGATGAGCCCGATTGCTCATCTGAGTCAAAAGTTATGATATTGCAAAATTTGTGGCGAATACTTTTCGTCGCTACTGTATATATTTGCATTTTTAATATAACTATTATTTTTATATAACTATTAGAACTACAATATAACTATTATTATTTTGAATATTGCTAGTTTTCTTTTAAAAAATACAATCAAAATTTCCTGACCGCTCTCGTCATGTGAAGATTATATTCATCAGCAATCTTGAGAATAACAATATCTGTCATGTTATGGCGACTTCTGTCAGTCAGAAAATTCTCGCACAGTTTAGTCAACTGAAATTGCAAGATTTAGTGAATCTACTTTTTCAGTGTTGTCGAAAATTTTTAAAAAAAGGGAGCACAACAGGATAGGAGAGAAATGTAAAAAAAGACAATATTCGTTTGAATAACTATTGCAAGATACTTACATTAGGCATTAAATATCGATCAGCCATGTCCAATAATATCTCGAGATTGAACAAATCGATTGATTTACTTGAAGGTGATATTACTTCAAGAAGTTCACGAAATTCTCCAGCTGTGTAATCCTAAACCAAAAATAATACAACTTTTTGCAAATTCATTTTATAGCACTTCAACAGGAAAGACGCCTTCCTTAGCTTCTTTCATCTCTGAATGAAGATATCTGGCAAAGTAGGAAGACCACATAGACAGACAACCAGAATGAGCTTGCATAGTAGTCTGGAATGTCATTGGTATGCTCTAATGGTATGCCTAGGGCTGTTCAGTTATGCTTAGCATGTGTGTAACTAGCATTTGTAGGGCGAACGGGAAGAGTAAAGACCAACCTTCCCAATTTCGAACTAAATATATCAACTGAAAAGAAAGAGCTTTGATCGAACTAATTTTCCTAAACCTCTTGAAAAGCCCACGTAATGTAACTTACCTTATTGCAAAACTTACCTTATCTTTGAATCGTAGCACAATCATATCATCAATCTGTTCATGAGGAAGAACTGTCGGGGATCCATCGTAGAAGATTTTCATCACACACTTCAGCTTTCCTAGAGGGATCGCCTTAAATCGATAAATAAATAAATGCATGATAAAAACACCGAATAAATTTTGAAAAAAGGAAAATAAAATAGAACATTTCTCACGTTGCCATAGCTCATGGGAAGAACTTTCGTAGCCTTGAGCGTAACGGATTGTCCAGCTCTTGAATTAACCATCTCGAATACGGAGTCCTCTGTATATGATGAACCCTGGATAAAGCAACGTATCAATATTTAGAACTTGTTCGACTAAAATATCACTAGTTATTAGGTTGAAAACTCACCACCGAAGTTGTAGTGAATATAGTTATACGACACTCTTCATGCGTCAATATTTGAGGCATTCTGAATAGCTTTGTGTATTTTCTGAATCTCTTCGCTCAGATTTAACGCTTTCGTATCAAAAGAAAAGGAAGATATGACATGACTAACCGATGTCTCTGTCTATTCATGGCTAATTATTTAGAAAACTTACATGTAATGGCAGACTGCACCATATCGATGATGAGTGTACTGCCCAAAGGTGAGCACGACGGTTACCACCGGCAACTGCAAAAAATCAAATTTACAGATATTTTAGAAATTATTAGGGATTTTCATGTTTTGAGTGAACACGTATTCTTTGAAAAAATGACCAAAAACATAGCGAAAAAAGTGTGCTCGATAGTACACAAGACCTGCGAAGAGTTATATTTAACATCTTTTGCGTTAAAAATAGCTCAACGATATTAAAAAAAAGGCAACTGGCATCCAAAAATTTCGATTCGAAATAGTTAAAATAGTTGATCTCATGTTGATAAGCTCAAAGAACTATTCAGAAATATGTATTTGAAAGTTTGAAAAGACGCTCTGGTAAGAAGTTGGATTACTGTAGCCTGCTCCACACCACGGGCGAGGTTTCCGAACTACAGTATGCTAACATCGAAAAGCTCAAAATAGCCCATTATTGAGTTTTATTCTTCATAATTCCCCACTGCGGATAGAATTAGCATCAAAAAATTCAATTTCAAGTCGTATCCAAAGCATAGGTGGGCACGCTGGGGGAAAGGCTATGCGCAAACCGGGAAAAGGGGAGGCAAGGCTGTGCGCATGGCTATTTTTTGGCGAATTCGACTGGAAATTTACCAGTTTTTGCGAAGCAAGGCTATGCGCAGGGCCCCGATGGGAAGGCAAGGCTGTGCGCAAAAAATATTCGTTTTCACGCGCCCACCTATGATCAAAAGAGTTGGTGTGGCAATTAGGAAAAGGCTCCCGCAATCTGGAGCAGACTGTAGTTTTATTTAACTGCGCCGTTCTCCTTACCAGAGAGAAGATGTATATATTTCGAAACAGAATTTCAAGCATTTTCATATGAGATCAACTTGTTTTTCGTTTCCCGGTCCCTTTAAGCAAACTTCAAGTGAGTGAACTCACATTCTCACTTTAAGTAGACTTGCGTCTCACTTTAAGTAGAATTACATAGTGACGTCATACTTTAAGTAGACTTGCGTTTCACTTGAAGTAGACTTACAAGTCTACTTAGTCTACTTGAAAGTGTAAGTAGACTTTAAGTTTTGAAAGACCAGAGTATGAAACTACCTCAACTTCCATACTATCGATACTCTTCTCGTTGTCACCAGTGAAGTCAAAGTCATAGTCGAAAGTGGTCTCAAGAGTAGACAGCGAGCAGGCGGGGCCTCCGTTCTTAACAATACAAATATTACTGCATTCAGACCAAGTCAAATAGAAATTTTACCCTTTTCAGACGTCCAATCTCCTTATTCTTCAGATTGCAATCCTTCTTTAGCCGATCAATAATAGATCTGAAGAGAATTATCTGTAAGGCGAAATAAATCAAAAGCATGGCTTACTTTAACTCAGCTATTTGATCCGGTACTGACATAATTGAAAGGAGAAGGAGTTGAACGATTCAACTGAAAATGGAGGATGAGTGGAAAGAATGGAAACATACGAAGAAGAGTGGAAAGATGAACAGAGGAAGTGCAGATTGAGAAAAGAGACGATGAGGATGAGGAACACACAATAGTATTGACCAAACGAATAATGCGGTCGACGATTAAGGTGAAGAGGAAAAGGAAGAACAAAGGGATAAGAAAGAGACGAAAATTGGAGCGCAAAAGGTATCATATAAGGAACAGAAGGGCTTAACTGATGTATAGACTCAAGGATCATCGCATAACTCAGGTGTTTGAATCCTTGCATGATCCAAGTAAAATTCGTGCAATTAGTGGCATGATCATGCATGGAAAATACTCGAATCATGCATGGATTATTCGTGATCATGCATGGATTCTGTCATTCCATGCATGATCACAGAAAATTCGTGCATGATCACGGAAGATCCATGCATGATCACGAACGATGGATATTCCATGCATGATCATGCATGGAATGTCGAATCATGCATGATTATACTAGTATTCGTGATCATGCAAGGATTTCAACTCCAGAGAAAAGAAGCTTAAGCATTAAACAATAAATCATATCCTATATATGTATAATGAAAATAATTTTATAGAAATATAGTTTGCAATAAGGAATGAAAGCGTAAGCATGATTAAACAGCCTCTGAGTAGTAAATATGAGTGAATATGATATATTGAACATATATGTATATGAACCACAGCTATTTTAATAAACAGAGCATAAAAAGAGCGAAAAAAAGGTTTTTAAAAATTCGTTCGGGTAAAGCTTTTTTGCACGTTTGAAATTTTGTCGGACACCTCAGCCGTCTGAACTACGGTAGTTCACTGAATGTGTTCAATGTGTCATACTTTATATTTTTCTTTTTTCTTTTTAATATTATTATTATTATTATAATTATTATTATTATTATTAATAATTCAATAATAATAATACTTATTATTAATACAATTATTATTATTATTATTATTATTACTATGATCATTATTACTATTATTTTTAATGTATTTAAATAGTACAATAAGCATCAAATTTTCATGCATTCGAGAACATAACAATTCGAGTAGTAATAACAAGACAACAATAACAGAATAGCATCAATCATCATCTATTCATCTTCATTATCTATTCATCTTCATCATCTATTCATCTTCATCATCTATTCATCTTCATTATCTACACCTACTATGCCATTTAAACAAGAAAGACAAAGCGAACCCGCAGATAGGCAAACTGCGTGATACCAGATGGTACAATTGTAACATTGAACCCAGTCATCTACTTCTTCCTCCATCTCCATCTCCTCTTCTTCACCACCAGGTCGAATTCGCCCTTGTTTAGGTGCAAGTTCATTAAGACATACATTACATGTCTTCATCTCATCAGAGGGCAACACTCTGAGAGGATCAGCCGAAGAATCCTCTACAGTTCTCGGCCGGCCTCTCTGTAAACAAATCATAAAGATTGATCATACAACTCCTTCCATCACATCAATCTAACCTTTCCAATCGCCGCGGGTATGAACTTTACATGACCTCTAGCACGATCTTGTGGATTCCTTCTGATATCGAAGAAGAACACGAAATTGGTGTGAGTTTGAAGATAGAATAGCCAAAGAAACGAAGGCGAGACATTTTGTTCATTTCAATCATTCCTTGCAGGATGCTCAAGGATTATTTGAGGGAAAGTATCGGCTTATGGAAAGTTATAAGAGGCACCGGGAAGCGGTAAATGGATATAAGGAACATAGAGAGAAAGTGAAGAGAGTTACGAAAACCGTTTGGATAGTTCGCTCCGATAAAGGCTACGGTGAATATCGTGTAACAGACAAAGGAGCGGAGAAATGTGACTGTGAAGAAATTAACTTGCATTGCTACGGGTCAGTCTTTTACCAATTTTCTCCATCTTTATTCCGTGATATACCAGTAAGCCGTGAAAAATGACATTTTAGTTGCCCGGCCTGTCCAAGAAGATTCGATTGTTCTTGCCCTGATGGACGAAAGGCCGGAATTACCTGCAAACACGTTCATTCATGTTTACTATATGGATTTGACCAAGGTACTAATTGGACGTCGATTGTCAAGATACAGTAATCCGTCTTTAGATGATGATACCATCTCCGAAACAGCGCCTAGTCTTAGAGACAAGAGAGCAAGAGAGATTGATATGGATCATGATTATCTCATTAACGATGAAGTGAGTTGTCGGAGTGCTCTATTTCTGTTGTTTCCTCTGTATTGATTACTTTCACTTCAGAGAGATGTTGTGCCTATGCCTATGGCACAGATAGTTGATGAGGAATACATGAGAGAAAGACAGCAGAAGGAACAAAGAATTGCTTTGGCTTACCAAGAGGCGTACAAGGTACATTTGCATACATGAATGTATCACTCAAATAGTGTGAAATAAACTTTTTGCAGTTACTCAATATTGCAAAGAGAAGAATTGAATTGGCGAAGAGAAGAGAAAATGATGATCAGCTTGAGGAATTCGTTGAGGGAATGCGAGAGTGTATACAGAAGCTGGAGGATTTGGACCCAAGAGGAAATGTTCCCTTACCCAATCGTGCTAGAGGTCATGTAAAGTTCATACCCGCGGCGATTGGAAAGGTTAGATTGATGTGATGGAAGGAGTTGTATGATCAATCTTTATGATTTGTTTACAGAGAGGCCGGCCGAGAACTGTAGAGGATTCTTCGGCTGATCCTCTCAGAGTGTTGCCCTCTGATGAGATGAAGACATGTAATGTATGTCTTAATGAACTTGCACCTAAACAAGGGCGAATTCGACCTGGTGGTGAAGAAGAGGAGATGGAGATGGAGGAAGAAGTAGATGACTGGGTTCAATGTTACAATTGTACCATCTGGTATCACGCAGTTTGCCTATCTGCGGGTTCGCTTTGTCTTTCTTGTTTAAATGGCATAATAGGTGTAGATAATGAAGATGAATAGATGATGAAGATGAATAGATGATGAAGATGAATAGATAATGAAGATGAATAGATGATGATTGATGCTATTCTGTTATTGTTGTCTTGTTATTACTACTCGAATTGTTATGTTCTCGAATGCATGAAAATTTGATGCTTATTGTACTATTTAAATACATTAAAAATAATAGTAATAATGATCATAGTAATAATAATAATAATAATAATAATTGTATTAATAATAAGTATTATTATTATTGAATTATTAATAATAATAATAATAATTATAATAATAATATTAATAATATTAAAAAGAAAAAAGAAAAATATAAAGTATGACACATTGAACACATTCAGTGAACTACCGTAGTTCAGACGGCTGAGGTGTCCGACAAAATTTCAAACGTCTTTTTTGCTCCAGTGCGCAAATCAATTGCGCTTTCAACAAACTACAGTATGCTCATTTATTCAATTCGTGTTGGGACAAAATTTCACTTACAAACACTTTCGCCATTCCAACAATATTTCTGCGATTTTCTAAAAAAATTAAAATAAAATATTTTTTGTCGCAAAATTAATTTTATAATTGAGATCGCTCATTAAACAATTGAAAAAGGATGTTGCTTTGAAGAATAAAAATAAGAAGATGGGAACTAATTTAGGCACCACTGCAGAAAATTTTTAGAAAAAAATCATAGTACCCATTAGGGTGGCGAGAATTGCTCTCGAATGAGCCTGTTTTGTAGTCCCTATCGAGTCGAGGTCGAATGGAGAGGATATTCGTTCCCCTTGGCAGTCTCTATCTCTCTCCCTCGGATAATCGTTTTTAGGTCGAGTCGAAGTCGAGTCGAGCGTTTTTCAAGGCCGTTTTTGAACAAAACTAGACAAATTATGTATATTTGAAATCAGCATGACGAGATCTTTAAAATAATACACAATTCGCATGGGATAATTAAAATTAAATTGATTCCCTATCTGCCTCTGTAGAAGAGACCTATGGTTATTTGTCTGATGATAGTAAGATTGAAGAGATTGAATCTAATGACGAATTGGAAGATTATCAATAGTACTGTCATACTGATTGTTATCAAATTAATAATATTATTGTATCCTAAACCAACAAATTATTAATAATTTTTTTTGAAAAAAATCGTTAAATTTGGCTTCGTTTTATAGCACTTAATGAGCTCATGTCAGAAGTTTTAAAAGTTTTGAATTTGGTCAATGCAGTGCTGAGAAAACCTTTCCATTCGATTTCGACTCGACTGTTTTTTGACTATTCGAGACAATGACCCCCTCTCCCGGCTCATTCGATGAGAGAGAGATCGTAAATGCCTCTCTCCCCGATTACTCGGCCAAGACTGCCAGTGCGAACGAATACTCTTGCGCCATTCTTGCCACCCTAGTACCCATTACTTTCTGATCAATATGATTTGCATTTTAAATGCGTTTCTTATGATAGATATTTATTCCATTTTCTTTACTGATTGAAAAAATATGCGAAGAAATCACGAAGGCAGCACATTTATAGTAAGATTCTATAGTATGCTTCTCATCCAGTCGGTTCTCATCCGACCCAGTGCCACAGTAATTGATCAGGATTAATTTGTATTGCTGATGATATGAGTATGGAAAGAGACAACAATAAAGAAATACATGAGAAAGATTGAGAAAATCGATGCAAAATCATTTTCCAGCCATCATCAGTTCGACGAATCTATAATTAATGAAGGTCATTAGAATCTTTAGGATGTTACATTTTTGAATGTTCGAAATATTTCGAAAAGTGTTAAGATTTTGAATGAGAACAGACCATGGACTACGCATTCGTTTTATTTATAAACGTGAATAAACGTAAAGGCAACCTTGAACCAATAGCACTCTTCATCGTATCAGATAGTTCAGTAAATTGTGCATTTGATGAGAGCTTCGTTTTCATTTCTTGACTTGTTTTGATTCTCTCGAGAATGATCTGAAATATTTTCTACTGTCAAAATTTTGCTGGCTATTTTAGATTGAAAAAAATCATAAAATGAATGCAGTGTAATGTGTGAAACGTACATTACGGCTTAGTGATGATCATATAACTATTATAGTAGTTATTATTTTTTAGTTATTTTTTCGACAATCAAATTTCCTGACCGCTCTCGTCGTGTGAAGATTATATTCATCGGCAATCTTGATAATAACAATATCTGTCATGTTATGGCGATTTCTGTCAGTCAGAAAATTCTCGCATAGATTCGTCAACTGAAATTGTCATTCTTGATTTCGTTTCTTTTTCAGTGTTGTAGAAAATGAAAGAACTGTCAATTACGCAATGTCAACGTAGTTACCCAGTAATTATGTATAGTAATTTTTAAAAGAATATGAGAATACTCCTTTGAAGAACTATTGCAATAAACTAACGTTAGGCATTAAGTATCGATCGGCCATGTCCAATAATTTTTCGAGATTGAACAAATCGATAAGTTTACTTGATGGAGATATTACATCAAGAAGTTCACGAAATTCTTCAGCTGTGTAATCCTAAACCAAAAAATATACAAAATTAAGCAAAATTTAATTTATACTTCAACAGGAAAGACGCCTTCTTTAGCTTCTTTCATCTCTGAACAGAGATATCCGGCAAAGTAGGAAGACCACATGGACAGACAGCCAGAATGAGCTTGTATCGTACTCTGCAACGTCATTAGTGGGATCTTTTGGTATGCGGTAGGGCTATTCAATTCCGCTATTCTGTACATGTGCGCAACTAGCATTTGGAGGACGAACTGGAAAGCACAATTCACTTACATTAAAATAAGTACAACGCAAGACTTACGAGGTCTTTGAACCGTAATACTATCATATCATCAATTTGTTGATAAGGAAGAACTGTCGGAGATCCATCGTAGAAGATTTTCATCACACACTTCAGCTTTCCTTTTTTAATCGCCTTAAATTAAATAAAACAATCGATGATTAAGCGAATGCGTGATAAAGACATCTTTAAAATACGTAAAAGTAAAATTTACTCACATCGCCATAGCTCTTAGTAAGAACTTTCTTAGCCTTGAGTGTTACAGATTCTCCAGAGCTTGCATTAACCAACTCGAATACGGTATCCTCGGTATATATGTCATATGATGCACTCTGAGCAATGCAACGTATTTATAACTTGTGGGATTAAAATATTTCAATTCATACATCGGCGGGGTACATGGGGCATCCGATCAGAAAATGGTTTAAAAAAATATTAGAGGGGGCATTAACTTAATATTTTTAAATTTTTTACAATGGTATTACACACAATTTTCGAAAATCCCTAATTTATTGTTTCCACCATGTCCCCATGTATCCAATTTAATAGGCTCAAAACTCACCACAGAAGTCGTAGTGATTATCGTCATACGTGACTCTTCATGCGTCTTTATTTGAGGCATTCTGAACACATTGGTGTATTTTCTGAATCTCATCGCTTCAATCACTCGCATCAAAAGAAATGAAAGATATGACATAACTAGCCGATGACTACTTCATGAATTTTTTATTTCTTTAAAATTATTTCCAAAATTTACAAGTAATGGCAGACTGCACCAGATCGAGGATGAGTATACTCTCCAAATGTGAGAACGACAGTCACCACTGGTAACTGTAAAAACTAACATTTGCATATAAATTCGTTTTCAAGAATGGTCAATAAGGCAAATCAAATTAGTCGATATTCAACTACACCACCTAAACTGTACCTCAACTTCCAGACTATCGATACTCTTCACGTTATCATCCGTGAAGTCAAATTCGTACTCGAAAGTAGTCTCAAGAGTAGTCAGCGAACACGCTGGGCCTCCATTCTTAAGAATACAAATATTACTGCATACACGGGCAAATTAAAATAGAAATTTACCCTTTTCAGACGTCCAATCTCCTTATTCTTCAGATCGCAATCCTTTTTTAGTCGATCAATGATAGAACTGAAAAGAGATGTAAGGAGAAACAAAACAAAAGAATAACTTACTGTAACTCAGCTATTTGATCCGGTACGGACATAATTAAAAGGAGAGCGAGTAGAAAAACTCAACTGGAAGTGGAGGGAACATTATAGATATCATGAGATTTAGTTAACAAAGAACGAATAGGTCAATCGAAAATGATATGAATAGGATTTGGGGTCAAAAGGGTCGAAAGGGTAGGGACAAAAGGGTTATCTATCTTCCTCTCTCTACTAACGCATAGGAACGACTGAAAGAAGAAAATGGCAAACATGTGGTAAAATAAATCAATGAGGGAAGAATTCTGTACAGAAACATTTCTAGAGAATCATTCCCTTAGGGTTTTGTATGTAGGTATACTAACTATGGTATTGAGCTTATAAAAATCTCTTCTTTTCTTTGTACGAGAGCATCCACACTGATCAAATCAGTTTCAGATTGATTCATTATGGGAAACGCTCTCTTAAATACAAACTACCGCGGCGATTGCCAGGCCGGTTAGGTCTGAATTAGAGGAGTGATAATCGAGGCTAGATATTTTCTTCCGAGAGTTATTTTTTACACTTTTCTCATGGTATTTGCAAAAGATTTGCAATTTTGATAAAATCAGTGAAATCTGGAGCAAAACTGCGCAAAAAAAATTGAAGAGCTGATATTCATCATTCACAGCGTAAAAAATCAAGGGGGACAGAGGGATTCTGCTGTACTGTAAATCAATCAACATTTTCACAGTATTGTTTTGGTAATTTAACAGCAGAATATTTAAAAATTATTGTATAGAATTACATACAACCATGCCACAAAGTTCGATGGTACGAGCAATTGACAAGTTGTTTATTTTTTTCACAATATTTAATCGAAAAAATCACTTCCTATTTCTCCTGTTCAAACTCTCATGCAATGTTTTCGTACATCTCGCACACCCTTTACACCGCGGAGAGTGGTAGATAGAGAAGGGATAGGAGAGGTGAGAGACAGCTAGAGCACGAGAAAGTGTGAGGAAGAGGGAACACTGACAAAAAAACACGTTCAATCGGAGATAACGTTCACGTGTCTCTTATAGGTGAATTTCATTTGAAACAGTTAACAGTTATAAACAGTTATACTTTCTCATTAAATGCAGTAAACATAATATTGATACATAAATAGGTACTATAAATCAGGAATAGAACGTAAACGAATGTTTTCTTTTTTCTGTTGGTAGAACACAACAGATCAGCACGTTCTGTTACGCTCGGAACAAAATATTCGACTTAAATTTGTATTTCGCGTTAATTCAATCATAATATTTATGCGTTTTAGAGAAATTATGAAACAGAATACAACGAATTCAACGAGAAGAAGTTAACATACTATAAGGAAAGAGACAAAGAGAAAGACTAAAAATGGGTTGTGTTACAATTTTTTTAAGAGACCGGCTCGGTAAGACTCGAGCATGGTCCGGACATTCGCCAAGACTTTCGATCAGGGCCTCAATACTTTCATCATAGACACATATCGGGGGGATACCGATGAAAGTTATAGTGAAAATGCCCTTGGGCTCAAACCCGGCTCACATATGTTTCATAAAATAAAAAATTGAAAAATTCATAACTTTTCAATCGTGGTAGCTAGGACTTTCATTTCTTTTTATTGGTGAATAACATGGCATGCACTCTTATAAACACTCCTGAACAATAATATCATATCGTTCTGAATATGTTTTTTCGTGTCTGATTTTCAGATTTTGCTCCTTCTATCCTCGTTGAAGAGATAGCGCAAGCAATGACATAGTCTTTCTTCTAGATAGCGAAGTCAATATCATCACCTATTTATTTTTGTTCATATAATTTTCATGTGTCGTTGCATGCGTGTGCATGTAGATAAAATATAAAATATAAATATATATATAGTACATATTGTAGCCCTGACAATTCTGTACATAGTGGTCACATTCCCTAGGCAATCCAAGTTTTCAGGGTCATCGAGAATTGAAACCGAATGTGAGATATGTGTAAATTGAAAAAAAATTGAAAATTAAATTTCTTGAAATTCGCAGGAGTGAGAGGTAGCTTTATTATGTCATTTTACTCGTAGTGATGTGCGTACATAGGAAAAATATACAAATAAACTCAGCCTACATTTTAAAGAAATTGAGAAAAAGAATTATTTTATTTTTATTTTTTCTATCCGCACATTGAGTCGACCGTCAAGTCAAGTTGATTCATAGGGTGGATGGTGGCTGATGGATGTCCGTTTGCGGAAACGACTGTCACGTGAAACATCGTCGTTTCGCAGATCTCAAATTTATTTTAAAAATAATCAAACTTGAAAAATTATATGTTTCTTTGATATCAAATACTATTTGGCATTATATCAACAGTGAGCCAACTTTTATTTTTATGGAAACCGTATCCCGAATTACCGTAATCTAGCTACCGTATCCTATAATAATGTGGTGAAATTCTCGGAAAATTCAGGTACGTGCATTACTATAACGGTAATTCGGGTTACGGTATCTATAAAAATAAAAGTTGGCTCACTGTTGATATAATGCCAAATAGTATTTGATTTGGGATCGTCATGAATTTTTCGACATCAGCCATTCTCAACCATGAACCCCGGTCATGGTAGAAAATAATGGGTCGAAAAAAAAATAGTTCGTGATTTCTGACGGTTACGGTAGTGTAGTAAAGTACACTCCTAGTGATACCAAAGGTATAACTTTGGTTGCCATACGCCACCTTCCAACCGATTTATATGAAATAAACATATAAATATTCAAGTTTGATAATTTAAAAAAATAATTTCGAGATCTGCGAAACGACGATTCTTCACGTGATAGTCGTTTCCGCAAACGGACATCCATCAGCCACCATCCACCCTATGAATCAACTTACCTTGACGGTCGATTCAATGTGCGGGTAGAAAAAATAAAAATAAAATAATTCTTTTTCTCAATTTCTTTAAAATGTAGGCTGAGTTTATTTGTATATTTTTCCTATGTACGCACATCACTATGAGTAAAATGACATAATAAAGCTACCTCTCACTCTTGCGAATTTCAAGAAATTTAATTTTCGATTTTTGCAATTTACACATATCTCACATTCGGTTGCAATTCTCGATGACCCTGAAAACTTGGATTGCCAAGGGAATGTATCACTATATACAGAATTGTCAGGGCTACAATATGTACTATGGCATTGCTTGCGCTATCTCTTCAACGAGGATAGAAGGAGCAAAATCTGAAAATCAGACACGAAAAAACATATTCAGAACGATATGATATTATTGTTCAGGAGTGTTTATAAGAGTGCATGACATGTTATTCACCAATAAAAAGAAATGAAACTCCTAGCTATCCCGATTGAAAAATTATGAATTTTTCAATTTTTTTATTTTATGAAACATATGTGAGCCGGGTTTGAGCCCAAGGGCATTTTCACTATAACTTTCATCGGTCTCCCCCCGGTATGTGTCTATGATGAAAGTATTGAGGCCCAGATCGAAAGTCTTGGCGAATGTCCGGCAGGGGGTCAAAATGCTCGAGTCTTACCGAGCCGGTCTCTCAAGAAAGAACTGTAGAACTGTAAAGAATATAAAACGATCCAGTGTTTCGGCCCTGGTCCTAGACACTGGACCGGAGTACAACCATTGTAGGGAATGGGGAGGTCACATCAGTCTTCATCAAGGAAACCAAAGGTAATCCGTGGCCGTATGCAAGAACCGTTTTCCGGGAAAATGTGATGTCATTAGCGTAGGCGGAGGCGTTTTCCAAAAATCCTCCGCCTACGCTAATGACGTCACATTTTCCCGGGAAAAAAAAAAGTTTCCTGTTCTTGCATACGGCCACCGGTTTCTGGGTCATACAAGAAGCCTTGTCGCTGTAGGAAACGGAGCCTATCAGGGAGTCTCATCCGCCGCGTCTTCCTCACCCCTAATCGAGCAATCATTAGCAAATATGAGCTATTCTCGTTCGTGCTTGATAATGTGGAGAACTCCTAGGAAAGGGCGACTGCTTTTATGCATTCGCACTACTACCGTAACCATACACCACCACATATATCTCTCACTTGGCATGCCATACACAGAAAAAATCCCTAAAATTGTCTGCTGACGGAAAATTTCCCTCATCCGTGAGGGTAAAAAAAGTCTTTCCATGAGTGATCCTTTTGTAATAACTAGTGTTCAGCTAGCAAAGTATTCATACTTTATTGTTGTGTGGTATGATCTAATATACTATAATTTAGATTTTTTTAGATTTAGATTTATTTACCATTAGCAATGTGTGATACCATTTAAACATTAAAGGTGGACTCCCGCGAATATTTTCCTGAACAAACTGTAAAGACAGAAAGGTAGCAAAAGTTATTCTACATACAGTACACCATTTATTTAACGGTAATTCTGCTTATTGATTGCTAGAAACATGAATGAATCATGCTTGCAATCGCAGGCAAAGGCGCACTTTTTGAAAATAGGAAAGTTCGGCAATAGGATTCGAACCCACGGCCATGCGCTCTCTAGACAGAAGTGTTACCACTGCGCTAAGGGATTGACGAGCGTGACTCACTCTTCTTGCATATCACTTTACACTTGCATAAGCGAGATACAAGAGATTTGAATGAGCATTCGTGGGTCTCCACCTTTAACCCAATTATCTTACGTCATATATCATACATATCACATTATATTATTATCCCAAACGTAGACTATCCATTCAATTAGCTAGGTGAGAAGTAGGTCACGCATCTAATAGTAAGCAGCGACAAAGCTGATTCGAAAATTTTACTACAATGGTCCATTGTCAGTGGTTGAACGCTGGTAGAAACATGGGGAAGGTAAATTGTTCTTTGAAATACAGAAATGTTGTTTACTGTACACGAATAAGAAAAAAAATAATTAAAATTGAAAAATAAAATTCTTGATTGCCTAATGCGCGTTTCTTTGTACTCTCACGTAATGAACAGAACAGTTCCGATTTTTAGTCTCAATTATATGAATGTCTGAAATTCTTTCCTACCATTTTTATGAGTACCAGCCTGATAACGTGAGTTGGTACGAAATGCGTCTTTACAATAGTACACTCAAGTATTATTTCGATCCTGATCGCGACTTTATTTTAGACATCGCTATGACGTAAGTTTTTGTTTCTCATTGGTAAAAAATTTTAAAAATTAAAAGAAATGATTTAGATTTCAAAAGTGTCTGCCGTTTTTCTCTATGGTTACAGTGCACCCATTAGTATTTTATATTCTTTTTAAAAAAGGAAGATCGTTCGATAAACTTATAAAATGGGCTTATTTATGCAATGAGGTAATAAAAGAGCACCCAGTGCTAATTTTTTTCCGCTCTCGCAACGCTCTCTCGTAGGTAGGGAAAACGAGAGAATGCTGCCAGAGCGGAGAGTTTCAGATTAGCTCGGGTGCGCCTATAACAATTCATCTCATTTTTGGCTATAGGTCACATTTTTCCTTCACGAATTCAACTTTTGTTTTCTATTCCGATTTCATCTTCTATCAACATATGCTGCAGCTTATTGTGAGGGACCGTTGTGCAGGATGAACTTGCCTAAACCACTTTTACTGGTAAATATTCTTAATTAGTTCGTTGCAAATCCTTATAAAAATCTTTTGATCTTGGTGGTACTCATTAATTATTCATGGTATGTAGTACTGTGTATCTGAAAGGATACCCCAAGCAAAGCATATTTGAAACCCTCCTCTCTGGCCACACTCTCTCGTTTTCTTTGTCTACGAGAGAGTATTGTGCGGCTAGTAAAATTAACTTGGGGTATACTTTAAAGGGAGCTCACTCAATGGTCTCTTCATTGCGTACACTATTTCTCTGCTCTCTAACAACAAGAATGCATTGCACGTCGAAGAGACCATTGAGTGAGGTTACGCTCCCTTTAACGAGGAATTAATTTAAAGGATTTTATGGAATTTGTGCTAATTATTTTCAGGGAATTGTTGCCTTTTTCTCTGTCGCGGTCATTCCCACGTTTATTTTCCTTCTCGTCCGAATAAATAGGATGCTCCATGTCGTAGCTTCTTGCAGACTGCGATTCTCCAACAGGTAGGCCTTCATTTCATGATTTTTTTTTCATTTTGAACAGATTTTTGTCTATTTGTTGATTTTCTTACAAATGAGTACCCAAACTCCAGAATCTTTTCCACGGTTTTCTAACAAGCAGAGAGCAGTGTATGTCTTAAACTGTACGGTGTTTTTTTCTTTATTGTGTAATATGTGAATCTTTCAAGAGTACAAGTGTTGATTGAAATGGGTGCATGCATTGTGCTGTTAGCGAACGTTGTCGGATTCACGCTGGCAGGATATGAATGGACGTCGGATTATGAACATATTGAAGTAGGTCATATAAAACAAAAATGATGTATTACGTTGGTACACAAGTTTCTCATTTTTGTGAAGTGTTTTAGAAAAGCTAAGTATCTTGAAACTATTTCCGTTCTCTTTGAAAAGTGTTGATACAAAGATATCACTAATCAATATCATGTTACAGTTACGATATGAATCGATTTTCGCATTCTTATTAAAATCAAAACGATCCTGATAATATATATATATATATATATATATATATATATATATATATATATATATATATATATATATATATATATATATTATAGAATGAAGAAATATCATGGCTGATTCCTCGTGGTGGTACTCTCTTCTTCTTTGGATCACCGGGGTGGAAACAGTTTCATCGTTGGTCAGTTTTTACAGTCACTTTTATTCAAAGTTGTATCAACGTGCACGGAACGAGATAAATAACAAAAATCTTAAATCAAATTGCGAAATTCTTTTTTTCAATTCTACCACTTGTGTTATTGGTTATCGTCCATTCGGTCCTCATAACGAATTATCAATTGGTTGGTTACATATTCCGTTTTCAAAATCCTTATAAAAGTGAAATAATAATTAGATAACAAAACTCTAAGTTTATTTCTACTAGATTTCACAGACCATTCGACAATGCCATAATGCAGAACATATAATGAGATGGCAAATTACAGAAGACTGATTATTCCTTGCAATCGTGAGTCTCGAAAGTACGAGAGAAGCTCACTTCCATATTTATCGCTCAGGCTTGGTCTCATAAAGTTATTGTAATAATACATGATATGAATTTAAAATCGCAACATAAAATATTTTTAAACTCTCCGCTCTCGTAACACTCTCTCGTTTTTTGTCTATGAGAGAGTATTGCAAATGCGGAATTTAAAATATCGTGGGATGTGACTTTAAACTAACAAAAAGTCGAAAAAATATGAATTATTTATTAAAAGTATAAAATCTAAAAGAAATTAATGTTTGGCACATTTTGAATTTTTAAATACGGATTTTCAGGCAATAGTGGTGACGATAATCTACGCTGGACCTTTAGTTGTACTCGATCTCGTCTTCATCTTCGATGATACTTCCAATTTGTTTCCGATTATTCTATTGATCGTGAGATTCGCCGTTTTCGTGAGTACTTCATGGCAATTGACTGATGACAATTGATGACAATGATAGTTGATAACAATGCTACTTGATGACAATGACATTTGATGACAATGACTTGATGACAATGATAGTTGCTGACAATTGATGACTTGATGACAACTAGATGTTCTCTTTCAGCAAGTGTTTGTACTCGCTCCAATGATGATTTCATTGGTCTTCATTATGAGAAATTCTCCTCGAAAGGTGATCAATCATTTCGAGGCCGTACTAGAACTAAAGGAGAATATTATGTTGAAATAACTCTTTTTCGGGCAATGTATTGGGCCACAGAAGCGAGCTTATAATTGGCAAAGGATTTTTTCACTGCGATGAGCCGCACTGATAAAACAACGAAAAGTAGTATTTCTAGGTAATTTCTGATATTTGGAGAAGTTTGATACACGGAAGAGGCGGCACTACTTTTGCTATATCATCAACTGTTAATACGACAGTAATACAATAGCGATACTCGTGAATAAAAGACTATAATAATTACTAGATTATTCGTGATTTGCGCATTTTTTCGACTATTCCGTTTGTATTTTATGTTGTCAAGATGGAAAGCTAGGTAAGTGTTGATACACTGCATCAAACACCGGATAAATTGTATTATACTTTGACCAGAGTTTGATGTTGCATAAATTGAATGATCCATTGCTAGACTCATTTAAACTGGATTGCTCATGTCATATCTGACACATGCACAATTTATTGGCACAAATAAAAAATGTGTTAAAAAATCTATAAATCAAGGGATGATCAATAAAATACTGAATTCACGTTATTTAATTGTAAGTATCCTTCGGTCACTTTCCAGCCATGTTCAACTCGACGAATCTGCAAATTCATTTTGAAGTGATATGAATATTTAGAGAACTTCACAACAACAAAAAGCAATATTTACATTTTATACTAAAAATAACTTCATCGACTACATATTCATAAATCTTGTGTTTGGTAAAACTTTTTCGTTGGATCATACTGGTTCGGTTGGTATTATATTACTTCGTCTGCACTGTCCTTCATGTGTGATATTCTCTCTCACAACTTCATTTTTAAAGGTAAAGATAAAGGTATATCAGGATACTCAAGGCACACGAAGTCCTGCGGATTTTTAAATAATATAACATAGATACCTTGCTCCGATAGCACTCTTCATATTATGCGATAACTCAGCATACTGCGTGCATTGAACAATTTTGCTCTTCATATCGGCTGTGGTCTTCATTTTTTCGAGAATAATCTAAAACATTTTCCTAAATCGAAAGATGTTTCATACAATTTAAACAGAAAGATGGAAAGGGTTAATATCTCTCACACTATTACTTTTCAACTTGACTGGGCGTGTTTATTGCTGGACTCATGATTGAGTCAATGCTTGAAGTTCAGGCATATTAAAATGGAAATATATCATAGTTAAACATGCAAATGTATTCATATAATTAGGTATTTGTAAATCAAATGTATTAAGATGCGCTTTTAGAAAATTTGAAATTTGGTTTCGAACTCGCGACGACTAGTCTGCGGCAATGTACCACGATCTTTTTGCATATCTCTTGTTTTTTGAGTATGATATTCGTTAGAGGTGTGCATAAATATTTGCTGCTCGCCATCCTTAATTGCACACCACGAAACAATTTTTACTATCCGCTCTGGCAATGCTCTCTGGCTTTCGTTGTCCGCGAGAGAGTATTGTAATACGGAGAGTAAGGTGTACCATAAAAGTACTGACCGCTCTCGTCATATGAAGATTGTATTCGTCCGCGTATTGAAGTATGGCAATATCGGTGAGAGTGTGACGAGTTCTGTCAGTCAGAAAAATCTCGCAAAGTTTTGTCAACTGAAATTGTTATTCTGCATTTAGTAAATCTATCTGTTGAGTGTTGTCGAAAATGAAAGAACGAGAATAAAAAATATGAGCATACCCCTGTGAAGAACTATTGCGAGAAACTCACATTAGGCATTAAGTATCGATCGGCCATATCCAACAATTTCTCGAGATTGAACGAATCGATTGGTTTACTTGATGGTGATATTACATCAAGAAGTTCACGAAATTCTTCAGCTGTGAAATCCTATAAAGAAAGACACAAAAAGTGAGATTGTCAACTAGGTTTGGCTATAATTTATCTTCGTCTCTCCATTTTTCATTGGCTCCAAGATAAAAAAGATTAAACAATTAAGTTTATATTTATTTGATCTTTGGTCTTTTGTCTCGTGGTATCACAGCAAACGGAGAACTCCGGCAAAAGTTACTTTCGTACCTCAACAGGAAATACGCCTTCTTTAGCTTCTTTCATCTCTGAACGGAGATATCCCGCAAAGTAGGAAGACCACATGGACAGACAACCAGAATGAGCTTGTATCGTGCTCTGAAACGTAATTGGTTTGCCCAACAGGTATGCTCCGCTGATATGTTCTGTTGGTTTGCTCTTTTGGTATGCTCTTACCTTGTCACTGAATCGCAATACAACGATATCGTCAATCTCTTGATAAGGGAGAATTCTGGCAGATCCATCGTAGACTATCTTCATCACACAGTTTATATTTCCTTTACTGATCACCTTGAATGAAAATAATCAATAACACTTCACTACTCTATAATCTCTCTGCTCTGGTGGCACCCTTAAAACAAAATGCTGCTTTCTCCACACTCTCCATTAATGTGACGAAGAGGCAAAATCGCACACCTTGAATTTGAAAACTAATTTGAAATTATCCCCTCTGGTAGAGGGGATAATTTCAAATTAGTTTTCAATAGAGTATGTGGAGAGTAAAAATAGCTCGAGGAGGGGCCTTTAAATTTGTTTTGTCGTTTTCAAAAAGTTTTTTAATGACCTTATCTGTGGCCCAAGCGATCGCTTTCTTGGCCGTGAGTGTCTCACACTCTCCCGCGTTTGAATTGACCATGTCAAATGTGGATTCATCAGTGTAGATGGTAGTCACTCCTCCCTCAATCAAGATTTGTGCCAATCAAACTCGATTGACTCAGTGAAAAGTTCAACTTTTCGAGCGAAATTGTGTTTATTTGCAAATTTAAATATTTGAAAAGTACCGAAGTTGTTTCTTTTCTCATCACATAAGTAGTCGTAAATATCGTCATACGCGTTTGATCATGGGCCTTTATCTGAGGTTTTCTGAATAAATTAATTCACTTCTCTGTTTCATCGAAAACATTCTGAATGGAGTGTTAACAATTTTTCGGCAACATCACTTGATTGGGAATTGATTCCCTCTACTTTATGGGTTGGTGTATTTCACAACTTACAAATAGTGACACTTTTGGCCAGATCGACTCTCAGTATGTTCACCAAATGTGAGTATGGTCGTGATCCCAGCAAGCTGAAAAATATATAATAATACATATTATTTGAACATTTTATGTTTATTATTAATGGACAACCTCAACTTCCTTGCTATTCACACTTTTCTCAGTTGTGAAGTCGAAATCGAGCTTGAAATTAGTTTCAAGAACAGTTAGCGAACTGGCTGGACCTCCATTCTCAAATAGGTCACGTATGAATATGTTTTGTGTTTTGGCCCTGATTGAAAGAATGTTGGCAGTATAGACATATTACCCTTCTCAGACGTCCAATTTCTTTATTCTTCAAAGCACAATCCTTTTTCAGTTGTTCAATGAGCGATCTGAATTTCGAAATTATTTTTGCGAGAACAAAATTCTAGTTATTGACCGTATAAAATACACTTGTTTATTTGGTACGAAAGTAGCCAGCCACTGCCACAATGAATTTCTATGCTTAGAGAGAGCACCGGTGAGAGAGTAGGTAGATCAGAGAGAGCGAGGAAGGAAATGTGGAAAGAGTGGGGAGTTAATCGATAGTTCTTCCTCTGTTTAGCAGCAGTAGCAATGCAACTATGCAAGTACATTTTATACGGACAATAATGTTTCCGTATGTTTCCGTGTTTCTCGCGAATTGTATACCGTCTGCTTAAAACATGAACTCGCTGATTTACTTTTTGGCCTTCTTATTGCTACCATAAAATGAGATTTCGTTATATAACTTACTTCATCTCCACAATTTGATCAGGTTCTACAGTCATTCTTAAACGAAGTCGAATAAATTCACCTGAAATACGACTTAAATGGGCGATTCTAAATCAATAACCTTAATAAAACGACTGGTGACTGATCATACACCGATAAAAACGAACAAACTGAGTCATAAGTCATACATCGATAACGAAATAAAGGTCTATCAGTCAGGAAATGGTCCGTTTGATCAATAACCATGTGAGGTGTGGCGACTACACTGTCATTTCAAAACTATTAGGATTGTGACCTGCTTTATTGGATGTTGATCACGATTCGTGTTTTATGCGATGAATTCTTCCCTTTGTCTTAATGTACTGATGAAATAGAACTATTCATCATGATACAGCTTTGAAGGTTGAACTATTACAAGTCCATGTGTATTCTATTCAGATGAAGTGTTTCCGTGTGAAAAGAGGACAAAGGAGATGTCAAAGGAATCGAGAAGAGAAGAGGATGAGAAGAGACAGATACAGAGACAGGATAAAGAGATATGAGAATGAATCAAACGGAAGTGAAATGATACATGAACGAGTAGAGATCACGTAGATGGTACAGAGATATAGGGAATATGAGAGAGATAGACAGTTATGCAGACAGTGTAGGTTAGAGAGAGCGAGGACGAGAGTGAAACAAACAAATAGTCGATGAATAAAAGTGCCCGAGGTGTCATTTATCGGTTCTGTGCCATTATCCCAAGGAGACAGAAGGAAGGAAGGTGAGAACTAACGCAATTACAGTTGAACTACTAATACTAATATGATATAGTTGCAAGTATTTACCGTTTCAGTAACAAAACATTGGTTTTCGCATATCATTCAAGTCATACTTTGTTATATTTTATCCGAATGTTCTTCACTGATTTTTATAATGTTTCGATTTCTTTATCGAAACTATTTTTTCCTCATTATTGTGTAAAGCAAAAATGGTTGTATTGCATACTTTAAGATGGTTCGACTTCGAGTCCTTCTCCTTCCACTCTCAATATTAGTACTTTGTTCCGCACTTTCACCATCTTCTAAAAGGAGGAGACCAGGAACGTATGTTAGGATGGAAAGTTCATCCAGTGAGTTATTTAATAACATATATATTCCCGAATTTACACTTTTAAAGGATCGAACTTAATTTTTGGCCGTGATTTATCCTATACTACACAACAAAACTTGTTGATATCGAATAATTTCTTTTCTTGCAGAAAGGACTCCGACTGGGATGGAGAAGAGTGTGATAATGGAGGCTGAGGAGAATAAGGGAGTCAAGACAGATAATGTCACAAGTTAGTTTTTTTAACTATCGATTAATTCGCATAAAGCTTCACCGAAGCTATGATCTTATTCGTCTTTATTGTACGGAATCTTCTTTGAAGATACATCCTGTTTGTGCATGGAAATACAATAAGCCTTTTGCATAAAAGTTCATAGATATAATAGTTGGTAGATCAAGGATCAGAGCTCAAAACCGACCATTCAGTGACGTCCTCATCCAAGATGTCATTCTCCGAACATTCTTCCTATAGCAATTGTAGCTGTGAGTGTTCGGATGAAGATTCGATGTTGTCATCGAATGGAACAAAACCAATCAAACTGAGAAAAGGAGTGAATTCGACCGAACTGAAGAAGAACAAGAAACGCTGCTGTTGTTGTGTTAGTATTTTTCGATTCATTTCTTAAAATATTTAATTGAATTTTATTTTTTATATTTATTGTTAGTTGTTTTTTTTTTAAATTGAAATTAATATCAACTCTTTTTATTGGCATTATAAATTATAGTTTTTATAAGAAGAGCTAAAAATACTGTTTTAGAATTTTAACCAAAGTTATTATTGATGCCGTGAAACTCAACACAAAACTGTTCATAATGCGCTTAATTATATTTGTACATGTGATTGGTTTATACTGTTAATATTTCAGCAGCCATGTTGCGGTTGCTGTCGTCCGTGCTGTTGTTGCTGCAGACCTTGTTGTGGATGCTGTGGTGGTGGATGCTGCAATAATTGCTGTAATAACTGCTGCAATAGGTATGACTTTAACGGAATTGTAGCTCCCTCAATAGATCAATTCGTTGTCCACAGTACCGTTTGCAAAGATTTAGCTTGCGATTTATGATTGTTTCATTTTTTTTTATTAAAAAGCCATGAAACTCCACGTATTCACTTTTTTAAATTGACATTGAATAGGTGTTAGGCGTTGAAATAGAGTTATCTAACCGTTCGAAATTCAAATGTCGTCTTTTATTTCAGATGTTGCAACAATCAGTGTTGTGGCCAACAACAGTGTTGTTACATCAAGAAGATCATTTTAGTGAAGAAAGTATGCTGTTGTAAGAAATGCTGGTCGGTTTTTAAATTCAAATCACGTAAATTCTGGTTTCGACATACCGAACTCCTGATTGGTATCTTCAATTCAATGTTTCCTTCATTGAAAAGGCTATTGTTCTGTCTTCTGAGAGATTGAGAATATTTCAAAACAAGGTTTTTTAATGTATCCAATGCAGTTGCTGCAACAACAATCGCTGCTGCAATAATTGCTGCAACAATTGCAATCGGTGCTGCTGCTGTCGTCCGTGCTGTTGTTGCTGCAAACCATGCTGCGGATGTTGTGGAGGAGGCGGGTGTTGCGGATGCTGCGTACGTTTTTGTTTGTTTATAGCCGTGTTGCTAACAAATGTCAACGAATAGGGCAGTGCATAAATTCGTATATTGCAGGGTAGTTTTTTTTGTCCAAAATGGCCAGTAAAGACAACGCTAAAAGTTTAAAAGCCAAAGCATTGTAATGTTTTCAGCAACCCTGTTGCGGGTGCTGTGGACAGAAGAAGAGAAGAAAGAAGGAGTGTACTGCGGAAGACTTGACGGAGTGCAAGTAGGTTTTTTTTATTCTGAAAATTTTGACCAGTACAGATGATGAAGAGAAGAATCCGATGACAATTAAAACAAATCCTGTATATATCACATCGTTGGAAAACCCTAAATCATGAGTCATGCTATTGTGTATGAAAGGTGAATTATTAATATTTTTATTCAGATCCTGTCAGGATGATAACACCTCCGTTCCGGTAAACCCCTTTACTAACTCTACCGTACCCATCACGAATGAAGTTTGTCCAGAAACTAATGAGGGCAGCTGTGAGTGTGAAGAGGATACTGTAAGTAATTATCAGTAAGCTTTTGATTACTGTAAAAATCAATATATCTTTCTCCTGTTATTTACTTTTCAATCGGATCAATCAATAGTTGCAGTCAACAACAACGGTAGATCCTTCAACATCAGCAGTCGTCCCTAATCGATCGATAAACTCAACCACTACATTGTCTTCAAGAATCCGACGACGTCATCTTAGAAGAAATCTCACTAAGTTATAAATGATAATAAATATTTTTGCACTCAATATGTGTGCTATTTTTTTGTAATTGTCCATAAACAGGATTAGAAACAGACTTTCTTGATTTCTTTCTTATACCGCTCAGAAGAGCGAGGCGCAGGGCACCAAAATTGCTCTCAGCGTCCGCGGTCCTCAAGCCCGAAGGCATTTTCCCGCTCGCGCTTCGCACGTTTCCCAATCACCGCGGTAAACCAATGTTTCAGGGTGAGGGTTAATGTGAAATACAAACTACAGAAATGATCCTGTGAAGTATGATTTCGATGAATGAGATGAAAAGAGAGAGGAAGAACAGAGCGCGCGGCGAAGGTCAGACGGGTTAGATGGGCAAGAGATTATTGACACTAGAGTAGAGAGTGCGCTCTACGGAGTTTGATAGTTTGACTGTAGGGCTTTGCAGCCACATCTCTGGTAGTATAGTGGTTAGTATCCGCGTCTGTCACATGCGAGACCCGGGTTCAATTCCCGGCCAGAGAGAATCTTTTGCTTATTTTCTGTCGATAGCTCGAACACATGAGTTTTTGTTTCTCTTTAATTTAATAAATCTAGTAAAAGTAGAGAACAAAGATCAAAAATCAGAATCTGATTAGCAACCAAAGATTACGTGAAAAATATGCTGTTCATATGTCTTATCAAAACAGTATCAAACTAAAAGAACGTCCAGACATTTATCTAAGTCTCACTTCTAAAAAATCGGAATAATATTGAGCATATAAAATACATTTGTTTATTTGGTACTAGAGTAGCCAGCCACATCCACAATGTGTTTCTATGTTTAGAGGGAGAACTCAAGCGAGATAGTAGGTAGATCAGAGAGGAGAAAGCGAGGAGGGAAGGGTATTCCAGTACGTAGATATCCTGGAGAAAAATTTGAGATCGTATGCGCTCAAGAATATCGGCCGAGTTTTCATTTTCCAGCAGGATAACGATCGTAGCAATGCCTCGGGCCATGTGAGTGATTGACTGTGCGATCAGGGTATAACCTCCCTCGACTGACCCAGTCAATTCCCGGACTTGCATATAATCGAGGACATGTAGGAGGTACTACAGAGAAGCATGGAGGGCATTAAGGCCAAGAATACCGCCCATAAGATAGATCAACTGGAGGGAGCGTGGGGTGCCACCAGGCAATCGACAGGACTCAAGTTGATGGACTCCATGTGTGAGTCAGTTATCAAGACCAAGGGTTCAGTCACTCGATACTGATATACTCTCCACAATTCCGTACTATTTGGGTTTACATCCTTTGTCTATATTTTTTATTTGATTTATTTTTGATATATCTGAAAATCGCGAATTTCGCTAAAATACGTTTTATTTTTTAATATATTCGCAATATCGATTTGACATGAGCTATGGTTCATTAAGAATGATAATATTGGTTGCTAATTCCAATAGAAAAGAACACAGGAAGATATCGCATGTGGAACAAAAATTATCATCGAAAAACATGAATGTGACATCTTTTTGTCCGCTACTGTATATAATACGTTTCAACAATTTTATTAAAGAGGGCATGCTCTCTTCTATTCAATTCCTTCTCGTTCTGGATTCATTGCAAACAGCGAAAAAAATGTCAAGAATACAATTTGTCCATACAAATTTCTCTTCATTGTCGTTTCAAGCCTCTTCTACTGACTTTTCTCTCCTCTTCTAGAGTGGATCGCTAGCTTTCAATACTGTCCTCCCATGTGGTCTAGTGGTTAGGATTCGTGGTTTTCACCCACGCGGCCCGGGTTCGATTCCCGGCATGGGAAGCCTTTTTTGAAGATCTTCATTTGAAGATAATCAATGTGATTCTGATATGTTTCAACAACTTTATTAATGTTGAAATGCTATATTCTATTCAATCCTTTCTTATTCCACCTTCTTAACTATACTCTATTTATTCATTTTTATAACAAAAATAAATAATAATAATTTATCTGTAGCAAATGTCACAATTTGATACGAACACCTTGCAAAGCCACTTTTCAAAAGCATACTCGATCGAACTTACGACTTAGAGAGTTACTTAGTGCTTGGACTTAAGTTAATGACTAAGTTTGTTTACTTAAGCACCTCAAGGGGGGACGTATACGGTATACTGTAGATACATACGGTAGGTTGGTCATGCACCGAAAGTTACACAAAGTAAGAGGAATTATTATTCGATTACGGTAGGAATGGGTAGGCAGGATAAAGCTAGGAGAGGGCTACGGTAGATAATTATTGATCGATATCAATCAATAGTATATCTACGATAGCTAGGCACGGAAGGGGAGGCAATACAAAGTGTGGAAGGTAAATAAAGAATCAGAGATATCGATTGATTCGAAACGAGATTTATTTGAATACGCTAGTTTTGACGGTTCCGATCTTGGTAGCACCGTAATCTGCAATGTATTGATTGACTATTATGATTTTATTAGCTTTGTATTCGCATTTTTGCGATAAAATATAGAGAAACAGAAATGGTCTTGTCTTTACATTCTGCGTGGCTGCATAACGATAAATAGTTATAATCATGATATATTATTCTATTATTACGACTATTATAATTAAAATGTACCATTCTTGTAGCTAGAGGAACTCTGATTGTAAACTGCTCCAGTGTTGAAACGGGCGATGAGATCGTTCACTTTCTCTGCAAATACACAAAAATTACGGTATGGTGCACTATAACCATTTTTGTGTACTCTCTCTCTCTCTCTTTGTTAGAAAAAATAATAATCATAATATGAATAACAATGGCTTACTCTTCTTAGCAAGTTCTGCCCTCTCTGCATCATCTTCATTGATCTTCCCCTTTCCATCGTCTTTCTTCTTGAGAGCAGCCTCGTACTCCACGAAGGCCTTCTGTAAAATAAGCAAAAGATTTCTCTCTGGCCGGGAATTGAACCCGGGTCTCGCATGTGACAGACGCGGATACTAACCACTATACTACCAGAGACATGAAGGAAGAGCCGTTGGTACTTGTTGATAGATAAACGATCAATGAGGGGCAATAATGCAATAATGCAATAATAAAGCAATAATGGAAAAGACCAACATTTTCATGCTTCTTCATTTCCAATATCATTTGATTCTTTAAGAATTCTCACTATTACGACACTGCTTCTGTTCTTTGATCTTTGAACTTATATGTATATTAGAGGTAACTTTTGTAAGCATGTTATAAATTCAGAGATCAAATACCAATGTTTGAAGATCAAAGTTTAAAGAAGGAAGTGCACGCACCTTGGCTGATCCCATCTCTTCCTCGGTAGGAATGGAGACTTTGGTGTGTGCATGATTGTCGTTCTCGTCTCCTTGGACCTCGTATGAAGGAGTGGAATTGGGAACTACGATGCGCTGCAAATTTATAAATGACTATTAAAATACATTCTTCAAATTTCACATATTAATCTTGCCATAAATGCTTCGCCTAACAAAAAAAAACTGTAGATAACCACCATATATATATATATATATATATATATATATATATATATATATATATATATATATATATATGATGGTTATCTACAGTTTGTTATGAGGTGATCCGAATAAACGAAACGAAAAAGAGCAAGAGAGTGTGTTAAAAGAGGAGAGTTTCAACGTTTCTCTTTTCTTTTCGCAACTTTTGAACAGAAAATAAAAGTAGAAACAGTACAGTATAAATACCTCATCATAGTTCTCTTCGTATTTTTCCTCATACTTCTCTTCAGTCTGCTCGAAGTTGTCCTTCTCGTGGTAAAGAGGTGTCTCCTCGGCCTGAATCATAGTATTGTAGTCTGTAGTTTGGTCGGTGATGTAGTTTAATCGATGGTTTGTAATCTGATCTCTGATCTACAATATACCTCATAAGTGGGAGGAGGTGAGGGTGAGTGGGGACGGTCGATGGCAGCACGCTCCTCCTCTTCAGTTTCAGAGTAGTTATGCTATAAATGAGAGTTGATCTTTGATCTTTGAACTTTTTGAACTCTTATGGACTGTCATTTCTACAGAATGGATATGAGAAACACAAATCATAATGCATCGCACTCTCATTTTCCAGAGAATAAATATTTTTCTTCTGACAAAGAATAACCAGAGTTTCTTGTAAGCTTCAAAAATTTGGAACGCCTCGGACTGCTTACTTTGCGGGGTTCCACATTCCTTCAGTGTCTCTTATTTTGAATACCATAAGTAACGACGGATCTACGGGATTATTCAATGAAATACAAAGAGGAACAATGATGGCTCCGCTTTCTTCTTAATTTTTTATTATTTGCCCTATAAACGATGCCTCGCTAACAATTACATTAATAATATTAATAGATGTACAAGAATACGTATGAATGCACTTTAAATGTAATTTTTTTAAATAAGTTAAAAATCATTAGGTGAGAGTAGGCGGAGTCATGCGGAACCACTGCCGATAGATCAATAGAACTAGTGTTGAACAAAAATGATTCATCCGAATAGTATTGAGTTTGCCTTAGTATGATATCTTTCTTTAGGCTTTTTTTTGTTTTTTTTATAACATTTCTCTTCAATCAACGGGAATCACTCTTCAATTACCGAGCGGGATATAATGCCTACTTTAACTTATTCTAAAACTCATTCCGTTCTGGGAACGTTTTTTGAGCGTGTATCTGGTTCAAATAATTTTTGGATGTTATTCAAGCGAGAGACTATTATATTCGAGATGGTTTCTATGTTGAACTATCCTTCTGGATTTAAAATTCAAGAGAAGACTATGTCCCATCTTACCTTGGTCTCGGTTCCGAATCCTTCCGTGTCACTCTCGTGAAGAACTTCAGAGGAGTTGTCAACGTTGTCTTCAGTGTGCTTCAATACCTACAATTGGGTCACTTAGATTATTGATTTGTATCGATCGACTAGGTTACATTATTCTACAATACTTATTCAACAATCGATTGCCAAAATTCGAATGAATCATTTAGTAAATTTGAGCAAGTTTGCTGTATAGTCAAATGTTTCCGGTTATTTAGTAATTTTGATTTTTTATCTGCTGAAATTACACGACGCGGAAAATACCAAAACAATGATAAAATAGATAAGAAAATGATGCAACAGTATATGATCTACAGTATCCCCCAATCAATTAATATCTTGAACATACCTCGAAAACGTCGTAGGAGTGCTCGATAACTTCGGTCTCAGGATTGTAGTCGGACATTATCGATTAGATTGGATTACTGTAATCAATAGGTACGGTATATCCGATATATCGATTGCAAAGTGAACGATGTAAAAGGGAAAGGCGGGACAAGCGGGGGAACAAAAGGGAGAAATGCGGCAAATAGGAAATGACTCATATGAAATGGAAGAAAAAGACAAAACAGAAGAATGTTGACTAATCAGTCGAGAGCCATATTTTACATGTAAATTTGCGTTCTCAGACAGCATTTCAGACAAGAGTCGCGAAACGGAAAAGAAGAAATTACGAAATACGATAAAGAGAAGCAAGCACATACACTCAATGCACGGATAAGGACATAAAGGAGTCTTCCCCTTTCTCTCCTTCTCCCTCTAACTCTCTCTCTCTCCCTCCCTCTCTCTCCCTCTCCCTTTCCCACTCAATCTCTCTCCCCCCCCCTCTCACTCCCTCTCCCTCTTCCTCTCCCTCTCCCTCTCCCTCTCTCCCTCTCCCTCTCCTCTTCTCCCTCTCCTTCTTCCTCTTCCAGTCTCGCTTATAACTCAATCACAGACCTCCGAGCTGGTTGCACGCCCAAGCGTCGGAATAAACTGACGAAGAAACTGTGAAGAGAGAGGGGAAATAGGCAAAGTGGGAGGAGTCTAAGGATGGAAAAGAAGTGATTCATAATGTGATATGATGATGATGATGATGATAGGGGATGAGATGATGGGAGAGAGAGGGAGAGGGAGGAAGAGGGAGAGGGAGAGAGGGAGGAGAGGGAGAGGGAGAGAGAGAGGAGAGGGAGAGGGGGAGGGAGAGAGAGAGGGGGAGAGAGGGGAGAGAGAGAGGAGAGAGGGGGAGGATAGAGAGAGAGGGAAGATAGAGAGGGGGGATAGAGAGAGGGAGAGATAAAAGGAGTGAGAGAGAGGGAGAGGGAGAGAGAGGGAGACGGAGAGTGAGGGGGGGGGGGAATCTTGATATTGTCTTCCCTTTCTAAGACACGCGATCGATCCTTCCGTCCATCTCTTCGGCGTGTGACCCCCAGGGCCATTTGCATATTCGGAACGAGAGAAGAGAAGGGATATGAGAATATCCGCTGACAGAGTGAGGGAGAGTGACGGAGAGAGATATAGAGAGGGAGAGAGCGAGATAGAGAGGGGGAGGGAGGAAGAGGGATGGACGGAGAGAGATAGAGAGAGAGAGAGTGAGAGAGAGAAAGAGTCATAGTGGTCCATAGATCACTCTCACGATAGTGTGAATATCCCTGTATACTACGCGGTATTCTGTAGTTAATTCATCTTGCGAAATACACGTACACACAGTTTTATCTTGTCTTTTAAATCTAAAAGGACCGTTCAAGATGGAAATTCTCTCGAATACAATGGTCTCTCGCTTGTATAACTTTGGATTGAATTAGCATACTCTGATAGGCTCAAGAAAAACATTCCCCAGAACGGAATAATTTTCAGAATGAGTTAAAATAGGCGTTAATTCGCGTTCGATAATTAAGGTGGATTTCCCAATCCAAACAAAAAACCAAAAAAGGATGGGACAGTCATGTAAACACAATACTATTCGATATTCAAAAAAATTAAATCTGTGAGCAAACTATCTTGCTTGTCGGGTTTATATTTTTGCATTTCATTAGAGAAGATATTCGTATGAATGAAGAAAGAGAGACATGACAAATGAAAGAATTTCGCAAGTCTCGAATGGAGTGGAGAGATACGAAAAAAAATTGAAAAGGCTTCGTATGAATCATGAGGGATGAAGATGGTACATAGTTTCTCACATTAGCGTTTTCTAACCGCCTCGTGACGCCCCGAAACGCGATCGGTTTTTTCTCAATATTAAGTTAATAATTAGTAGAAGGTAAAAATATAAGTTGTGCATGCACAGTAATATTAGAAACTGGAAATGTTATTAATACGAGCAAGTAGTGTGATTGACGCTGCTTCGGCCGCTACGTCTATGAATAAAGTTATAAATAATGTTTCTAGCAGCGAAGGGAATACGTGCCCACTGTATAATCTTGCGTAATTATAAAATAGCGGAAACAGTCTTCAATAAATAATTGTTTCTGGAATGTATGAAATGATAGGAATGTCCGCGTGGTCGATCATTTCCAGAGAACAATAGTATTATTTAGAAAGAGAGTATAAAGGAGGAGCAGGCGACGCGAAATATTAAATGATGTGAGGAGAGTATAGTTATCTACAGTAACAAGTATTTACAATTTTTAACCTATAACTATTATACGACACACATCATTCGTCTATCGTTCTCTTTACTTCAGATAGAACAGGTACCAGAACTCTAGGAACTGAATAAAAACGATCAACAGTTGGGCCATTCTATCAAACGATTTTGATGATACCGATAATGTGTCAATTAGAATATTTTATGTAACGAGAAGTAAACGATAAAAACTGACTGAAAGGGACACCCTGATCTAATTTTACTCTTCGCCCTTTCAACGCTCTCTCGCAAACAGAGAAAGCTAGAGAGCGTTGTCAGTGCGAAGAGTTTCAAAGTATCTTGTAGTGTGCCTTCGAAGTTAGTTACGAAGAATCGTGAATAGACTGTAAACTCAATGAACTATGGCAAGGTTTACGGCATAATTACGATGGTCCATGCCAATTTTCAACTCTCACCCTCATTTCTCCTCTTCTCTCCCTGTCTCTCACTCATCCAATTCAAGCACATTTCTCGTTTCTTCAGGCCAAATCATATATCGTATGCTCTCTCATAATACTTTAACTGTCTCTCTCTCCCTCTCACCCTCCCTCTTCTTCTCCCCATCTCTCTCCTTCTTCCTCCCCTCCCTCTATCCATGTCATTCTCCTTCTCTCTCCCCATGGAACGGCAGATGGTCCATTCGGCCATTGTCAGTACTATGAATCTATTCCCCTCCAGTTTTACTCTATCCCTCTCCCTCTCCTCCGCCTCTCTCTCTCTCTCTCTCTCTCTCTCTCTCTCTCCTCTCTCTCCTTCATCTCTCTCTCCCTCCCTTCTCTCCATCTCTCTTCCCCTCTCTTCTCTCCTTGATTACTCTCGTCTTCCTCAAATTCATGTCGATAGAAGCTAATCTGTTCGTCTACCGGGTTGACAATGAGTAAGAGGGAGAGAGGAGGAGAGGGAGAGGGAGAGATGGAGAGAGAGAGAGGGAGGGAGAGAGAGAGAGAGAGAGAGAGAGAGAGAGAGAGAGAACGTGTCCCACTGTTCTTGACCTTTCTCTTGAATCTTGAAGACACTATAATTTGAGTAAATCTAAGTCTTTATGGGACATAAATAGTAGCAAGAATTGGAAAAATCTTTGAGGACACACCCCACGTAAATTTTACTCGCATTTGGTTTTTCTTAAAAAAGGTAAACGAGAGAGTGTGGTCAGTGCGGAGGGTTTTTGATTATCTCGGGATTGCCATTAAGCACATTCCATGTATGGATTATGAGGAGACTTGTAGTACCCAAAGCAGATGATTAAAAATTTGTCATAGATATCGATGAATAAAACGAAAATAGTGATAAAGCTTCTTGTACAATCCTGTACCATGTTGAGATTGTCAGCGTGATAGTAATAAATACTTATTAGTTGTGGAGCCCAGTCAACTAATCAATCATTGTTTATCATCATTATATTAGAATTTAAAATCGATATTCATATGAACCATGACACCCCCGAAGTGAAGCAGGATAAGACAAAAGAGAGGGATGATTCATATATTCTGACATTTAACTACTCTTCCTATCAAAAAAGGAACGAAGGAAATGAAATGATGATATTTAGTGAATTGAGAAATCCATGGATAGAATGTGTATTACTTTAGTGAATTGGAAAAAAGAAGGGACACGGAGAGGGGATAGAGGGGTTTATCTGATATTCATAAGCCACGAAAATAAAAGAAAAAAGGCGAGATTATATTGTAGAGTTACTGATATCTTTTACAATCGGCGTAACTGCGACCGCTAAGTCAATGAAAACGCGTAATTATTTTGAAAGGAAGTCACTTTGCGACTATTCGTACTCCTTTATTCAGTGCATGAAACTAACAATGATAGCGGTAAGAATGTGTGACAGGAATGGAATGTTTGTATGTGCGAAAAACAGTTGACATTCGTAATTTTGGAACAAAATGAAGTCAATTAATTATTGATCATGTTTAAAATCGAACGACAAAAAGTTTATCGTTCTTATCAGTTCTTTACTAATAATTCGTTGCGAAACACACACTAAAAATAGTCATTCGCCGGCAAGCAATATGTATATTGTGCAGACTAGATTATACTTACACTCACAGCACGCAATATTAGCGAGATTGATTTATTGAATGGTAAAAGTATCGACCGATAGACGGACACTACAGTGAGCTCTTTCGGACCAATTCCAGCTTTGCACAACATACATAAAAGGTGAAAGGTCCCGTAATTCAAGGCACACGAACTCCTGCGATAGGTCACTGCTGTGATAATTCAAGGCCAATTCAGTCCGGAGGGCCTAATCTCCTCTTCGGACCTACTTTACCGCGTGGTCTAGTCGCATAATCGCAAATACAAAATAATCGCACATAAATGCTAAACAAACAATCGGTTTCTTCTATTATAATCTCTCCGTTCAAGATAAGATATAATGTGTGAAAAGAAGAGATCGAACGAAAGTTGAATATACAGCCCCGCAGAATCTCCCTTCGTGTATGTGATCCCGGGGATCCCCGGGATCCCCCCGTGCTCCTCGATTTTTTGTGCTGTGAATATTGAATATCAGGTGTGACAATTGTTCCTATTGTTTTCCTCTTTACTTGAACTATTTTATCAAGGAAAGTTTGGAATTTTTTCAATTACGTAGCCCGAGAACAGATATTGAAATTATTCATTTTTAGCAAATGCCGCGCAAAAAAATTGAAGAACTCGCGCACATTCGGCTTTATTAATCTCAAAGTGACTTTTTTCGGCATTTCTATTTCTTAGGATAATTTAATTGACAAGCGTTCGAAAATTCCACATTTTCCTTGATGAAATAGTTCAAGTAAAGAGGAAAACAATAGGAACAATTGTCACACCTGATATTCAATATTCACAGCACAAAAAATCGAGGAGCACGGGGGGATCCCGGGGATCCCCGGGATCACATACACGAAGGGAGATTCTGCGGGGCTGTAACCTACTAATAAGTCATCAGTTTCCTCCTAAAACACAATAGGGACACATGAGTGATGGAGAAGAAGTGAGGAGGAAACGTAACGTAAACTAGACTTTGTTATGGCTATATGAGCCTATACGCTGAACCATGCCATATGTGCACACTAACTATATACAGTACAGCAGATTCCCCCAGTTAAAATGAGGTACGCGGGGTGACCCCGGGTGACTCCTCATGTCTCATCGAATTATTAGTCTGTGAATATTGAATATCAGGTGTCGAAGTTATTTTTGTTGTATTACTCTGTGTCTGAACTATTTTATCACATAAAGTTTGGAATCTAAAAAAAATAAATAGCTTGATAAAATAAATAATAATGCAAATTACAGTATGACACGATTAGGGCTGCTATGCAGTGTGGCGAATCGTGATAAACTTTTTTCCCTTATTTTTGCGTGTTTTCGAACGTTTTTCATTGTTCATTTCATTTATACCGACTTTAATTTTGTATTGTGCGCATGTCTGTTTGCGTTTGATAGTGGAGAGGGCATACTGCGCACTTCTGGTTGAGTTTTTTTTAACGAAAACGCGTTACCCTGACGAAAAGGGTTATCTTTCTGATTGGTTGTTGTGCGTATGCGCACAATACAAAATTAAAGTCGGAATAAATGAAATAAACAAAGAAATACGTTTAAAAACACGCAAAAATAAGGGGGAAAAGTTTATAACGATTCGCCACGCTGCATAGCAGCCCTAATCGTGTCATACTGTAATTTGCAATATTATTTATTTTATCAAGCTATTTATTTTTTTAAATTCCAAACTTTATGTGATAAAATAGTTCAGACACAGAGTAATACAACAAAAATAACTTCGACACCTGATATTCAATATTCACAGAGTAATAATTCGATGAGACATGAGGAGTCACCCGGGGTCACCCCGCGTACCTCATTTTAACTGGGGGAATCTGCTGTACTGTATTGTCGTAACAGTCATGACTGAAGGTGAAAGAGATAACCTACGATAATTATTATCAGAACTGCATGTTAAAATTAGGTGATAAAGGCGCCAACCGAGCAAATTTTACTCTCAGCTCTGGCAACGCTCTGCCGCTTTTTTGTCTACGAGAATGTTACCAGAGCGGATAGTTTCAAATTTGCTCGTTTGTGATGTGTGCATAATATTGTATTTACCGAGGCGCCAAGATTTCTATTACTGTCACTTTCTCTCTGAATACGAAAACATGCGCGAGATGAAACAAGAATACACAAGGGAAAGAATATATGCGTGAATATTTTACGACTATCAAGTTGGCGTATGAATAATCGAGCAAATATTGTGAATATACAAACAAGTGTCATATTCTATGACTGGTTATATACAATCGCATGAGTTTTTTTAGAGTAAAAGGAAAATTACAAATAGATATGTATTAGGGTTGGTTCGTATCTATCTGATAATTGTCACCATTTCTTTATCAGACAACTTTTGAATTGGGAATGGCTGGTAATAGTTGTATACTCGATAGTTATCAGTGACTTTCTTCCTACGAGTGCGCTGATACTGAATGTGCTGATCGACAGAACGAAGAAAGGTGTGAATTGATCATGTTCGAATGCACCTTATCTACCCTCGCCGGTCACCAATACGCGGATGACATGAATGGATTTGCTTTTATTTAGAGGGACTCGAGTGAAGCCGAGAAAGGCATTGCGAAAGTCAAAATGAATTACCAGATAAATATGAACCACCATAAAATAAATCATAAATATGTCATTTATAATTGCCTACTTCCCATTTTCCATTAACCAGATTCAACCGATTCCCTGATAACTCGACTATTCTCTCTCATTGTCAACCTATGCTGATTATCATACTCATATGGAAATAAAGAATTTTTTTTTAAATAACAGATCGAAATTCATTTGGGCAACAATTGGAGCTTAAGAATACCGATAAATATAAATGATATAATAAAAAACTCTCCTCGATTACGCACTCTCTCGCCTCTAATTTCCTTTTGAACAGAGATTAGGGTGGTCTAGTGAGTATAAACGGAGTGAACATAAGACAGACGTTTTCCCTCCGAAATTTGGCCGAAGCAAAAACAGAAAAAGAAAGAGGCGAAGGTCAGCTAGTAGTTGTAAGTCAATGAAGGTATAGGTTATGCGAGATGAAAAGGAGGGAGGACGAAGATGGAAGGAGGGAGAGTTAGAGGTGGAGAGGGAGGGAGAGGGAGAGGAGGAAGGAGAGGGAGGGGAGAGGGACAAGGAGTGAGAGATATAATCAAAGACTAGAACAGATTAGAAAAGGAGAAGAAGAGAGCGAGAGAAAAACAAGAGGGATGAAGAATAAGCATAAACGGAGAGAGAAAACCAAAACAGATTATGACTATGTCTGGTTTGAGAGGGAGAGGGATGGAGAGAGAGGGATAAGAGAAAAGAAGAGAGAAGGGTACAGAGCACTGATCTCCCTTCCAACTATTATGTCATTTCAACAGTAAGAGACTGGCAGCATAATTATACTTCGGAGTTAGTTTCAAAACGATGAGGCTAATTATACGGGGAGAAACCTGCCTCTGAGAGTTATTTCTCTACCTCTCCCTCCATCTCCCTCTCCCTCTCCCTCTCCTTCCCTCTCCCTCTCCCTCCTCTTCTCTCTCTCCATCACTCCTTGACCATTCTCACAGATTTAAGAACAATCGATTTAGAGACCGAAAGGAAAACGGTTTGTATACCCATATGTGAGGGATGGAGAAGAATAAAGGAATGGTAGAGGGAGAGGGAGAGAGAGGGAGAGAGGGGGAAAGAGGGGATGGAGAGAGGGATAGAAGGGGAAATGGATAGTCTAACTGTAGAAGGAGAAGTGAATGTCCGAATGTATAGTTTTGGATTTAGGGGAGGGAGGAAAAAGAAAGGAACGCGTAGTGGGTGAAGGGCAGATTAGAGATATGAATGGATTGAGAGGAGAGGGAGAGGGAGAGAGGGAGGGGAGAGAGGTAGAGGGAGAGAGGGAGGAGGAGGGAGAGGGACGAGAAAGGGAAATGAGGAGAGAGGGAAGAGAGGGAGAGGGAGAGAGGGAGGGAGAAAGAGAGAGAGAGGGAGAGAGGGAGAGAGAGAGAGAGAGAGAGAGAGAGAGAGAGAGAGAGAGAGAGGGAAGAGAGGGAAGAGAGAGAGAGAGAGAGTATGGTCACTCATGACTCATCATGAAGAAGAGCTATTACAAGAATATTTATGTGGAAATAGTTGGCACAGTGCCAAAACTTTCTGAGTGTTGTTTATGCCTAACACGGAGTGTTTACTCCTTTCCCGTGTGGTTTCACAATTCAACGTATCTGACAAAAGTAGACACATTAAACTATTCATATCACACGTTTTAATGTATTGTATTTTAACACCATGAGTTGAAAAAAAGGACTTGGAATAACACTCCCAGAAACCGCTGCTTCGCTCTGGCCACACTCTCTTGTCTGTCATTGTCTACGAGAGAATGTTGCCAGAGCGGGGAGTAGAATTAGCATGGGTGTTTATCCAGTAGATATTATCTCATTACTTTTATCATAATAATATTTATCGATACGTGGAATTGCATTCCTTTAGACAAGATTTGATATAAACAAGATAACAAAAACGATGAATACTTACAATACTGATTGTGAGAGTACAGTACTCTTGAGCGTAAATTTGAGATACTGTAGCGTGGCAGGAGAGTAAGTGATGTTCATGAGCAGAGTGAATTAATCGATAGGCAAAAATCAATAATCAATAAATAGATAATAGGGCATAAAGTGCGATCTATCAGTATTCACTGGAATAATCTAGTCACTCCTAGGGGGTAAATAATATTGATTACGGTAGATCGTAGGATACGGTAGCTGAATGAATGATGAGATACGATATTAAAACTAATCAATATGTAGGAAACGGATGATGGGGATAAATGATAAATGGTAAAAAAGGACTACTCAATAAGTGATAGATACTGTAGAAGTGGACTAATCAATAAACGCGGTTTAACGGTATCCTCCAGTGTGAACATGAAGGGGATATCCAGGATATCGATCGACTAAGGAGGCGGAGCTATTGGCCATTGATCGAAGTTGAGCTGCTGAATGCAATTCGAAGGTTGATTCCTTAAAGATCGATAGATTAAAAATATCATTCATTATCGATAAATTTTCGTTATCACATTGAAAGGAAGCATAGATTGAATAGAAGAGAGCAGTTTTACTTTAATAAGGAAGTTGAAACATATCCAAAACTTAAATATCGCCAAGCTTAAATTTGACAAAAAAAGCTTCCCATGCCGGGAATCGAACCCGGGCCGCGTGGGTGAAAACCACGAATCCTAACCACTAGACCACATGGGAGGACGTTCATCGAGAATTCCGGATACATCAATCAAAGAGAAGTGAGCAATGTGGATTGAATCATAGTGTGAACCTTATTTAATTGATAGAGACCATATTGATTGATGATTAATACTTCCGTCAATATGATCAAAGTACATTTCCTTTCAAGAGATACTCTTACAAGTCAATCATCATTACTAAAGCGCCTATTTCGACTCACCTGTCGTCCTCCCATGTGGTCTAGTGGTTAGGATTCGTGGTTTTCACCCACGCGGCCCGGGTTCGATTCCCGGCATGGGAAGCTTCTTTTGCGAATTTTAATTTCAATTTTCACACATAGTAATTTTTGGATAAGTTTCAACGTCTTCATTAAAGTCAAAGTGGAGAGACAGGAATGATAAAAAACAAGCCACCGTGATAACACAAGAAATTCAATTGGGTCGAAAGGGAATTTTTCTGTTTTTCTTGTCTTTGCACCGTGTACAGCGTTTCATGTAAAAACAGTGTGGATATTCGACACTATTGAACCCCTTGTGTTATCACTGTAGAATCTTCCGACCGTTTCAGTCTCTCTCCTACTCTAGTTGCCTGGCGTCTCTCATATCTCGTCAATCTCTGGTAACGCAATCATAGGAAAGAGATAGATGATTACCTTGTTTCTCCGTTTCAGCCTCATCAGAAGGTAGACGATGGTGACTAACGATGCGATCGTCACTGCCAACAACACTGCCGTGAATACAATGATATCTGTCGATGATAGTCCCAATAGTGGGGCGGGACAACTCGAGATCGAAGCGATTCCCTTACTCCTATTGGGTGACGAGAACGCTGAAAGTTCAGTTTTGATCTTTGATCTTTGATCTTTGAACAGTACCTCTTTCCATTTCATCCTCGTTGAAGACATTCAATGTACTCACGATCTCAACGTTACCGTCATTGTTGTCCTTTATGGTCGGCTCGTGGGCGCTGAACGAATTGATCTTTGATCTTTGATCTTTGAACTTTGTTCCTTGATTTTTGTTCACAACAAACCTGATGGATCTCTTGCGGCGGTGGAATCGCAGACGAGCTCCAGTAAGGTCCGAGTCTTTGATCTCTTTGTAGCAGGACTGCAATGAAATGATAGGTTAGAGAGACAGCAAAGGCCAAAGATCAAAGATCATTCAAATCCAAAGACCAACCGTGGCGCACTCCTCCTTGGTCATGCAAACTTGCGCGGTGCAATGTACGAATACAGTGGATTGATTCGAGAATCGGAACGTCTTGAATTTAGAGAAGAACACCTTGAACAATATCGACTATTTAGATATTTCGATCATTTTGGGCTGGGTATTATTGGTTTTTGTTTTCAATTGATCCATCGTAAGAACAATGTTCGTTGATTATTGATCCTTAATGAAATTATTGATTAATTGATCTACCTCTTGCTTAACGTGCGCCAGTGGATCGATAATCTCGCTAACCGACAGAACGGGACAGCTGAAAATGGCAATTATTTTTTTTTTTTCAACGAAACACCGCTACGTTTTACACTTTATTAATGTACAAACTTATAGTATGTTAGTAAACTTCACTATTCTTCAATTTAGTTTATTCGTAGACTATATTTCAGTGCTTTTATCTTGGACGTAGGTTTGAACATAATCGATACTCTTTCTCGGTTTGCAAAAGCGAAATAAACGGATAAATGAAGGAGTACCTGTTCCTGACGAAAGTGATCTTTTGCGTCTCGGCAGACAGCATATCTTCTCTATCCGAGAAGACGCATTCCTTCGGAAGAATTCCCTTGTACGCATCTGGAAACATCATATTATTTAGTGAATATGGTTAGGGCTTATTGTTAGTCGATTCTACACTTCCCTGATGCGCGTACGAGACGTCTGCTTAAGATTTGTAAATAGTGTGTTTCGAATGGAATTTTGGCGTGAGGTAAAAAAAATTGCATTGTTTATTTTGCTTGTATGATTAGCTCGGTGCGAAATTCACGCAATGCGGCATACTCACGTAGGGCAAACGTAACACCACATTACAGACGTGTAACTACTGCTCAATGGTCAATAACTCTGAAGAACTCACTGTCGGGAACAAGTGAGATGTAGAACTCTAGGATTTCTCCCAGTCTAGCCTCACGAAGTGGTTGACCGTTCATAGCTCGGAACAACATGTCCACTTTGGGTTTTGGACGACCTCCAGTAGATGGACCAGTCTGGGGACCACTTTAAAAAGAATAGATTTATTAAATTATTATTAATTATTAAAGAGATGTATATTCCAGTGATGACAGAAAATTAGGCAAAAATATTCTCTCTGGCCGGGAATTAAACCCGGGTCTCGCATGTGACAGACGCGGATACTAACCACTATACTACCAGAGATGTTCTTATCAACCTCTATCAAAACCATATAGAGTGCGCTCTCTACTCGCCCCTCATGAACCTCTTGCCCACCTAACCCGTCTGACCTTCGCCGCGCGCTCTATTATTCCTCTCTCTTTTCGTCTCTTTCATCGAAATCATACTTCACAGGATCATTTCTGTAGTTTGTATTTCACATTAACCCTCACCCTGAAACATTGGTTTACCGCGGTGATTGGGAAACGTGCGAGGCGCGAGCGGGAAAATGCCTTCGGGCTTGAGGACCGCGGACGCTGAGAGCAATTTTGGTGCCCTGCGCCTCGCTCTTCTGAGCGGTATAAAGTTGAACAAGTTCAAGGAGTTATTTTCAATTAGAGACATACTACTCTAATCACATTAAAAGTTTAAAGGAGCATTAGAAGTCCCGAACAGTTTTTAAATATAAATGTTGAAGACTATTCTTGAACAAAGCACACAACTTACTTCTCAACCGTGGAGAACTTGTATGTCTGAACGTTCTTCTCATAAATACAATGGACTTGATTCAGTATCTGTTTGTTTCTCAGTCCAGGAAGGGTCGATCCCGTGTTCTCGAGAATGATCGCCGTCTCAGAGATGCGGAAGTTTGGCTCCTGAATGGATAAAGCATGATTACGGTACTGTGGATACTGTAATTATCGATCGATAAGGTCATACTAGATCCGCCAAGTACACATCGCATTCCTTGCCGTAATTCACAGTGAAGTTGTACTTGACGTCGCCCTGAAGAGATTATGTTTCAGAGGTCAAAGATCAAATATTACGTCTCAGATCAATAATGACCAACCTTGCCATTCTTGAGCATACTACCACACGGTGCTCGATCTCTATGTCCGTAGATGTATACTACAGGTTGGGACTTGGGATCGTTCATAAGGGACGAGACATCTGGATCCGATCGATTCAACATTATCGTAAGACCTGCAGCAGAACAAGCGACCTCCTCAACTGAATGGAATAATTATATTGATTGATTTGGCATTAAATAATCAATTTATTGATTGATTAATGTGTCACACTATCACAGTTTTTGATATGTTGATTTATTTCCTTTTTTGGACCAATACGATATCCCTGGAGAATCACTTACCCATTTCAGTGTAAAATCTCAATTATTTCATTTCAACTGGTGTCTAGCCTCGGGCGCAGATAAATTATTATTATATTGTACCGATATTGCCTTATCACAGCCCGTTTATACATTGAGAGGTTGTAATTGATAGCGGTCTCAGGCCTGGTGGGTCAAAGGAGGTCATGGGAGTATTGATAAGATAAGACATATGTACAACTGTTGAGGGTTCTATTTCATCAATGTTACACGCCCTATTTATGTTCTGATACCATTTCTCATATCTTTTAGAAATTATTGGGTGGGTCAATATAGGTATACAACTCTCCTTTGAGATGAGCAGGAAGCTTAGAAGTGAAAGACCAATCAATCAATAAACAATCGCAAAATATCGATTAATTCTTACCAAATCCTTCTCCCACCGTACTCCGTATCAGGACACAAATCGATATCAGTGACAGTAGTCGTCGTAGCAACATCTTACAGTAATCGCTAGGGTTACGGTAACCTGCAATCATCGGATACCGTAATGACCATCTATATTTCTTGATCATATAGGGATATAATCGTATAAAACGAATGATGAGTCGGGATAATGAGAAAGAGAGAGAGGAAGAAGCGGATAGATCAAGAGGGAGAAGGGCAGAGGGAGAGGTAGGGGGAGAGTTCCAAGAGGGAGAGATACAGGCAGATGCTATGGAGGATCATGAAAGCGGCAGATTCATTAAAGGTAAGGACGATACGGCGATCTATACACACATTATTGAGATCCATAGAAAAATCCATACTGCGGAACTTTCCTAAGAAACCGGATGGGATTAATTTCCTTAAAGAATAATTGAACAATACGCAGTAACAATCTTACCAAGAGAATAAAGTAGTTTTCTTTAGTTTCGAGGGTAATACGAGCAGAGGAAAATTGAGGAAAATTGCCATAGAATACGAGGAACATGGCAGCGTGCGATTTGTGCCTCGGGGTTGGGACTACAGGAAACACCTGGCAGTTCCTTCCTATCCCTCTCCCTCTCCTTATTTCTCTCCCTCTCCCTCTAAGAGACTGAAAACAGGTGAGAGAGGAATAAGGCGAGGGAGAGGCTGGACCATTATTATGCCACTGTCTGAGAAGCCTGGAGCGAATTAATCTAGAGAAAGGAGAGAGAGAGGAGAAGTAGAGGTAGAGGGAGAGAGAGAGAGAGAGAGAGAGAGAGAGAGATCGGGTTTCGTGACTAATCGGACAGAGGTACAGTAATGTAACGTGAATACAATACTTTATCGGTTTCATGCAGATAACTCAGAAAAAGTACATGAAAGGACGAGTACAATTGTCATTATAGTAAATGAGACAACATGAAACAACAGTGAAGTCTACTACCATAACAATAATATGATGAAAGCATTGCGGCAAAAGTATAATATTTCTGTTATCAGAATGGATGGAGCTTTTGAACAGTATCTCCCTCTAGGATCTATTTCTCTAATCGGGTGTATCATGAGAGACATTAATCATATTGTAATAGAGTCATCAACGAGTGGTTACTGTAATCATTAATCAGAGATGAAGATAATTACAGTTTACAATTTAATGACCTTTATCAAGCGCGGAACCATTAGTGACTGATTAGACTGTCCTATACAATGGGTATTTCTAAATAATTATGCAATTAGATGAAGATGTATTACATTACTTTGGAAATAACTAGAAAAGGTAAGTGGCGATACATGTATAGTGCCAACTATGAAATCATTAGAAAGTTAGATTTGTTAGAATCAAAATATTACTACAATCGAGAAAAAATAAGCGCGTTCCGAAACATGAAACTGCCGGGTTGGACAACGAGGGGACGAACAAGACATTCTGACAGCGTAGTGGGCGGAGTTTGAACCGTGTCTACCTCTAGGATCTCTACCTCTCCCTCTCCTTCTCTGTCTCTCCTTCTCCCTCTGCCTCTGTTATCTCTCCCTCTCTAAAATCTCTCGTGAGCGCTTGATTAGACTGAACCCCGTAGGGGTCCATTAATATTCCCTCTACCGTTCATGGTATTGCTAGGTATTAACAATATGGGATAGAGGTAGAGAGGGAGATGGAGCGAGAGAGGTAGAGATTGAGAGGTAGAGGTAGAGAGGGAGAGGCAGAGGGAGAGAATGAGGTGGTTGATTGGAATAAGAGAGCATACTCGAATCTGTATGAATGAGATATTGTATACGTTGATTGATCATTGTAATCAAGAAGTACTCAATATGAGTGTATTGGGATGAAGTCAGTTCATGATTAATCAAGATATACCGTATCCTAGAAGAAGTACAGTAGGAAATGTGATGGAGTTGGAGTATCGGGAATGTTTATGCAAGCCACCTTATAAAAATGACAAATGATAAGCAAGTGTGTTCCCTAAAAAAACATTAGTTAGCGCATTGTCGTGGACAATTCGCTGACTAGTTCTAATAGTCTGAATTCTTTAGCGAAAAAAACAATGAAATGAGAAAAGGTTGATCAGATAGTCGCTTATTACGCAGATCTCTTTTAAGGAATGTGATCGAAAGATGAAAATGTGTGAAAACGAAGGGATGGTCAACGTTTGTGACCACGCAGACATCACTTCTTCACATAAACCCGAGTGAGAAAACGGGCAGCTGTAATAATTGTAGAGTTCGCACTGGAAAGGCAGAGGGACAGGGAAAGGTGCGAAAAGGGAGAGGATGGGAAGGGAGAGAGAGAGAGATCCTCGAAACGTGCGAAATGAAAGGGAGGTAAGGTTGACAGCAAAGGCCATTCAGGGTCTATGATAGAGTATCGTATACTGCTGTAGGAATATTATAGATACTGCACGATTAGTACGAAAAAAATTGAGGAACAATGAAATCCGTCAACTTGTATCAAGCAATGGGTAGTATAATCAGCTAGCAATATCTCTAATTGAGGGAGTTACTGTGTTTAGCCAGAAACTTCCGATGTTTATCAGCTTCTCTGAAAATGAGAACAATTTCATAGAGGGTGAGAATATTATCCAGATGGATGACCAAGAATGATCAAAACGACAAGTGAAAGACGAGAGCTAATCGAGAATGAATGGTAACAGTGATCTACCTGTCTCCCTCTCCCTCTCCCTCTCCCTCTCCCTCTCCCTCTCCCTCTCCCTCTCCCTCTCCCTCTCTCTCCCCTTCTAAGCAACCACCTGTCTCCCAATACCTCATTGTAGTGATCATGATTATGACCTTAGGTTGACCCTATGAGAGAGAATGGAGATAGGGCGTAATAATCGGCTTATGGGAAGGAGCATGGTCCTTTTATTTCCTCCTAGATACAATGATCTTTGATCTTTGATCTCTGATCTATGACCTTTTAATCCTTCATCACATCACGGCAACAAATTGTAAGACACAATGATCAGACTCCGCCCCTTTTTGTGGAGAGATGAAATATGTTTCAAGAACAGCTCATAAAGGAAGGAGATTTCAATTAGTGATGCTTTCTTCTACAATCTTTTGCGAGTTCAATACAATATAATCACATTAACAGACCAAGGCGTTCTACGTTGGGTCTTAAAAATCATTATCATAAAAGTATTAAATCGACGTCCATCCTTCCCTATTCGACCATTGAGAACATGAATGAGTTCAATGATAAGCAACGATGGGTGGGACGATTGCTACTTGAATGATTTCTCGACGGGAAATTGTCCGGCTTTCATGAAAATAAGAAAGTTCAATTGTGGCAATTGCTATAAATGAAATGTTGTGTGAAGTGTCAGGCATCACTACAGTATCCTAAGAACTACCTCACAATCTATCCGACAAGGAGGAGCCTATCGCTGTAACCGCATCATTTACGCTTAATCTAGTGCAATACGGAGAGAGATTAGAGGCGGAGATGATTATGTCACAGAGCAAAATAAGGATAGATTACATAAGGGCGAGTAGATGAGAAGAAGAATGAGATGAGGAGGGGACGGCCACCTGGCTGGAAAGAGAGAAGGAGAGATAGAGATACTAGAGAGAGGGAGAGAGGGAGAGATTTTAGAGGGAGAGGGAGAGGGAGAGATCGTAGAGGGAGAGGGAGAGGTAGAGATCGTAAAGGTAGAGGGAGAGCGAGGTAAGATCGGTTGCCTTCCCAACGCAGACCGTGCCATGTCCCGCATAGTCGTTTTCTATTCCGGAAGGGAGAAGCAAACGAAGACGAATGAGAGTAAGAGAATAATGGGATTATGGAGAGTACCTGAGATTTCTCGTTAAAATCACACAGAAAACTGAAAACGATAAACTTAAAATTTTGAATTCTCCCTAATTACATTACAATTTTAACATAATTAGCCTCTTCATTTAACGCAATAACATTCTTGTCTTCATTCTCATTTATTTTCGAGCACAAGAGGTTGTCTCTTCTCTTCGTTTACTGCTCTTCCTTCAACGGAAAGATGGATCAGCCACAACAACAAACTGATCAAATTTTTAATCGTAAGCATATTCGAGGTATTACACGATAACTATTTATATATAAATACTTTGTACTTCTTTCTTAGCAAGTATGGGTTAAAACTTGAAACTTATTGATTTTGTGCTGATCACATAAACATGGCACTTTCAATGAATAAAGTTACTAATGACTTAAATCCTTAAGGTTCGGACTTCTCAAAACTTAACGTGGCTGCGATCTCTTTTATGGTAACCAGCTGTTACCTCTACAATGGAACGAATGCTCAGGTTCGAATCGTCTTTGCTCATATTTTCGGGTAAGACACGTCCATTTCATGCGGTATATCATCTGTCAACCGTTGTTCCTCCGGCTATCTACTCCTACCTTCTCATAGTTGACCAAGAAACATCCAAGCAGGGCATGGTAAGCTCCGCCCACTTTTTATGATTTGTAAGAAGAATTTATCAAAATTTGATTTGGAATTTTAATAGAACCGGACTATTTTCATTTCAAAAACGAAACCGGTCGATACTTGTTGACAACATCAAATGAAATTTTAAATTAAGCAGTTACGAGTGAAAACATGTTACAACAGCTCAGTCCCATTTCAGAAATCGATTCTCTTCTTCTGGTTCCTGCAAGGCATGTTGCTTGTGCTCGACAGTCTCATGGGCGAAGTGAAGGTATTATACTAAACTCCTCCCACTTCCATCGTCTAAGCCCCGCCCCCACCTCAGGGCTTCTATTTCTTCAAATTTTTCGTATTGTCGGGAATGTTCTGGAAGGCGATGAAGGACAATAAATATCGATTGAGTGATCTGGGAAGGGCACCGGATACGGTAGATGATGACCCCATCGCTTCGGTCGTCCAGACTGACTTCACGTGCATCTCTCAAGATACGTCTCGCTTGATGACATCCAAGGACTTTGGTACTACACTTCAAATACGTCAACATTTTCGCTTCTCTATTTCTTTGATGAAATAAAATAGACACTTGAAGCACGCCTTTCAGACACCATGTCGACGAAAACTGCGCGTTCATTCCGTTCTCGCGACCTGCCTCGTTCGGTTAAAACTTCGCTCAGTCCACTCCGCTCCAGAATTGAACAGGTAGATATCGTAATTCTGATTAATGTACTGTATGGTAACAGTAAACTAATCTTAAAATCACTACAGTAAGCTAGAGTTACCATAACCTTGCGCTAATGTAATATATATCGTACTGTTACAGTAATCTAATTATGCCCTCATCTTTAGAATACTCTTCCCAGAATGGAATTTCTCGACGCATCTCCTCGTCTTCCTTCGTTTGGTCGCTTTGATGATCTCGGTCAAGGAGATATTGAGACACAGAGTGTCATGCTCAAGTACGGTATATTGGGATACTGTAATGATGGTATTGTATCGATTGGGTCACTGTAACTATCACGTGTTTGTTTCCTTTTTGTGTATACAAGTACCAATATCGATCGATTTTAGATACGGTGACCTCAGGACGGATCCGAGTGGATTTGTAGTTATTCCTTCGGAACAAGCAAAAGTCAGCATTCGCGTCACGAATACAACTGGACAGGTACCGTAATCATCCTATACTTTCGATTCTTACCGTACGTCTGCCGAAATCATAGGATTTAATTGAATATTGCTATTAACCTTAAATCAACAATTTATACAGTATACTATTAGTATACAATAACCTAAAGTATTCAATATTTCCGTTTAGAACGCTATGTTTGGTTTAAAGTGTAACGCGATGGAGCGTATCAAGGCTTTGCCGATTGCAGGAGTCATTCCAGCTGGAGAGACCATTTCGGTGCGAAAGAACTTTAATCTTTGAACTTTGATCTTTCAGAGAAAATTTGGTAGATAGATTAAAATGAACGCAACGAATACATTCGTTCATTCAAATTCAATCGATAACTAATCTATGATCCTTGATATTTTTTCCAGATTCTTCTCAGTCTCAACGACAATGCCAACTGGCCCTCGCTCATGAACGAAAGATGGGATAAGGTACATGATCTTTGATCTTTCACATATTATCTACAATAATACTAATTACCGTAATCTAATCAATAATTTCTTTCCAGTTGGCCATTGACTATATTCTCTGTGACCCTAATGACTACAATCAATTTGATCGAGAGAAGTTCCTCTCTGATGTTTCATCCAAACATCGTGTTAAGTTCAATGTGATCTACCGTACAGATGTCAGTCCTTCGCCCCGCCTACTTTAAGCTACGCCCATTTCGTATACTTTGTCTCCCAATACGTGTTTTAAATAAATGTTGAGCTGATGTCAATGTGCTTCTCGGTTGATAGGATTGGAGGACCGACGTCAAATAATAAAACATGATAATCGAAAAATATTTATTTTTCTTACAATCATTATTTCGTCACAAGCGAAAATAGAATGAATGTTTAATTTTATACCGTTCAGAAGAGCGAGGCGCAGGGCACCAAAATTGCTCTCTGCGTCCGCGGTCCTCAAGCCCGAAGGCATTTTCCCGCTCGCGCCTCGCACGTTTCCCAATCACCGCGGTAAACCAATATTTCAGGGTGAGGGTTAATGTGAAATACAAACTACAGAAATGATCCTGTGAAGTATGATTTCAATGAAAATTGTTGAAAGAGAGAGGAAGAATAGAGCGCGCGGCGAATGTCAGACGGGTTAGGTGAGCGAGAGGTTCATGAGGGGCGAGTTGAGAGCGCGCTCTATGAATTTTGATACAGCTTTGTAATGTCATCTCTGGTAGTATAGTGGTTAGTATCCGCGTCTGTCACATGCGTGACCCGTGTTCAATTCCCGGCCAGAGAGATCTTTTGTCAAATTTTCTTTAAATCTCTGGAATTCATGAACTTCTGCTTCTCTTTTACTTAACATTTCTTTTATTCAATGGTCCCAGAATGGTCCTTATAGCTTATATAGATAGCTACAATAGCTACTTAAATAAATCTCACATTTAAATAAGGTACCGAGTTTGCCTGACTCCCGCCACGATTAACACGTGGAATATTGTTTATAACACGGATCTCCTGTAAAAACGTAGGAGAATGAGACCTTTTCCCGACAGTTTTTAAACTTTTCTCACCGATTTGGATGAGATTTATATGATTGACCATAGTGAGGTAAAGGAGAAGGCCTAGGCACTTGGTTTCGCCAAATTTGCATTTTTATCGATTTTTTGATCTTCCACTTCGGGCAGCCATATCGATAAAAATGCAAATTTGGCGAAACCAAGTGCCTAGGCCTTCTCCTTTACCTCACTATGGTCAATCATATAAATCTCATCCAAATCGGTGAGAAAAGTTTAAAACTGTCGGTTGGCTTCTTTCATTCTTACAGGAGATCCGTGGTCAACAATATAAATATTGTATGGAAAATAAGAGAGCTAAATATGCAAATCGGATAGTCACTCTCTAAATGCATAAAAAGTGTATTTTAAATACTTATAGCAAGCTTCAAATATATCGTAAATCAATATCTAATATGGCTTTCGTTTCGTGTGATAAATCTCTATCATTCTACCCGAACAGTATTATTACGAAAAAACTCGAGGGTCCCCATCTTTAAAAACTTGAAAAGTCGATTGTCGCCAAGTGTTTGAAAAGAAAGTGGACAGAGATCAAACATCAAAAGATAGAGGAAAAGGAAAGATAAGAGACTAACAAGGGAAGTGTAAGAAATATCTTTTAGACCTATAGACTAGAGTATTTTTCCTCGATAGCTATACGCAATATAAGGTCGGAACCAAAAAATCAGCGGCTGGCATTCACTTTCCGATTTTATATAATTAATCAAAGTTTGTACATTCGAACGCGCTGTTTTCAGGCTGTGTATGCTATAAAATAAGACATCACTGATAGAGCCCTTGACAGAGCAATAAGAACAGTGCGACATGGTGTAGTGGTAGCGTGTTCTCTTCTTGATCACTATGTTGGTGGTTCGAATACACCTATGGACATTTTTCTTTTGCTAATTTTTAAACGTTCCGGACTTGTAATTTTGATCAGAGAAAAATTTAAAATCTTTTTCACAATTTTATGTAGCTGTTGAACTTGAATTTCATCATTTAGGAAAACAAAAAAATAAATCTTGTCCAACATTACGTTGACTAGCATAGTGAGAATTTGATTTTGGGAGAGAGCTTACATATATGTACCAAGTTGCTACGGAAGAATATCATTTTGATAACTTCTGCAAAGATGTTTGATCAAATTTTCAAAACTACTCTTCCTTTGCACGGGGACATCTGATCAAAATTACAAGTCCGGAACGTTTAAAAATTAGCAAAAGAAAAATGTCCATAGGTGTATTCGAACCACCAACATAATGATCAAGAAGAGAACACGCTACCACTACACCACGTCGCCATGTTCTCATTGCTCTGTCAAGGGCTCTATCAGTGGTGTCTTATTTCATAGCATACACAGCCTGAAAACAGCGCGTTTGAATGTACAAACTTTGATTAATTATATAAAATCGGAAAGTGCATGCCAGCCGCTGATTTTTTGGTTCCGACCTTATATTGCGTATAGCTATCGAGGAAAAATACTCTCGTCTATAGGTCTAAAAGATATTTCTTACACTTCCCTTGTAAATCAAAATCTGTTGTTGTTTGACGTCTACTCTTCTACTAGACAAATAGGGTTGCAGGAACGAGGGCGAATAATTCGTGCCCTTTGTCAGTCGCTTCCCTTATCTCTCGGCAATTCGTTTGAGACGCGCCTCCTCTTCCCTTCCCTTCGAAGAATTCGACACACTTGCCAGACGGAACGAATAGTTCGGGACAGACCGAATTATTCGCACTCTCTCGTATCCTTTCTCGACCCTCCCTCCTCTCCCTCCGCCTCGTCCCCCAATGAGACACGTTTCAAGCGATGGCTAATTCCTCTCGCTTCTGAGAGCTTAGCAGTCAACAGCAAAGTTGTAGCTCACATCATCCCTCTTCTGATTCGATTTTGAAAAAGTCGATACGATAACCACGAACAAAATGACATCCGTTCTACGAATTTAGGGAGAAATTTGAATTATTCACTGTAGCCATGAATCTTACTCCATTACTCCGTCTTACTCCACATTGCTTTATCATTCTTTACAGAAGTAATTACACAAAAACAAGTAAATGGGAAGAGAAAGTCACGAAAAAATGCATATCTACTCTAGTCTAATCTGAACAATAACATTTCAAAATATTGAAATGAACAATATTTCAAAATGTATCGGATGGGAACTCAGTGGCCATTTTATGACAAATTTTTTGCTGATCATGAGTATGTCAGTCTGATATTTTAAAATGTAATAGATGAGAACTCAGCGGGCATTTTATACCACATTTTGAGCTGATCACGAGTACGTCAGTCAGATATTTACGTGATGTTTTTGTTTTAGTGTAATTACTTCTGTAAAGAATGATAAAGCAATGTGGAGTAAGACGGAGTAATGGAGTAAGACTCATGACTACAGTGAATAGTTTAAATTTCCATCTGAATTCGTAGAACGGATGTCATTTTGTTCGTGGTTATCGTATCCTATCTTCCAAAAACGAATGAAGTAATGAAGTAATGAAGTGAAGTTAATAATTGAAAAAAACGGGGAGAAAAAACTCATCATGTTTGAAGTATCATCCAACTCGGGAATATTTCTAACTGCCCGTGTCTCTTTCCAAATTGCATTTTTACACCTCACCTCCTTCTCGATCATTTCTATCCATGCAATTCTACACCTTTTGAATGATCGGTTTCAACTAACTACGATAGTAGGACATATTTCATCTTGACACAGTAGAACGGATGTAATTTTGTTCGTAGCTACAACTTTGCTGTTGACTGCTAAGCTCTCAGATGCGACAGGAATTAGCCATCTCTTGAAACGTGTCTCATTGGGGGACGAGGCGGAGGGAGAGGAGGGAGGGTCGAGAAAGGATACGAGAGAGTGCGAATAATTCGGTCTGTCCCGAACTATTCGTTCCGTCTGGCAGGTGTGTCGAATTCATCGAAGGGAAAGGGGAGAGAGGGTGAGAGATGGGAAAGGGGTGCGAATAATTCGAATTCGAATTCGAACCGGCAACCCTAATACTCATTAATGTTTCAATCGGAACGGAGGAGGCTCAATTGGAGCGAGAGAAAGGGTGATAGAGTGTGCATACATAGAGAGTGCAAGTTGTAAAGGTAGATAGTGTGCAGAGACGAGAGAGTGTCGGTTGATGAACTTCATAGAGCGCGCTCTCAACTCGCCCCTCATGAACCTCTCGCTCACCTAACCCGTCTGACATTCGCCGCGCGCTCTATTCTTCCTCTCTCTTTCAACAATTTTCATTGAAATCATACTTCACAGGATCATTTCTGTAGTTTGTATTTCACATTAACCCTCACCCTGAAACATTGGTTTACCGCGGTGATTGGGAAATGTGCGAGGCGCGAGCGGGAAAATGCCTTCGGGCTTGAGGACCGCGGACGCTGAGAGCAATTTTGGTGCCCTGCGCCTCGCTCTTCTGAGCGGTATAAAATTAAACATTCATTCAATTTTCGCTTGTGACGAAATAATGATTGTAAGAAAAATAAATATTTTTCGATTATCATGTCTTATTATTTGACGTCGGTTGGATGTATAATCTAATATCGTTCCAAATGAACACGGAGAGTCTCCAATCCTATCAACCGAGAAGCACATTGACATCAGCTCAACATTTATTTAAAACACGTATTGGGAGACAAAGTATACGAAATGGGCGTAGCTTAAAGTAGGCGGGGCGAAGGACTGACATCTGTACGGTAGATCACATTGAACTTGACACGATGTTTGGATGAAACATCAGAGAGGAACTTCTCTCGATCAAATTGATTGTAGTCATTAGGGTCACAGAGAATATAGTCAATGGCCAACTGGAAAGAAATTATTGATTAGATTACGGTAATTAGTATTATTGTAGATAATATGTAAAAGATCAAAGATCATGTACCTTATCCCATCTTTCGTTCATGAGCGAGGGCCAGTTGGCATTGTCGTTGAGACTGAGAAGAATCTGGAAAAAATATCAAGGATCATAGATTAGTTATCGATTGAATTTGAATGAACGAATGTATTCGTTGCATTTATTTTAATTTATCCAACACATATTATCTGATAGATCAAAGTTCAGAGATTAAATTACAGACTTCAAAGACTAAAGTTCAAATTTCAAAATCAAATTTTTCATACAGAAATGGTCCCTCCAGCAGGGATCAGGCCTGCGGTTGGCAAAGCCTTGATGCGCTCCATCGCGTTACACTTCAGACCAAACATGGCGTTCTGAACGATCATAGAGATCATGGTTGGTTACTGTATATCCGTGGAATACAGTATGCACTATATTACGGTGAGAATAAAAATACTGTAAGATTACGGTACCTGCCCAGTTGTATTGGTGACGCGAATGCTGACTTTAGTCTGTTCGGATGGAATAACTACAAATCCATTCGGATCCGTCTCGAGGTCACCATATCTAAATTCAGTCTTCATTTGTATGACGCACTGGGTAAAAATCCAAAAGGTACACAGGCGCGTGATAGTTACAGTAACCCAATCTATCGTCATTACAGTATCCCAATATACCGTACTTCAGCATGACGCTCTGTGTCTCAATATCTCCTTGACCGAGATCATCAAAGCGACCAAATGTGGGAAGACGAGGAGATGCGTCGAGAAATTCCATACCGGGAAGAGTATTCTAAAGATTAGGGCATAATTGGATTACTGTAACAGTCTATATTACAGTAAGACTTATTCGTTTATCAGGATCAATATACCTGTTCGAGTCTTGAGAGGAGTGGATTGGGTGAAGCTTTAACCGAATGAGACAGGACGTCGCGAGAACGGAATGAACGTGCTGTTTTCGTCGACATGGTGTCTGCAAGGCGTACTTCAAGTGTTTAAGATTTAGTTTTTACTTCAAGTGTCTATTTTATCTCATCAAAGAATTAGAGAAGCGAAATTGTTGACGAATTTGAAGTGTCGTACCAAAGTCCTTGGATGTCATCAAGCGAGACGTATCTTGAGAAATGCACGTGAAATCAGAATCGAAGTCCGAAATGATGGTATCATCATTTTCAGCCTGCAAGGCACGCATTGGGTGAATGCGCTTCAAACGCGTCATGGAATTACCTGAAGTGTGCGTGTATTGTCCAGATCCTTCAAAATTTGATGTGAGCGTGGTGCCTGCGTACTCTCCGTTGGCCAATCGTTATCGAAAACTGCAATGATGTCGTCATGATGTCTAACCCCATTGGACTACCGTAGTCTTCTCTTCATGTATTTGCCAATATTAATGTTCAGAGTCAAATTCTATATACCGTAAAGTACTCTTCACTCACACTTATACTACAGTATCCAGTTATCTTCCCTGTATCCAGACTACAGTATCCCACATATCTTCGGCATACCTTCGTGTTTCAGTCCATTGAAGATCTCAAAGGGAGACGTGAGTAGATCTACCGTATCCGGTGCTCTTCCCAGATCACTCAATCGATATTTATTGTCCTTCATCGCCTTCCAGAACATTCCCGACAACACGAAAAACTTTCCAAGATAGAAACCCTGAGAAATGGGCGGGGCTTTTATGAAACACATGTTAGGAGTCTAGTACCTTCACTTCGCCCATGAGACTGTCGAGCACAAGCAACATGCCTTGCAGGAACCAGAAGAAGAGAATCGATTTCTGAAAAAAAAGATGACTATTAAATTTAACATGCTGCGTTCCACGCAAAGTAAGTCCGTTGTTTACTCAATAAGTATTTTCAGCTCAATGCATGTCGTAAATAAAAACATCAGTTTGTAATAAAGACTACTTCGTACAATGAATATATCTTTCGGATGGAATTGAGGGAGTGGAAGAAAAACACTAATGAGGTTGATAATTGTATAGTTATTTGATCTAAAGAATCACGGATGGCGTGGCATCCATAACAAATTTCATTTCATTTTCGAAAATGAAAATAACCTGCTTTAAATGAAGAAAAAAGAGGTCCATAAAATGGGCGGATCTTACCATTCCCTGTTGAGACGTTTCTTTGTCGACAATGAGAAGATACGAGTAGATGGATGGAGGTACGACTGTCGCCAGATGGCATACGGCCTAAAAAAAGTGGGCGTGGTTTGGGCGAAAAAGTGGGTGAGGCTTGGGCAAAACGTTTAAAGGGAGGGGGGGACCTCTCTCATTGTCAATAGCCTCTTCTTTGCGCACACTGTTTCTCTGTTCTCTAACAACGAGAGAACGTAGACCGTTGAAGAGGCCGTTGACAAAGGTGTCAGCCCCTTTAAGCAGACCTATTCGAACCTGAGCATGCGCTCCATTGTAGAGGTAACAGCTGGTTGCCAACCACGAAACTGCAGCTACATCTAGTTTCGTGAAGCCGGATTCTAAAGGAATTAAGTCATAAGTAGTAAGTCATAAGTTCATAAGTCATAGAAAACTCTTACCTCGAATTTGATTGAGACTGAATATCTGCCTAGTTTGTTGTTGTGACTGCTCCATGTTTTAATGAAGCAGACGCAGTAAATGAAGAGAAGAGACCGCTTTTGTGTATGAAAACGAAGGAGAATGAAGAATAGAACTTGATTGTGACATTGAATATGCAAATTATAATAATATTGTAATTTAATTATAATTAGATTAGAGTGTATGGATAATTAGTGGTGATATCATGTAATTACTATTAGAGGAATATGATGTAATTTGATTTTTTTTAAACAATGGTAACTTTTACGTGTAAGGGGAGCGGCTCTGGGTTTCAGACGCAGAACATGCTATTTATTATTTACTATTTTTACTAATACATATTATGAACCCTTAAGTATTATTTACTGTAGTATGATCTGAGAATGAGAGAATGTGTAAAACAGTGTAGAATGGCGTTTTAATTCCTTTTCCCTTCGCGACATTCGAAAAAAAGCTTTGCGCTCATTCATTGAGAAGTTTAATGTTGTTTCCTCACCACACCAGAAACTAATCCACGGGATGTAAAAATAGGGGAGAAAGTGGTCAAATTAGTAGACAATTTCGTTTATCTGGGAAGCGCAATCGCAGTTAGCGGAAAGGATGACTGTGAAATTAGCAGACGCATTCAAGCTGGGTTTGGGGTTTTCCATAAACACCGCGCTTTTCTTGTCAACAGGGGTATCCCTATGGCTCACAAACGTCGCTTGTTTAACGGCTGCATTCTCCCAGCAGTATTATATGCATGTGAATGCTGGGCTCTGACCAAATCACAAATTAATCGATTGTCGGTGGCTCAACGTCGAATGGAGCGTTGGATGATCGGCTGTACCTTACTTGATCATGTCTCCAATGAGCGGCTGCGAGATTCTACTAGAGTGCGGGATTTTGTCCGCACTGCTCAGATGAGGAAATGATCTTGGTTACACAAGATTGCGAAGGACAACTGCTGGAAGTGGAGCCGATCTGTAATCGAATGGTTCCCACGAAGGAAAAGAAGAAAGGGCCGGCCTATCACGCGATGGAGCGATTCCTTCCGGAACGCAATCGGCGTCAACTTTCTCAGCGAGGCGAGGAGTTAGAAGTGGAGCGCTATGCATATCAGAGCTCTCATCCCTTGACCTCTAGATAAATGTGTTCAAATCGTAATCGTAACCTCACCAGGGAAAGATTTCAACTCACGTAAGGAAATTTTGCATTTCGGTAGGTATTAGAAAATGAGATCAGAAGATTTATAGAAAAAAGCTATCATGCGAAACAAAGTCAGAAAATAGATGCCTGGAAATTTAAAAAAAAGGAATTTCGATTCGAATACTCCCAATTTGATCGTGATGAGTTACTATCCCTTGGTTTATGAAACATCGTGTCAAATGCAATGTGATTTTGGGTTCAGACATCGGTCCCCTTTAATCCACGCCTTTTGCGTTTACTTGCACACCTCTATTTGCATTTTAAAATGTATATAAATATTGTAACTATGTCGATGTATTTATCGATTGAAAACACACGCAGAATTGTAAGTGAATCGATGAACAAAGAAAAATCGATAAATTGATCGATAATATCCAGTATGGACAAACGTGTGTATGGATTGTGTTGAAAGTTTGAGACCAGAATCGAGTAAGAGCTGTACGAGGGACGAGATGTGAATGATGGTTACGGTAGAGGAGGCAATACAGTATGCACCAGAGAGAGGATACGGTAGGGATTACGGTAGGCCAGAATACCAATCAGCATGATACTGTGCATGGTACCTGAGTGTTATTATGAGAGACAAAAAGGTATAGAGGGGGGGGGGTTGAAAATTACAAAATGGAAATGATGAAGGCCCGTATATGTGTATGTGCGAAAGCATATTAGCAAAACGTAACAAATAGATGGAATTGATCTTTGATCTTTGATATTTGATCTTTGATCTTTATAGTTTGACGTCGCCAGAGGACGAAGACGAAGGACAGTCAGTGGAGAGAGTATGTTCACTCTCTGATGGAATCGAAGCTACGAGTATTCGATTGATGGGCGAAAACGGATACGAAGGACGACAAGGGACTCCTGAATGGAAGATCATAGGTTACGGTAGATTTGTGGATACGGTATATGGAAAATCTTATGTTCGGGTAGCCTAAAGGTATCTCGAAACCAATAGGGCACAGGTTTGATTCCCTATAGGTGTATCCTTAATCTCTCTTTGTCCATTATTGTATGCTCTGAACTAAGAGACTGTGAGACTATCTAGGATGTCCGAAGAAATACAGTATCCGTAGAAGATGGTAGGAATGAGTTACGGCACGGTACCTGGTGCATGGGGTACAGGCACTACATCGTCTTCGTCGGAATCAAAACTGTCGAACTTCCACGAGATGGAGTCGGGTTCAGCGGAGCAGTGAGGAGCCATGGACTGAAATTTATTGATTTATTGATTGATCAATCAATGACCATACGATATGAGTCATTTCAACAGATGTATAATTTTGTTACCGACTTTAAGTAGCTATCAAAAATATTTGTTTTGATTTTCTAACAAAAGATCAAAGATCAAGATCAAGATGGAAGTTGACATACTTCTCCTCTTCGTGAGCTTCTATGAATCGGTATCTCATATCCATGGTTATTGGCCTCTTGCACCGCGATTTTCGTCTTAGGTCTGCAAATTATCAAATATTTTTTATCTTGCTTCCCTTTTTACACTGCTGCAGTAATCTCACAACAGTTCAAGGAATGCCCAAACTCTGGATAGTACCGTACTATCTCATAAACTAGACAGTACTATAAAGGGATAAATAGTTCCAAATTAGCTTGGGACAATCGTCGAAAAGCACTTGAAATGTGAATTCTAAGTTCACTCGAACTGTACTTTTATATTGTTTTCAATGTTCATGATCGTAAATGAACTGAATAAAATCAATAAAATCAATAAACGTACGGTGGTGGGGGCGGAGCTTTGGGTCGTTGAAGGGTGGAAGCGTGAGCGAGTCCTGCAACACGGGGTGGACGGTCCAGTAGAACGACCACAGAGGAGGACGACTGGAAGTGATTAATTAAGTAAGAATCACAATCATTTTTAATATAAATTTGGATAATATCAAAGGAATCTATCCATCTTCAATCCATCGGAATATGAGATAATTGTCGAATAACAAGAAGAGATTAAATAGGTTTCACGATTTGCTTATTGCAGAAATGTTTTGCGAATAAGTAATGGGAATCGAATCTTGGTAATAATATTAACAATCTTTAAGTCATTTCGTGATTAAATCATTAAGTCACTACGTTGTACTTACATCTACACTGATTCTTCCATTGTATCCAGTGTATCCATTGTCCTTCCTTCCCAATTGAATACTCAATGGAGACTTGAGAAGATCGTCCGTGAGAAGGGTGGACGCGTACGCAGAGTTCACCGCACTCTTAAGTCATAACGCTTAATTCTTAAGTCTTAAGGCCAACCTAAGTAACGCACTATATTCTGGTTTTCATGTTGTTTTCATAATCAATCGGAATATCAAACTCAATAACGTGACAAACGACTTAGTCTACCTAACACTAAGTACTAAGTTAAGTCCTTAATCCTTTAAGTACCTTGGGTCTCTTCTTCTTGTAGCACGACGTGAACATGGATAGAAGACCTCTTCGATGAAGAAGGAATGAGAAGACGAAGAAGAGAAGAAGACAAACGATGAAGGCGATCAACCACTGAAATTGGAGTTAACGTTAATTAAGGAACTTAATTTAGGTCTTAAGGTCGTGAACATATTCGCTAAGCACAGTGCCGCGTGTCTTAGCGTGTCAGGACTTATCACTAAATGTAAGCATAAATTGCATTAAGGTCGCTTGCCTTGAAGCGAATTTCAATACGTGACTTAAGGCTATTTCACTTAACTTAAGTCATAGGACTTATCACTAAGTGATTCTTAAAACACCTTGGGGTTGTTGTGAACGTTCAAGATCTATGTATTTTGCAAGTGAATGAGTGGGGGACAAAGCGGTGTGATACAAGTTGAAAATAGGAGCGAAGTGATCAGTAAACACGGTGTAGTTCATTAGAAAAGATGAGATGAGCTTGTTGTTTAGGACTGGAGGGAGAGAGGGAGAGAGAAGAGAACGAAGGAAGAAGAGAAATAGAGAGGAAAGAATGGAGGGAGAGAGGAGAAGAAGATGGAGAGAGATGGAGGAGAGAGTAGGGAGGGAGAGAGGAATGAGAGAGAAGGGAGAGAGATAGAGAAGATAGATAGAGATTAATACTCTAGTTGTAAGCCAAAGGAATGTTCCCTCTTCTCTCTCTATCAATCTATTCAAGACTCGGATACATTCGCAACAGCTGGGGAGTGAATTGGAGGGAGAGAGGGAGAAGGAAAGGGGGAGGGAGAGGGAGAGAGAGAGGAGAGAGAGGTAGAGAGAGGGGGAGGTAGAAGGAGGAGGATGAAACAACGAAAGAAAGACTCGAAAAATAGATGACAAGTGATGATTGGATAGGAATGGAACAAGATGAAGATCAATCATGGGCTTAAATCATCTCTCCCTCTCCCTCTTCCTCTCTCTCCCTCTCTCCCTCTCCCTCTTCCTCTCTCTCCCTCTCCCTCTCCATCTCTCCCTCTCCCTCCATCGCTCTGTTCCTCTCCCTCTCAATCTGTCGCTATCCCATCCTTGATGAGGAAGTATCATCTATAGTGAGTGATAAGCACGAGGAGGATGAAGACAGAATAATACTCTGTTCAAAAGAAGAGAAAAGAAAAATAGGGAAACCAAAAGTAGGGAAAAAATTGGAAAAGTAGCATTGCTTCGTAATTGAAAAATTTTCACAATAAAAACCCTTTACGCGAGTGTTGGATTACTACTTTTTCCAACTACTTTTCACTTTTCCATATACTTTTCCAAGATTTTAACACCACATAAACATACGGTATAAACATTTTTGCACTCTCTCGCTCTTCGTTTATACCTTTATTTTCGCAAAAAGAAGAAGAGTGATAATAATACTATGAAGAAGAAGAGTCTGAGGTACTCCATGGGACATTATTTGACCATTGATTATAAACATAAGGAGGAGAGAGGAGAATGAGGGGGGAAGGAGAGGGATGGACAGAGGGAAGTGGACGATGAAATAATGGGTCCTTCTTCAAGGACATTTTGTCCTCGTGAATAGAGAGAGGGAGAAGGATAAGAAGAGAGAGAGGGAGAGAGTTGTAAGTATCACACTGGTGAGAAAAAGTAGATGAAGAAAACAAGGTATTGGTCAATCTTGCAAGAAGAGCAAAGATCAAAGATCACCGACTACCAGTACCGCTTGTTTATTATGGGGGATGGGCTTGATTATGATCGATGATGGTTTAGGGATCTCGACTACTTGCAATGAGTGGAAGTGGTCAATAATATAGCAGGAGATGGATGGGCTCCGACTCTTTGAGTGAGAGAACGACCGCTCAGCGAGGAAACAACAGGGTAGATTGAGTGGGAGCCCGACTATAGATCTGTCTAACTACATAGATGACTAGCATTGACTAGATGACTAGCATTGACTAGATGACTAGCATTCAGGTCGAAGAAATTAACGATTTTAATGATTACAAAAAATTTTATGAAAAGGGGGGCCTATGAAAAGATCATATTAGAGTCGATGATTTGATTGATATTTTAGATTATTCCTCCGCAGATGCACTGCCGATTAATCTATCATGGAGGCTATGATCTAATTCTGAAACTTAACTGTCACTACTTCAAATCAATTCACTTCTAACAATGCCTGATGCTTATCTCTCTCTAGAGACTAAATGATTAAAGACATCCTAACAATAAGCTAATTTAAAGCTCCCCACTCTGGCCAAACTCTCTCTTTCTCTTTGTCTACGAGAGTGTATTGTCAGAGCGGAGGGTAAAATTAGCTCGGGGACGTCGTATCTCTCATTGTACAATCCAGACTACGTTCTATTTTCGAAAACATCTATTGCATGAAACGAGAAATCGGTCAGACGGAAAACATGAACACATGAGTAGAGAAGAAGGATAATTGGAAACTAGAGGGATTCCTTATGGTTTGACCCAAGAACCGAATCTGGACCCGGGTCGAACCGAATCTGGACCCGAATCGGACCGAAACCGAACTCGATGGATTGGTCGGTTCCGGCGGGAGTGGTAAGAACAAGAATGACAGCTGATGAGTAGGAAAAGTTGTAATCTGGGAGATACCTAGGAGAGGTAGAAGAAGAAAATGTGGAGTGGATGATCAAAGGAGGCGACTGATCGGAGAGGGAGAGGCAGAGGGGAGAGAGATAGAGAGATGGAGAGGGACAGGGAGGGGAGAGACTAGTAAAAGATAAATAGGTCTCACTCTAGTAAAGATCTGAGATAACAACACGATTTCGAAGAAGAATGGGACGAAGTTTCTCCTCTGACGTTGAAGAGAGGTAGAGGGTTAGGCAGAAAGAGAGAGGGGAGGGATAAGGAGAGACAGAAGGACAGAGAGAGAGAGGGAGAGAGAGAGAGAGAGAGAGAGAGAGAGAGAGAGAGAGGAAGAGGGAGAGGCGAGTAAAGAGGTAGACCAATCAGTCACTCTCACAAGGAGACCCATTATGATTACGATGCCCCCAATCTTTTACTACTAAATGAGATCCTACTCATTTTTCCATTACAACAACAACGCTAATGTTTTCTTGAAAAGTTACGAGGAGACAAATCCGAGAAACTGTTCAAAACGAGAAAAAAATTCAAAGATTTTTATTACATTTCGCATAATTTGAACAGACCCCTTCATATCACACACTATTCATTTCTCTATTCTCTAATCACTAGAGATCACCGACTGTCCTTCCTCCGATTGGTTCTAAATTGGCCACTATGGTAATTGATCTCTCTTGGATGGTCTTCTGGCCTTCTTGGATTTAGCCCTTCAGAAGACGAGAAAAAAAGCGAAAAAAAAACGAAAACTACGACACTTCATCTCTGTTCGTGACTTTACAAAGAAAATATGTTTTTACTCAAGGATATAATAAAACTTCATAGACCACGCGCGCTGTAAAGAAGAAGTTTCAGACTTTGAGGATGAGAGAAGAGGAGGGCATTCGGGAAGGAAGCATAAGTGAAAGGTATAGAGAGAGTGTGAGAAGAGGGAGAGGGAGATAGAGAGAGAGAGAGAGATGGAGAGGGAGAGGGAGAGAAGTAAAGGTAGAAAGAATGATGGATAGGTAACATTTGAACGAAAGCCAGAGAGGAACTAGAGAATCTCCAACTGAGAGGGGCAGAGGAGGAGAGAAGATGAAAGGAGAGAGAGAAGGAGAGGGAGAAGAAGAAGAGTGAGAGAGAGGGAGAGGGAAAGGAAGGAGAGATATCGCCGGCTGAGCCTAGTTTAGGCTGTGTAAGATCAGTCTAGATGACACCTACCTCTCGATCGGGACTCTATTAGATAGGAGGGGGAGGGAGGAGAGGGAGAGGGAGGGGAGAGAGAAGGAGAGGGAGTAGAATCGGAGGTGTTGAACGCATCGGTCAATCATCACAACACATAATTGTTCAGTACATATCTCTCTCGGGATCTAGGGACTGGGTTCATTTTGAGCACAGCTTTATTGGATAACAGAGAAATTCAATGATTTCAAATGGGGCGGAGCCTAGGATTCAAAATGCTCCTGAATCGTCATTTTGTGGTTTACTGATATGTTAGAATGAGGTGATATTTCAAAAATAAAAGATCAAAGATCACTCACCAAAAGTAAGGGTTGGATCTTGTAACGGCACGTGTCGGGGACGCAGTTCCACTTCGAACAAACCTAAATGTGTATATAATAATGAGTTTTTCTTCAATTGTTAAGGTCATGGACTTTTCAATTTTTATTAATAATAACATCGATTTTTGCATTTCTATTTCAGAATATAAAATGCATATTGCGTTTTACACAGACTCGGTGTTTTGAAAAATATATTATGCTTGTCTCCAATCTTTGAGAAGAACCCCAAATCGGGTGGCGTAATGGGGATTTATGAACGACGAGAAATGTTTTTAAAGGGCCAAACAAACTGAATTTTTTAAACAATTAGGTGAGGATTATTATTATATATGTAGCAAGTTCCAAATGTCAGCGGCTACTAGCACAAATTGTCTTATTGTTAGTGCTGGGGATATTAGAAGGAAGATGTTATGTTCAAATCGAAAAGATTAACTATGCACGATCTTTCAATCGAATATGAAACGTGCGATCGTCGGGTTGAGTAGCATATTGAGAACAATACTTTTAGCAGTTATTTTCTTTCAATCGAAATGCTGCGCTATATCACGCGTGTTATGTGATATAATAGCCATTTTTCAATAAAGAGAAATTTTTAAAATATTTGTTGTAAGAAAATAAATGATTAAAAAATAAATAAAATAAACTTAATTACCTCAGCTATTCCACAATCGCAATCCTCTCCGTCCTCGAGCACCTTGTTGCCGCAGATTGGATTCGACCTAAAATTCATTATTTAATTATTTTAAGAACTTTTTTCATATTTATACCGCAACTCGGCTGCATGTTGAATTGGAAAAACCCATAATTTTGTATAGCCCAAAAATCATAAAGCAAATGCCAAAAATGAAGTACTGTTTTCATTTTGTCACTTACTTCTTCTCTATAAAAGGGAGTTGTTCGCCCACATGGAAAGACAGAGTAAGTGAGAAGTGAGCAAATACAAAAAGAAATGGGGGACCAGTCACTTTTGGTTGTGTTGTATGAGTAGTTACTCTGTGCTGATCTCACCGTTTCAGGTGTGGCCTTAGTCATTAAGTACGTGATTTAATCAGTATGTACATGACTTAGTCATTAAGTGCGTGACTTAGTCATTAAGTGAGTGACTTAATCACTAAGTCAAGAACTTCAAAATAAGTGTGTGGCTTAAGGCTGATTCAGGGGACCATTGAATGGGTTTTATTTGTATAATTGACGTGGAATTACATAATCCACCACAAACGAATTTTGTTTGAAGAACAAAGAGTGGAAATGTGGAGACACGACTATTCAGGCTTTGTTTCGACTGTGTTCACAATAAAAATAAGTTATTTTAAATACAGTACATTTTTACATGAATCCCGCTGCGTCGTGCATTTACGCAAATCTTTTTTTAAATTACGTATACACCTTAAAAAATAATGACGTACGCCGCTATGAGACGCACCGTACTAAACTCGACTGTACTGTACTGTATTCGTTATATCATACCTCATAATCGGTAGAGGTTCAGTCCTGAGACACTTGCTAGAGTGGAGATAGTTCACGAATTGTTGAGCGGTGCAATCGTGATCGAAACCACTGAAATACATCAATCGATTAATGATCAAGTCATAATCAATCAATGATTTAATGGCTAATCAACTAAATTATGAAAATCATAAAAAACACTGATTTTCTTAAATCACTAATTTATAGTGGGTTTTCGATGCACAATCAAGAACCAGAAAGAGAAAAGGGGAAAAGAACACGAGAATACGATTGGTCCATGGACGATTGCTCGTTGATTTCAAGAGAATGGAGAAGCTTAGTTCGAGTTAAGAGGCTGACGGAGAAACTTAAGAAGGAGAGGGAGAGATCGGGAGAGGGAGAGAAATCGGAGGGAGAGGGAGAAGGATAGACTTCAGAAGGAGATACTTCGGAGGTAGATAGAGATGGGGAAGAGAGGTAGAGGACGGAAGGGAGAGGGAGAGAATTTGTAAGGCACGGATGGAGTAAAAGGAGTTGTGGTGGTGTACATACAAGTTAACTTTCTTCGTCTTCTCTTCTCACCCTGTCAACCGTAGCACACAGTCGCTTGATTCTTTACCTACTTTGACTCTCCCTCTTCCTCTCTTCCTCTCTCTCATCTCATTCACTAAAAATGGACACTGATCGATCTAGAATAGTATAACGATAGGGTGAGAGAAGAGTGAGGGGAAATGGGAGTGAGAGGAGAAGAGGAATATGCAAAGGAGAGATGGAAAGAGCGAGAGGGAGAAGGGAATAGGAGGATATATAGGGAATGAGAGGAAATAGAGAGAGAGGGAGAGAGGAATGAGAGAGAGAGAGGAACATGAAGAAGGAGAGGGAGAGGGGGAGAGGAGGTTGTAGTATGTAGGAGATTAGCACCATCTGGAGATGAAGAATACAACGATGAAGTGGTCGATCGAATTGATGAATGAGACTAGTAATAGAAGTTGAGATGGAAGGAGTTGGTAATGATCCAAGAAGAATTGGTACCATGCCAAGTGCCAATTTCCCGTTGTCTACCTCTATCATTTTGCACACTATCTCGTCAATTACATCTTTCTCGTGTTATCTTCTAACATAGCGATATCCTCGTACAATCCTGGGGGGATATCGCTATTGTCCATACATGCTTTCAAAACATTGTATGTGGCATTGCTCTGAGCAATCTAAACTGTTGTTGAAACATATCCCATTCACGATCTTCCTAGACAATTCTATTGAGGTATTCAAAAGAAACGGTGGTAAAAGGCGAGAGAGAGTGTAAAACGAGGAGAGTTTTCTCTGATAATATATATTTTTTCTCTGATAATGACTTTTTCAGTTACATTTTTTGAATGTATGACAAAATTGAAGGCACACTCCGAGATAATTCCGCTTTGACAACGCTTTCTCATACAGACAAAGAGACAAAGAAGGTTATAGAATGTGACCTGGTTGGAGAGTTTAAAATTAGCTCGGGGTATTCTTTCAAATATAATCCAATAATATAGTCTATGAGCGCTGTGACCATGATGAATAATACTACTAGTAATAGAAGGAGAACGAATAGAGATGGATAGATGAATGAATGAAGAGATGAATAACATGTGCCATAGATAGTGTAGTAATTTTTCTACATTCAAGCACCATATCAACCCAACATATTATTTTTGAATTCAAATAGGGACAGTATTGGATTTTGGGAGCTGCGATGTCGGTTTTGAAAAAGAAAGAACTCAAAGTTGACGGAAATGAAGACATAAAAGGTAAGCTATAGAAGGAGGAGTGTGGTTGACAGACCGGAAAGCCAATAGAAGATAGCATAGTAGGGATAGATGAATATGATGAGATCAGAAAAGGAAATGGGATAAAGAACCGTGAAATTGTCACTTTTTCTAATGAAATGGCTTTTAGATGGTTTACATTTGTCTCTAGCTCTTATTCTTCTAACTCTCCTTTCTCTCTGTCCCTCTCAGTCCAAGTCTAGATGAAGATCAAGAATGAAAGGGTGTGAAACTGAAAAGGAAAGACGTGAAAAGCCGAGAGGGGTGTGAGGCGTTCGCACATTGTGTGTGTGACAGCGAATTAGACGGATTTATTTGCGCGAAGGATAAAAGGGGAGAGGACGAGGGAGAGGGAGAAGGAGGGAGAGGGATAGAGAGAGGGAGAACGATAGGGAGAGGGAGAGGTTGGAGGAAACGGAGATAGAGATAGACATAAACCTCATTGACGCTGCGCCAAGATTACTAGCACACGATAAGACGAAATGGATACCATATGGAGTGCTAATGAAGGAGATAATGAGACGAGAATGGGTTACGGTATCTTAGGATTACTGTAATTCAAGGTTACGAATAATATAGGTGAGGTTTAAGATTTGAGAAGGTTACGGTAGAATTGGGTTATCATGCCGTATAAGGTATGAGAAGACAGGAAACGGTTAGATATGCATGTTTACCATGATCTATTTCTATTTAATAGACAGTTCGAAGTGAGAAATAGTGAGTCAATACTCTCGATCTGGTTAGTGTCACCCTTGCATTATTGATACAGTGATTATTCAAATCGTTGTTTTGATAAAGTCCTTGATAACAGTAGGTGAATATACGAAATCATTTGTTTACATAGCGTTTCAGTAAGTTTAATTTGAAATTCGGTAGCACGTCAAGATGATCCCCACTAATGATCGTGTAGGTACTTATTAAGTCATACACTTACAGTAACTAGGTGATAGACCCGTACTTAATGAATAAGTGTAAAGTCCTACACTTACGGTATTTTGAGACATCCGGGATCATTGGTGACATCATTGGAAGTCGTCGTCTTTATCGATCGACGTTGTCTCTCTTGGGCGGGGCAGTCACAATAGGGAACGTCGATCGTGGAGGTCGCATTCTGAAGCACAACAACTTTCACAAGCCTAATCTGGCTCCTTGGAGGCTTCTCTTTGGATAAGATGATCTCACGATAAACTATTATGTAATATTACCAATTTTCGCTCTATTTCGCTGACCCCTACAGTATCGAAGAATCTTGAGAAAAATTGATTGAGCAACTTCTTTTTCAGCACTTCATAATTTTTTATCCCTATTCCCTATGGTTATCGTAAATATCGTTCCACATGAGCTCAATAAGTCAAGACCAATTCATGTTATTTTTATTTTATTTCATCAAAGAAATCATTTGATTGTGTTTATTTTAATTCGATTCTATTAATCATCGTGAACTCCTCCAAAAATATTCTCTCTACGTTTATCTACTCGTTCTCTCACTGTCTATTTTAATTTTTCTTTCTACTTCAATTTCTACATATTAAAATGCTAGTTTCCCATTTATCAATTGTAGTGATGAAATAAAAGATTCGAGATAAGTTTCACGCGACTAACGAATGTCTGCTTCAAAATCGACCAGGCTATTCTGCCTGCAGGGGGACCAATAAAATGGAATATAATATATTTTCTTTAAGAGATTTCGATGCTTCAATGTGTGATAAAGTTGAAAATGACTTAATCCATTAAGTTCCAGTATTAAGTAACTAACTTAACACTTAACAAAATAGGTCATAAATGCGACTTATTCCTTACCCTATGAGGTACTCCTAATAGATGAGCGATCTCGTGGAAGAAGATGCCACCCATAGCTTTCGGTTCACTTGGGAAGAACTGCAATTTTCAACTTTCAAAAGAATTTAATCAATAATCTTACCGCATCCATGAATATTCCTAATATCATATCATTGAAATCAACATTGTACCATACCCAATCAATAACCCTAATATCGTACCCCTTAAAATCAGGTAAACTACCGTACCCCACAGAGCATCACGGATTGCGGACTGCACATGCCATCAACGAAGGCTAGACCGCCTGCGTATTTGAAGGTGAAGAGCGCGGCGAAATCGTGATCTGGCAGTTTGTGCATCCTGAACGGAATCCGATTACGGTAGGTCCCAAACCACTCTGTTCATGATAGAATGCGATAGTGCGTGATTCACGATACGGTAGCCGAGGCATGCAGTGTGTTCGCTCTATGTGGACGAGTCGTAGTGGTGTGATTAGGAAATGTCAGAATCACAAGTGGGTTACGGTACCACTACGACACGGTGTAATACACATTTATTAATTTGCAATGAAGCGGAAATCGTTCAGAACCAATCAATAACGTTCATAAAATCAATCGATAAAAGGGGAATATGAAATAAGTGATAATTGAAGAAGTGGAAGAAGTACTGTGGGAATAGTCCGTGATGAAAGTAGCCCTTCTTGGTAGATCGACGAGCAGAATGGTGTGATCGATATTCATCATAACTGCATAGAACAAGGTAAATGTTATAAACGGCAGAACATGCGACCGCACGCATCGCACCATACCACACGCACGGCATCTGTCACATCAAATCACACATTGCATGCCAATCGATAAAAAAGGGGCGGGGCGTACCGTTGATTCCGGAACTCTTGGAAGGCGTACAGTGAGAAATCCGCACGCATCATAGGAAATATATCGACTACCGTAACCGCTGTGTTCATTTGAATGAGATACTGTAAGAGATGGGATCATATTGATTGATTTTACAAATGTATACAGTTCTTGAAAAATATCAATTTTGTTTGGCTTTAACAAAAACGAACAGTAAAATGATCAATGATCTCATGTCTATAATGAGCAATAAAGTAGTGTATGATATTATAAATAAGGGGGGGGGTCGTTATCCGTGTTTTATTCTATTAATATTTATTATTTTATTATATAATTATTGATTTTCATTTATCCACATACCCGATTCGCCTCCTCGACTACCTGTAGCACTTTTCTTTTCGCTTTCAGAAAATCATTGTCATAGTGCTCCATCTGCAAGGAGATTATGGTACTCTCACCACATTTATCTATCATGAACTCATTTTTCATAGATACCAGTCAATAAATGAATCGCAAACGGACTATTTTCGAGTCGACGAAGAGTACGGTATACAAGTACCGTATCCGGCCATCTCGCAGATCGATTTTGGTAGTGTAATCGGGCGCGGGCGCACCCCAAATGGCGGGGGCACGTTTCAATCGATGATGGATCTGGAGTATTGATTTGTTGAGATTATTCAGAATTTAGAATTAATTAATTTTCATAATCATTCAGGATTATTTATTTTTCATAATTATTCAGAATTCAGAATCATTGATTTTTTCAAACTCAGAATCAGGAATCAACAGTACGGCAGCAACGGTAACGGAACTAGTTACAAACCGTTTGCCAACAAAAGTGACGATATTGTCCGTATAAAATGTACGTGCATAATTGCATTGCTACTGCTGCTAAACAGAGGAAGAACTATCGATTAACTCCCCACTCTTTCCTCCTTTCCTTCCTCACTCTCCCTGATCTACCTACTCTCTCACCGGTGCTCTCTCTCTAAACATAGAAATTCATTGTTGCAATGGTTGGCTACTCTCGTACCAATAAACAAGTGTATTTTATACGGTCAATACTGGTGGAGTGTTTGGATGACGTTTGTAGTGAAACAAAATCGCCACCTTACAGCGGTACATACGCTGATCTCTCCAAAGAATTAATCTCGCTGTCTGTCTCTCTCGTATGCCCAATCTCTCAACTTTCTCTAACTTTATCTAAACTTCGATCATCGACCTTCTCCCCCAAGAGAATATAGGAATTTTTTTAATAACCGTCTTCTCAGCATCGTCTTTCAAGTTGTTCAATACTATCTAAATTATCGTTGAAACATATACCGACGACCTCATTTGTTCTGATCAAAATCACGAAAATTAAAGAATGGAGAGATAGCGTGAAAAAGTGGGGAGTTTTGTATATTGTAATTTTTTAACCTTTCGCAATTCGAAAAGAACAATTGTCGGGCTTTCGGGGGATAGACAACTGGATATAGTTGGAAATCGCAAAAGCAGAAAATGTGGATAATCCTAAATGAGGATAAACTCCATATCACGAGAAAACGACCAGATGCGACTAGTGAAGTGAGAAAAGTACAAAAGATCATCGATGAAGCGATAAATTGTACAAAAGATCATCGATGCTTCGATAAATTGCAGCATTTTTTTTATAATGATAGAGATTAAAATTAAAGATCAGAGACCAAAGGTCAAGATCAAGGATCAAAGTGAAAAGTTCAATGAGTTATTCAGATGGTTGTGAAAGAGCGCAGAATAAAGATCAAAGATCAACTTTCAAAGTTCAAAAATCAAAGATCAAGCAAGAAGTTACAGAGACAGTTCGCATACCAAAGTTCGAAGATCAAGAATAGGAAGCATTGATAAGATAGAAGTAAAGGTTCAAAGATGAAAGTTCAAAGATCAAAGTTCAAAGATCAAACATCAAAGATCAAAGATCAACCTCATCGTGGGCGCTAACGGCAGTGAAGAACATCGAGACTAGAATGAAAGACGATAGAAGAGAAAGAAAGAGATGATGAGGTAGTGATGGACATCGTTGCATAGTGGAAAGAATGAAAGACACTGCAAAGATCAAAGATCAAAGATCATTCATAAAGATCAAAGATCAGAACAAATCACCAAAGTTCGAAGATCAAACATCGAACAAAAATTCTGTCCCTGCATCATTGAACAATCAAGTTTTGGTAACTCACAGAATGCCATCAACATTCGTTATAGTTAATTAGGCATAGGTGAGAACACTAAACATAAGCAAGGAACTTAAGACTAAGTAAGTAACTTAGTTCTAAGTAAGGGGACTTACCAGTTAGGGTCTAAAGACGTCCAAGTTCCTAGACTAGTATGATGATGATGGACGTGATCACAGAGGGAAGGACCTCGAGGCGAGACTAAGGGAGAGTAGATGGAGATGTTGGAGCCTATCCTCTCTGCTACATTCTGCACTAGGAGTGCACTGTCTGATGAGAGAGCATATTAGAGAGAGGGAGGGGGAAAGAGGGAGAGAGAGAGAGGGGGGGAAGAGGGAGAGAGAGAGAGAGAGAGAGAGAAGGAGAGGGAGAGGGAGAGAAGAAAGAACACGAGGTGCGAACATGCTGTAGAACAATTGTAGCGCAAAGTGGGGCGGAGAGAGAGAACAAGCGGGTGTGGAGAGATAAGGAGAGGAAGAGACGAAAGAGACAGAGGGAGAGGGAGAGGAGAGGAAGAGGGAGGCAAGAGAGAGAGGGAGAGAGGAGAGAGGAGGAAATAAAAATAAAGTTCACGTCTTGTACTTTTACATGCAATCACTGGACGGATGTATCTGCAAGGAATAAAATAAGAAAGTACAAGAATTAGAGCGTTTTCAAGCATGGAAGGGAAGTGGAGAGGGAGAGAGAGGAAGAGGGAGAGGGTCAGAGAGAGAGGGAGAGAGAGGGGGGGAGAAGGAGGAGGATGGAGGGAGAGGATTAAGACCTGCTGAAAACATCATAAACAGCAACTAGCTGGCACAAGCAGATAAAACGTTTTGTCGGGCTTTCCCCGGACTCTACCTCTAACTCGCCCTCTCTCTCCATCTCTCCCTCTAACTCGCCCTCTCTCTCCATCTCTCCCTCTCTTCCCCTCTCAGCTCCACTAAACCAGTCCTAGATTATCATACGAGTAAGGGGGCGATGTGTTGTAGTTGTTACTCATATATTGTGTCCATACTTCTTCCCCCTCCCTCTCCTTTTTTTCTCTCCCACTGCTTTTTCTCCCTCTCCCTCTTCCTCTCTACAATTCCTCTCCCTCTCCTTCTCTCCCTCCTACATTAGAACAAACAGTGTTCCTTTTCAGGACGTGTGAACTATATTGAATGAGGTGATCACCCTCTATTGTAGTAGTCAAAAGTAACGAGAATATAACAAGTGGCGGGAGTATGGGTCAATAACTTTTTCTTCTAAACATCTGAACAGATTACAAGCCTCATTTTGATGTCAACCTCTCATGGATAACATTGAACTTAAAATTTTGCTTTCTTCCCGGTATCATGTCTTCTTATTTTGCAGTCTCTTCTTCTCCCTCTGTCTCCTTCATAGTTGAAGCGTGTAATTCTCTCCACTTCCAGGACATTTTCCCATGTTGTGCGTGCACGCTGGGAGTAGGAAGTCGTAGGAGAAGGAGGAGAGAAGGTTGAGAGAGTAAGGCGAGAGAAGGAGGAAGAGAGAGAGATAGAGAGAGAGAGAGAGAGAAGGGGGAAAAATAGGGAGAGAGGAGGAGGAGGAAGATAGAGGGAGAAGTAGGAAGAGAGAAAGAAGGAGGAGGAGGAGAAGAAAAAGACGGAGGAGAACAAGGAGAGAGGGAGAGAGAGGAGAGATCGAACTTTGTGTCAAAACTCTGTAGTCCTCGTAAGCTTTCTCTCTAAAACAAGACCTCCCCTATTCCTTTCTTTTCCGTGTCCTATTCTGCACTTCCTATGGTCATTCAATTCACTTATCCATACTTGAGAAGGAGAGAGAGAGGGGGAGGGAGGGAGAGAGAGAGGGAGAGAGAGAGAGAGGGAGGAGAGAGAAGAGAGGGAGAGAGAGAGGGAGAGCGAGAGGGAGAGAGGGAGAGAGGGAGAGAGGGAGGAGAGAGAGGAAGAGGAAGAGTGAAAGGGAGAGAGAGAGAGATAGAGAGAGCGGACTGAGAGGGAGAGGGACAGGAAGTACAAAATTACCCTGTGGTCAAGACTCGAATGAATTGAGTAGCATGGTGATATGTACTATTTTGACCACGAGTTTTGTTCCAACGCTCTCCGCCTCTACCTCTCTCTCTTCTCTTTATTTCTCTCACCCTCTCTCTTCTCTCTCCCTCTCCTCCCTCTCTCCTCTCCCTCTTCCTCATCATGCTTTCACATATCTATAGTGCAATTTGATGGTCAAAAGGACATCGGAACTTGAGGAGCCTGCATGATTTATTATGGATAAAGAGGATGAGAGAATTGATGGGAGAGGGAGAGGAAGGAGAGAGAGGGAGAGAGAGAGGGGAGGAGGAGAGAGAGAGAGAGGGAGAGGGAGAGGGAGAGGGAGAGGAAGAGGAAGAGGGAGAGGGAGAGGGAGAGGGAGAGGGAGAGGGAGAGGGAGAGGGAGAGGGAGAGGGAGAGGGAGAGGGAGAGGGAGAGGGAGAGGGAGAGGGAGAGGGAGAGGGAGAGGGAGAGGGAGAGGGAGAGGGAGAGGGAGAGGGAGAGGGAGAGGGAGAGGGAGAGGGAGAGGGAGAGGGAGAGGGAGAGGGAGGGAGGTACAGAGGGAGAGAGAGGAAGAGGATATAGATAAAAGTGGATGAGTACTCTGTATCAAATGCATCTTTCCAGATGACCCTCTGAATTGAGATGAGAGAAGGACAAAGGACGAATTGAAGGATGATGGACTTATAATGAAGTGGATGGAAATATTAAGGAGTATAATGAAGTGCATCGGGAAATAGAAATATTTAACACCCCGAGCTAATTTGAAACTCTTCGCACTTTCTCCCTCTCTCGCTTGCTTTGTCTGCGAGAGAGTGTTGCGAGAGCGGAGAGTAATATGAGCTTGGAGTCTGCCTTTAGGGTGTAAGTTCGATAATAAGGACATTGGAAGTGCAAATTATTCATATGAAGATGAGTGCAAAGCATCATTGATTATAGAATAATCTATAATAGAAAAGTATATAAATGATAAATGGATCTAAATTAGAATGAAAGAATTTTAGTGAGAATAGATTGTTTAGCCTCGAAGGAGATGTTACACGACTAGAAATATCAACAACCAAACAGCAAAGCATTTCAGGTGACAAGCAAATAATCGTTAAGCAGTCCTACTGATGAGCTGAATTGAAATCAACAACAATAAATACACCAAATGACCTGAAAACATGACTCTGGTAATTTCTCCCCGCGGGGCACCCTGTCTAAGCACGCCACCCCGCGGGGCACCCTGCCTTTAATTACCTCGCGGGGCACCCTGTTGCTCACCCCGCGGGGCACCCTGTCTAAACAATCTGCCCCGCGGGGCACCCTGTCTTTAGCCACCCCGCGGGGTACCCTGTCCAAGCTCGTCATGAGTGCGCTCCATGGTGCGCTCCTATGCTGATTGAACTCATCTTACTGTGATTTCAAAATTTCGTTTCGTTTTTCATGTTTTTGTTTATTTGTTTGTTTCTTTTGCATTTTGATATTAGTTTCGACGTAGTTTTGTGTTCATTTGATGTACCCCGAGTAGCTTGAGTGAATAGAAGCTAGAATGAATGTGTTGATTCGATTGGTTCTTCAAGTTTGTGCAAATTCTGTGAATTTCCCTATTGATGTTTAATTTCAAAATTTATTGGCTTTATACGGTAATAATTTGTTATGTAATTGGTTGACTTATTTTTCAGATCAAGAAGAATCAATCTTGACTCCGCGACTGGTGTTTTCTACGACGTGCCTTGATCTCACATCACAGGTTTGCGTTTTCATATTTATTATCGTTACAGTTGATATGAAAACATTATTAGTAGCACTTCTCCCCCTTCACTATACGTGGTGAATATTGTTGTTATTGTTTCCTTGTAGTTTGGCCCAATAGGGGTGTACCGAAATCTGTTTATTATAATATTTTGTGGCTGTCAAAACTTATTGTCTTTGGTAAATTTATCATTACCGACTCTATGTAATCCAAACAACAGTCCCCAGATCATGAATACGACGTATTAATCTGACTTATTTCAGCGCCCTTCACCATTCTCGCGCCGCGATCTTCACAATACCTTGATTAAACCTCAGAGGTATTGCATTGATTCATTACTTTATTTATAAATTTATTTTATATTTTATCAATGTGCTAATCGCGAAATCAGACACTTTAAAATAACGAGTGAAGATATTTATTTGTTTATCTCACGGGGTTCATGCTCAACGACACATGCTATTACAGTATTGAAGACGCGTCAACACAGCGGTGATGGTGAAGATGAAAATGAAGAAAATGATGATAAAGATGGTGAAGATGACGATCAGCAAGCATATAGTTGGGTTAGTTTATATTTAAATTAAAAGTAGGCTGGATAAGACATTGAGTGCATTTTGGATGCAAGATCCAATATACGATTTCACTAATTTGAATAAAATATTTAGTCAGTATGTTCATTAATGAACTGTGTGAAATAGCAAATGTAGTGTGGTCGAAGAAGTACACACAGACATGGTCCATGGTTATCCCATGGGATAGACCCACCCGCAAAGTTTTGAAAAAGTAAGATACCCACCCGCAAAATTTCGAAAAATATCGACTTGCGACGGAGATTCCAATTTTCCATATGGAAATGTAAAATGAACGCGTCAAACTCATTTGCCAGAGTGTTATCCCATCGTAGGTACCATGGGATAACGTGCTGGAAATCCTTTTAAACGCAATAATTACTCAATTTTTTGAGTTTCATGTTTTTCTCTGTCGGTACTCGATCAGATTGAGATACTATGCATGTAATGTAGTGCAGTATTGAACGAAATCGCATATTATTAAAATCAGTTCTCGTTCTTACTGTAAGTTAGATAATCTAACTGTCACATGCATACGCGGGCGGGCGTTGCCGCTGGAAATGAAAATCGGAGGGTCGGACGCAAAAATCGGGGGGTCGGAAGCAAAAATGGAGCATTTATACGTTATTTTGAGTGATTTTTTTGGAAAATCGGGGGTGTATTGCCGCTAGTGTCAGTGGTGCCCACGTATGGTCACATGGCTATTGCAAACTGAAATAATAACGGAGTTTAAAAAAAAAATTTCCCCCATTTTTTGTGTACCCACCCGCATTTTTTGTCGAAAATCTACGTTACCCACCCGCATTTTTTGGCCGTGGGATAACCATGGACCATGTCTGAATACACATCTAAGCGTTGGTGTCCGTGGCGGTGTTCTTAGGATGTTGCGTCTCATTTGGAAAACGTATTCTGTTAGAAAGTTATGGTAGCAATTCTATATTTGTCGTTGGTACGGTAACCTTCTACAGTACTCCTGTGCGCATTCAGTGGGCTCCTCTAGCATCCTACAGGGTGCGCCAAAATTACCCGGACAATTGTCTACATATGATTCTCCCATTGGGAATGTGACTTGACTGATCTGGTTAATGATGAATCTGATCAAGACTGTGGGCAGTAGTAATGTACTAGCGAATCTAGTTGTGGTTTTTAGCTCTGACGCAGGCCTTGAGTCTCTTCGCATATGCGACTGCCCAATCCCGCAGGTAGTTGTCATCGAGTATGTCCCATACCTTGAGAATGGGAGTCTTGAGGTAGTCGAGGATCTGGTGCTTGACAGGGGACATCTTGACATGCACTACAGTCGAGGAGGTTCGGATGGGGGAGGAAGCCATTCAGTGTGATCGATTTAACCGGGTTCATAGGTGAAAAACGACGACTGGGTCAATTTTGTCAGGTGATTGGCGACAGAATCTTTGCCTAGTGGTGGTCTATCAAATTCGATGTATACAATAGCCAACATATACAGTAATCTTTAGTCAACATAACTGATGCATACTTCAATGTATACTTATCATATTTAAAATTCTAACTGAATTCTTTGCAGTTGTGAATCACCACCCGATGGCTCAACTACAATCGCTTTTGGCCATGAGTGAGTATTAGATATTGAGTCGTCTAATCATCGTTCACTGTAGGGATCGGTTAAATCCATAGGTGGGCACACTGGAGGAAAGGCTATGCGCAAACCGGGAAATAGTTAAGGCAAGGCTGTGCGCATGGCTATGCTACAGTATTTTTTATTGCAAATTCTACTGAAAATTTCCCAATTTTTTCGAGGCATGGATATGCGCAAGACCCGAAGAGAAAGCAATGCTGTGCGCAAAAATATTTGTTTTCACGAGCCCACCTATGTGGTTAAATCAAGTATTTATTACTGTAATAATATTTTATTGTTAGGTCGATTCATAAGTCTTGTCGCAGTTTTTGGCCCTTTAAACAAATTATAATAGTTTTATTTCGGCGAAGGCAAATCAATTAAAGTAACGACATGACAGCCAAAGCCCGACCGGACCTTTTTGGTCGTCCTTTCCACATGGGGTCCGGCGTTATCGTGCTGGAAGTGAATAAAGTCGGACAGCCGGGGAATGGAGAGGGCCTTGGATTTTAGGGTCTGTTGTTGGCGAGAGTATAGTCGACCCCCAGAGGGAGCAGCTCCCGATGCACCACATAAACAGCACGATCTTCTTCTTGTGAAGTTCGGGTTTGACGATTGGGTTGGGCATCTCATCTAGATGGACCCTCTGACAATGAGTCCTGCGGGCTACGTTGTCGTAAAGGATCCTCTTCTCATCTCCAGTGACGATTTCGTCGATCCAAACATTTGTACGAGCGTGTGAAAGTAGATTAGGACATTGGTTGTCCTTCTTACTGTTTGTCAGTCAGGGGGGGGGGTACAAATCGACCCAACTTCGGGATCTTGCTTCCCCCCAGATCCTGTAGACCACGAACGATGGTGGGTTGGCGTACCCCTAGACTCGTCGCCATACCAAGGGTAGCATAGGGGTCCGCGTGGACGTGCTGCTCGCTCGTGGGGCTGTTCGGACCTGTGCTTCTACGAAGCCTTTGATCCAATGGTGTTGCACAGTGCATGTACTAGGGGCCGTAGTGTTGTATACAACCGCTATACGGGTGTCGGCATCGGGTGGGTTGAGCTCGGTTAGAAAGAAGAGAGGATAATTGATAACGTAGCAGTGATACCCCTCAAAAATGAGGCAAGACTTATGAATCAGCCTAATAAGACACTAGTGGGGTAGTTGGGCATGAATGGGTAACGCAGGGATCTAATAAAATATTACAATTGATTGTTGTAGTTCGCCTGGCTCACGCTTTAAGGAGACGATACCAGGCCGCATCAGATAATCTCATAGCTTACCGTATGTTTCGATTTCTTTAATTATTTACTATGACATGCATGTAATTCTTTAGCTATTCCTTACTATTAATTAATGTACGTATCGAGTGATGTAGTCATGAGTTTCGTTTAAAATTTTGGTCACTGCAAACATTGGTTACTATAGGGATTTATTGCAACTAGCACCTTTAGAGAGCTTTACACATATGTATCTTTATTGTTGTAAGAGTGCTCCCTCCATCTCAATTTGGTACTGTAAGGGCATGGTAGGTGGGTTACGGTAGCTGAAAATATTTTAGAAAAATGTGTCTTGCTGAGCTACCACATGAGGAATCAAGCACTGAATTTTTATCACAAGGTTGAACAGTAGGTAATGTAGGGGTACGGTAGGCGGGCTACGATGGCTGAAAATATTTTAGAAAAATTTCTCTTGTCGATTTACCCAAGGCTTGACCAGGAACGCAATTTTTATCACAAGGTTGAACAGTAGGTACTGTAGGGGTACGGTAGGCGGGCTACGATAGCTGAAAATATTTTAGAAAAATTTTTCTTGTCGATTTACCCAAGGCTTGACCAGGAACGCAATTTTTATCACAGGGTTGAACAGTAGGTACTGTAGGAGTACGGTAGGCGGGCTACGGTAGCTGAAAATATTTTAGAAAAATTTCTCTTGTCGAATTACCCAAGGCTTGACCAGGAACGCAATTTTTATCACAGGGTTGAACAGTAGGTACTGTAGGAGTACGGTAAGCGGGCTACGGTAGCTGAAAATATTTTAGAAATATTTCTCTTGTCGAGTTACCCATGACTTGACCAAGAACGCAATTTTTATCACATGGTTGAACAGTAGGTACTGTAGGGGTACGGTAGACGGGCTACGGTAGCTGAAAATATTTTAGAAAAATTTCTCTTGTCGATTTACCCAAGGCTTGACCAGGAACGCAATTTTTATCACAGGGTTGCACAGTATGTACTGTAGGGGTACGGTAGGCGGGCTACGGTAGCTGAAAATATTTTAGAAAAAAATCTCTTGTCGATTTACCCAAGGCTTGACCAGGAACGCAATTTTTATCACAGGGTTGAACAGTAGGTACTGTAGGGGTACGGTAGGCGGGCTACGGTAGCTGAAAATATTTTAGAAAAAAAATCTCTTGTCGATTTACCCAAGGCTTGACCAGGAACGCAATTTTTATCACAGGGTTGAACAGTAGGTACTGTAGGGGTACGGTAAGCGGGCTACGGTAGCTGAAAATATTTTAGAAAAATTTGCCTTGCCGAGTTACCCATTGAGGTACAAGCAAATATTTATCGGATTTTTTTATAATAATTTATTGCAGGTCTTCAACGGTTGTGTCGGGAAGTACTAATGTGAAGATAAGATCTAATCGTGGCCATAAGTCTGCGAGAGGACAATGCCTAGCTAAGATGAGATATTTCTAAGCAACAATAAGAAGTTCACTTGTACATTGTTAATTTTGCAGAGGCTTAATTAAGAAAGAACCTAATTTTGACTTTTTGTGAATGAATATGATCATCATCAACTGTTGCATATTTATCCATTGTTATAATGTATTATCTAGTTTTAATTGTCATTATCGTTCTTGTACATGTTCATTGTTATTGATTTGTTATTTTTCTATTCGAAGTTATGATTTTTACTTTTACTTTGAATCTTGTACATTTTTACTCCGATGAAATCCCTTTTCTTGTCATTCCATCGTTTTTTATCCTTGTATGAATAAAATAATCATTGTTCGCAAGTTTGCAAGCAACAATATCCCCAGACCACGACAATGGCCTGAGGGTATACAGTAATAATGAAATCTGCCCCGCAGGGCACCCTGTCCAAAAAAGAAGCCCCCCGCGGGGCACCCTGTCAAAATCAAAGAGACCTCAAGCCACCCCGCAGGGTACCCTGTCAACTCAAAAAGAAAGTAAGCCACCCCGCGGGGCACCCTGTCGAAGAGAAACTTCCCCGCGGGGCACCCTGTCATTTTCAGAGACGCGACAAGCTGCCCCGCAGGGTGCCCTGCAGCTGGCCCTGCAGGGTGCCCTGCAACTGGCCCCGCAGGGTGCCCGGCAGAGTGCCCCGCGGGGCGAGTGACAGGGTGCCCCGCGGGGAAAAATTTCCAGAGGAAGTATTCTGGAGGGCTAGAGATGCAGGGAAGGCTAGTGAGGGCAGAGAGCTACCGAGGGCTAGAGGGATACACACATATCAACAGCACATAAGGCCAATGAAGTGTCATAGTGAGGGATAGAGATATAGCTACAAGAGATAGGCTTTTTCTCTAATGCTCATTAAACTATAGGGACGTGTGCTGAAAGATCTACTTCTCCCTAATGATGGATGAGACAGAAACAGAAGTGATAGACAGAGAGATAAGGAGAAGAAAGACAAAGTTGTGGAAAAGATACACTGATCAATCAAGTATTGCTGAAACGTAGAAGCTAGGTGCTTGAAGTGTGGCAAAGGGGGATAAAGAACAAAGATATATAAAAGAGTGGAGCTGTGATATAAAGTTCAAGCACCTATCGTTATTGAACCATCGAAAAAATAAGCGTTGCTTACTAATGTTTGCCATTGAATTTGCATAATTTGCAATATTCACTATTTGCTTTTCAATAGTTGAGCCGTATTACTTTAAAATTTCAGATAACTTATGCCGTCCTTGTGAACGAAAGTGCGCGGTAGCGAAGATCAAATGTTTCACAGATACAGTAAAGTATCTCACTGATTTGGCAATTCTCTGTCGCTTTCTTTGTCTGCAATAGAGTATTGCCAGAACGGAGTCGTGGAGTTTTCCCTCAAATCTCAATCAGTTATATGGCAACCCCAAAAATCATATTCAAGAAGAAAAAAAGCATTGGTGATCATACTCTCTAGAAAGCAACAGAAGTGAGAGAGTATGGTCAGAGAGGACAGTCCTATCCCATTAAATCGTATATGTACTAGATGGGACTGAACGTCTAATGGACAGAGGGCATACGAGTCACTGCAAAAAGAGAAGAGGATTGAGTAGCCTATCCGTTTCAACCTATGGACCTCTCCCTCTGTCTCTCTCCCTCTCTCTCTCTCTCCTTTCTCTCCCTCTCCCTCTCTCCCCCCTACCCATTTCTCGCTCATCCTGCTTTACAACATGGCTTAAGCCCTCTCTCTCTCTCTCTCAGTTTTTTGCGACCCTTCCCTCCCTCCTTCTCCCCCTTCGTCTCTACTGCTTGACTCCCCTCGGTCCTGGAGTAGAATACTGAATTGAGCATGTGTGATTGCTGGGAAAGAAGTGGGGAGAGACAGAGAAGGAGACAGAGAGAGGGGGAGAGAGAGAGAAAGAGAGAGGTGAGACGGTGTTAATGTCACTCAAAAGAACCCTTCCGGGTCAATCCTAGCCAATAAAAGTCGGGCTTAATCCTCTACCTCTGTTCCTCTCTCCTTCTCTCTCTTTTACAATATGATCACTGTTCATACCATCTTATATTTCTCCATCTCTCTCTTTCTCTCTCTCCTCTCTCTCTCCCTCTCTGCACTCTCTCACTTATCCATAGTCCCTCCTCATCTTCTTGTCTATGAATCCTCAACACGTGTTCACTCACAGATACTATCGTGTCGTGAGTTGATGGTGAGAAGAAAGAATAGGAGGGAGAGGGAGATGACGGGAGGTTGAACTGACAAGAGGGAGAAGTGGGAGAGATGGAGAGAGAGAGGGAGAGGGAGGGGAGAGAAGGCGGGGTGGGAGAGCTTTCAAGATTGTTAGGGTAGTAGGTATAAGATGGTAGGGCTGTAATACCGAGAGAGGGTATACAAGAAGATCAGAGACTGAGGAGGAGTAGAAGGAGGGGGGAGGTAGTATTACAGTATAGAAGTGAACTTCTGTACCGACAGAGGGATAGGGACAGGAGATGAGAGATAGGGGGCGAGGGAGGAGGAGATTGGGGAGTCATTGAAACGTCTATCTACGTCTGGTACAAATCGAGAGCGACGCAGACGAGAGGAGACTATTAATCTATCCCAAAAGGGGGAAGGAGTAGAATACGGAATGATGGAAAGGAGTGACTAGGGGAGAAGGAGAGGGAGGGAGAAGGAGAGGGAGGGGAGAGAGTAGGAGAGAGAGAGAGAGAGATAGAGAGAGAGAGAGAGAAAGAAAGAAAGAGAGATAGAGGGAGAGGTAGACGGAGAGAGAAGAATGTAAATGGAGGTGTACTATCGGATTAATCAGTATGGAAGGTGTGAACAGACTGGTATTACCATATCTAGATGTAGAGATTTACTGCATTTTGAATAATTAGTCTTAAGGGATAAGCATTGCTAATAGAAGTCGGTACATTCATAAGATTGGAGAAACCTATCCGATATTGGAAGAGCTACACAGCCATACGTAGGCAGAAATAAATTGATAATTGTAATACAGCCACAGAAAAATTCCTTACCTATAAGGGAAGAATTCCGTAACGAGACTTCAATAGAGAACTCTTTCTCAGTTTATAATGTTGTAGAAAGTTACCACAAAGATCTGTATGATAGGACATGAAAAGTGACTGGTCAAGTGAGCCTTTTTCTCGATCTATCCTCAATTTCTGTAAATCATCATAAATATCATAACCCCCTAATACATTATCGTTCCAAAAGCGCTTCAAATCGGTGATCGTCCCTTTATTATGGGAAAAGTACAGACCATCACATTTGGCTTGGCCATTAGCGCAGTGGAATCGGGAAAGTGGAGGAGATAGAGGGAGAGGGAGGGAAGGAGAGAGATAGAGATAGAGATAGAGAGAGGGAGAGGGAGAGGGAGGGAAGGAGAGAGATAGAGATAGAGATAGAGAGAGGGAGAGGGAGGGAAGGAGAGAGATAGAGATAGAGATAGAGAGAGGGAGAGGGAGGGAAGGAGAGAGATAGAGATAGAGATAGAGAGAGGGAGAGGGAGGGAAGGAGAGAGATAGAGATAGAGATAGAGAGAGGGAGAGGGAGGGAAGGAGAGAGATAGAGATAGAGATAGAGAGAGGGAGAGGGAGGGAAGGAGAGAGATAGAGATAGAGATAGAGAGAGGGAGAGGGAGGGAAGGAGAGAGATAGAGATAGAGATAGAGAGAGGGAGAGGGAGGGAAGGAGAGAGATAGAGATAGAGATAGAGAGAGGGAGAGGGAGGGAAGGAGAGAGATAGAGATAGAGATAGAGAGAGGGAGAGGGAGGGAAGGAGAGAGATAGAGATAGAGATAGAGAGAGGGAGAGGGAGGGAAGGAGAGAGATAGAGATAGAGATAGAGAGAGGGAGAGGGAGGGAAGGAGAGAGATAGAGATAGAGATAGAGAGAGGGAGAGGGAGGGAAGGAGAGAGATAGAGATAGAGATAGAGAGAGGGAGAGGGAGGGAAGGAGAGAGATAGAGATAGAGATAGAGAGAGGGAGAGGGAGGGAAGGAGAGAGATAGAGATAGAGAGAGGGAGAGGGAGGGAAGGAGAGAGATAGAGATAGAGAGAGGGAGAGGGAGGGAAGGAGAGAGATAGAGATAGAGAGAGGGAGAGGGAGGGAAGGAGAGAGATAGAGATAGAGAGAGGGAGAGGGAGGGAAGGAGAGAGATAGAGATAGAGAGAGGGAGAGGGAGGGAAGGAGAGAGATAGAGATAGAGAGAGGGAGAGGGAGGGAAGGAGAGAGATAGAGAGAGGGAGAGGGAGAGGGAGGGAAGGAGAGAGATAGAGATAGAGATAGAGAGAGGGAGAGGGAGAGGGAGGGAAGGAGAGAGATAGAGATAGAGATAGAGAGAGGGAGAGAGATCCAATCTATTGTATGAAAGAACACCCTTATATACGATAATGGATAAAGAGGAATGGATAGATAGGAAGGATGGGTAGTGGTGGAACATTGTGAAAGAGGGAGAGGGTGAAAGGGAGAGGAAGAGAGAGGGAGGGAGAGAGGGAGAGGGAGAGAATCAGAGAGGGAGGAGAGAGGGAGAGGGAGAGAATCAGAGAGGGAGGAGAGAGAAATAGGTCCATTCAAAAATGAGATGAGATCCAATGAGGATTGCGAAAAGGGCGCGTACATGAGCCAAAAGAGAAAAAAAGTTGATGGAAGTATAAGTCTAAAAAGTAGAGGTCATTGAAAGGAGAAGAAGACGGAAGCATTAATTACTCGAAGATAGGGAGAGGAGAAGACGAGAGAGAGAAGAGAGAGGAGGAAAATAGAGGAGGAAAGAGTGGATGCGAGAGGAGGAGAGGGGGGGAGAGAGAGTAGAGAGAGGGAGGAGGAGGGAGGGGGAGGGAGAGGGATGAAATGAAAATGGCAGTGGACGGTGAGTGGACAGGAACCAAGACAGGTGTGGTAAGGTCTTCGTCTTCTCCCCCCCCCCCTCTCTCTCTTTCTCCTTAATGGAAAGAAGCTACTTCGATTAAGAAAGGAGTTTCATCAGATCAGTTAGAGTAGATTAATATAACACAAAGAAGTCAACGCTGATTATACGGACTTTTGTTTTATGAACTGAATACGCTAGTAAAAATACTTTTCATAGTCAAGATCATTGACTTATCCTGTGGCCTACAAGAGGCATACAATGATATAGTTCATGCATATCAGTTTAAATATGGCTCGAAAGAATAATTGATAAAATAATAAATAATAATTTAAATATAGCTATCTACAACAGATTACACCAGCGACGTAAAATTTATGGCGTTTGCTAAAATCTGCCTTTTTAAAGGCACATCCGAGCTAATTTGAAACACTCCGTTATTTCTATATTATATCGCTTAGTTTGTCTAAGAGAGAGCGTAGCCAGAGCGGAGGGTATAATTAGCTCGAGAAGTGTCTATAGTATAGAATAGACAAATGACCAATAAGCATAGTCGTTGTTTGACACTTTTTGTGATGTATCCTACTCCTCTTCCTCTTCTCTTCTTCCTTCTGATGATGCCCTATGAAACATGAGAGGTCATCACGCCTAGAGGGTGAAGGAGAATGAAAGAGGAGATGGGAGGAGAGAGGGAGGAGGGGGGGGGGGTGAGACGGGAAGAGCTTTGTTTCAGATAGGGCATTTAGTATATTGAAAGTTGGAATCAGTAGTGTCACATCGGTGCCTCAAATCTGTCCTTCCCAAATAATGTTTTTTTTCCGAAAAAAAAAATTTTTTGAAAATTTTTCACAACTTTTGCAGAGCACGAAAGATTAAAAGATCAAAGATCAAGGAGTAATGTAATAACGATCGGGAGTGCAGCAAGCTTCAGACATTTGCCTTATCTCGACAGCCCCTTTCTCTTCTTCGACCTTCATGTTTTATTGGGTTGTCATAAATTCATCATCAATCTATATAACTTTTTTATCTTTTCTGTTTCTTGTAAAAACCCTTAAATTGTTAATATATCTCTTCAGCACAATCCTACATTTAGTAAATTATCATTCAATCGAAGAATTGGAACTTCTTTGATTTCTGAAAATTGAATTGGATTAGAATGAGAGAGTATGGGAAAAGAGGAGAAAAACTCTCATTTCATCATTCTATCAATCATGATGCGGTTGGTTTTACCACAACCGAGAAAAGGATCGGTTACTACGCGAAATGAATAATGCGTGATGAGGAATGAGAAATGACTAGAATTGATCTGTAATATGACGTGGCCTGAAATCAAAGAAATACCCAAGAATTTTTTCGAATAATTCCCGTCAGTTTCCTGTTTCAATGTGTTAGCAACTAATATTAAATCTTCGAACAGTAATTGTGATGAGGAAGAGGTAGCTTATATGCAAAGTATCTGATTGTAAGTGTGAGATGGATATCAAAGATCAAAGTTCAAAAATAGAGTGAGAGGTAGAGAGATTTGGAAACCAAAACTTTCAAGAGGAGTCCCACCAGTATCGCTTTGTTTCGGACAGACAATTCTCCAGGATAAAGACTTTTGACAGGGAATGTTATGATCACGCCAGTTGCTTGTTTCAATGTGATATCAATTAATACACTGCAACATCATAAACAGTGGGTGCTTCGTACAATCATTGTAAAATAAAACAATAACAGTGTCTCTTATTGTAAAACGATAATTTAGATGTTAACTAGAGGCCAAAGATCAACGATCTAGGGAGAGAGAGAATAATACGTGTGTTATGGTCCTGCCTCTGATCAGCAGTCACTATGACCGCACCCCAAACCCCCCCCCCTTTATGGAATAAGCACGAGAAAAATTAATAACAGCGTTTCCAACATTGTTGAAAAAGTCTGAGTTTTGATTTGAGCAAAAATGAACTGACAAAATTTGAAAGATCCAAGATCAAAAAAGAAAGGGTAGAGGGAGAAAAAAGTGATCGTGTGTTCATCGTTAATTTTCAGTACAGTCTGTAATGGAAGGCATACTAGACGAGGACAAGTTAGAGATCAAAGATCAAATATCGAAATCTTAAGATCAAAGATCAAAAATAAAAGATCAAAGACCATCACATGACAGTTGGTCTTTCTATCAAATCAGTCATCGTCCCCTTATCTGAGTCATAATTGACCTTAGTATAATAACAAGGAAAGAATGAAGGGGGAGGAAGACTGAATCACTCATTTCTCTCTCTCACTCTCCCCTCTCCCTCTCCATCTCCGTCGTCTCCCCTCCCTCTCTCCCTTCTCCCTCTAAGGCCGCTATAGATTATGATTATGATAAGGGAAGATAAGAAAAGAACAAGGCGACAAAAAGATGTATGGACTGAGAGAGAGGGATGCACGGACAGTGAGAGGAGACGAGGAGGAAGAGGGGCAGGAATGAGAGAGGTCGATTGAGAGATGGACAAAAAGATTTAATAATGACCAAGAGGGGATCATATTTTTAAAGTTATGTGAATCATGTATTCAAAACAAAAAAAAATGTACATGAAACGATTCGTTGGTAGCCTTGATCAATGTCCCGTGCTATCACAAAGATAGATTATGAAAGGAAATGAAATGACCAATCAGAAAGCGATTCGATAACTATTCTATTATACAAAAAGGGTATAAGAATGGGACATATGGAATACATAAAAAGGGAGTAATGAGAAAGAAATAAATGAAGGAAGAGAGGAATGGTCATCGCGGTCTCCCTACACAAAAGAGGCGATAGATTACTGACAGACCGATGTATGTACCTATCGGATCTCTACCTCTACCTTTCTCTCTCCCTCTCCATATATCTCTACTTATCCCTCTACCTACAACTCACTTCCTCTCACGATTTATCTCTCCCTTTACATATATCTCCCTCTCTAACTCTGCCTCCGGGATGTCTCCCTCTCTTTTCCTCCCTCTTCCTTTAAACATCTTTCTCCTGGAAATGACCATTCTAAACAAGGTCGTCCCTATGCAATACACGTATATGTATGGGAGTCTAATGAGCTGGGAAGTGTTCTGGGAGGGAGAGGGAGGGAGTTTGAAAGAGGTAGAGGGAGAGATTCTAGAGTTAAATTTCGTTATTCGAGCTCCAGATCAAAAAAGCGTGCGAGATAGCCGAAGATAGAGCGATTTGGAGGCAGAGAGGAAGGAAGGAGATAGAGAAGAGGGAGAAGGAGAGCGGAGGGTAGATAAATCAAGAGGGGAGATTGGCGCAGCGGCTTCAAGAGAGGCCAACATTTTTCGATTATGCAAATGCAGAGAGAAATGGAAGAAGAATGTTGGAAGATGTGATGGAGGGATAAGGTGATGAGAGGAGAGGGAGGGAGGGGAGCGGGGGAGAGGGGGAAGGAGAGGGAGAGAGGGGGGGGAGAGAGGAGAGAGAGGAGAGAGAGCGAGAGAGAGAGAGGAGAGAGAGAGAGAGTTGGAGCGAAATTGAGGCTTGATATAACTGACAGCCGTAGAGAGGCGATCAAGGGAGGCAGAGAGAGTTTAGTATATAAAGCGTGGGACAGAATTAGGACTGAAGAGTAAGTGATACGATGAGAGAATGGGGAGGAGGAGAGGGAGGAAGAGGGAGGGAGAGAGAAGGGATCAAAAGAAGAGGGAGGAGAGAATGAAAGATGAATCTGAAGTACTCTACTCATATAACCAAGTGGATCTCTCTAATCTACCCTCTCCCTCTCCCTCTCCCTCTTCCTCTCTCTCTCTCCCTCCCTCTCTCTCTCCCACCATATGTGACTGTTTATGTTACCCATTTAGTTCTTCACTATGTCTGGAGAGGGAGAAAGGATGGATGACCATTGTAGTACAGATATGAATGAATGAACAAAGGAAGATTTTATGGTTACTGTAACATTCACTTGTTGAATGAAGAAATTCCACTCTCTCGTCATTCTTTTAATCTTTGATCTTTGATCTTTGATCTTTAATTGAAATCACATACAAACTCTCTCGTTGGACAGTCTTTTCATTACGAAGGAAACCTACCGAAGGAAAAGAGTCGAGAGAGTGTGTAAAAAGAGGAGAGTTTACTCTGCTTTTCTTTTCCTTTCTCAAGCTTTGAACACCATAAGTCATACCTCATCGAGCATAGCTTCCTAATTGACCAACTTTTACAACAAAAACACATTATGCGAGTGTTGGATTACTACTTTTCCAACTACTTTTACAATCACAAAATTAACACTACTTTTCACTTTTACATGTACTTTTACAAGATTTTAACTCCACATAATATAATAAATATAATACTTTGATCAAATATAATGAGTGAAGACACTAAAGAAAGGTAAGAGAGTGAGAGAGATGACAGAGTCAGACAGTGAGAGACTTTTCATGATTTATATCAAACACTGTTCATTGTTCTGACGGAGAATGCAGAAATAGAGGGGCAAGTTCACCATCTGAAAGAATTTACGTATTTGATTCTATTATAATAAGGAAGATGAAATGGGAATGGAAAATTTGCAATGAAATAGAATTTTTTAGAGTTAAGTCCCATTTAAGGTTTGGCTGTTACAAGTATGATTCTCCAAGATTCTTTTTTTTTGTGGAAATAAATCATGTTCGTCGTCCGGTTGGCACTAGATTGGATGTGAAGTACCAACGGACCACCGTGAAGCATGGAGGAGGATCGTTGATGTTGTGTTGTTGTTTCTGTGAAGATGGGGTTGGACCCCTGGTTCACGTGAAGAGAATTATGAAGAAGGAGATCTGCTAGAGACACTTTTCATTCCTTCAAACATCTTTTCAGCCATGTTCAGAAACCTTAGCCACCTCAAATTAGCGAATCTCCACTAGTGCTCGCTTGATGTCCATTGTAGTGAGCCTCAGTTTCTCCTTCGAGATGCATGTAATCAGACGATCCGATGTCATGGTCGACTTGCGAGGTCGTACATTAACCTTCTTCATTGTTTGAGCACGGATTGAAGTTTTGATGACCTTCAGGATAGTCGAAACAGTCACTCGGAACTGCTGTGACAGAGTGCCAGTGACAGCCCCACCTGACGTCCACGACGAATGGATTCCCGCTCGGATCTCGGTAGATTCTTGCTCCCGAGAATCCGTGTCATGCTTTTAAATTGATATAATACACATTGATTGCAAAATAAGTGAAAAAAATCGAAGAATTCGAAAAAAACGAAAATTTCATTTTTGTGACTTTTGATAAAATCGAAATAAAATTCACCGGAAGAGCTCAACAGCGGTGGTTTTTGTGTAAGACACGTAAAAACACTCTTAAAATTATCCCTGAAAATCTGGACTCGATCGGTTGAGTTTGAAAAAAGTAATGGCGAAAAATCCAAATGTTACACTTTTTTGGCCAATACTGTATGTTTCAAATGCAGTTGAGATTGGACTGAGTAACTTGAGAGACGATGGATTTTCACGGTCGATACCAATACTGATATGTGGTGATATGAACTCGTAATACAGTACTGCAATAGAACCAGAACAAAGTAGAGAGACAGATGGAATAGATGAAACAGATTGCTTCTTGATATCTGTTTTAATGTATCGCATAAGGAAATAAATATTATTATTATTATTGTGCCAACATCTCTTAGGGAGCGCATACTTGCATAATTGAAGGCAGTGGATAGATCAGAGGGTATATGGTAGAAAGGGAGGATACGGTGGTCAACAGTCGCGAATAGATGTGGAAAAAG